>OY728138.1:1765077377-1765695141 GCA_963277665.1 Viscum album
TTCATGTAAGATACTGAATTAAATTTTCAAAATAATCAACTAATTTTTTATCCATGCATGATTTTATTTTATATGACAATTTTAAGTTCTAGGGAGAGATGTTTTTATTTAATTCGTTTACGTTTTGAACCTTTGTTATAAAAATTAAAACTTTTATTATAAAATTACATAAAATTGAACATCTAATATTGATTAAAATATTTAGTAACAAACAGTGGGTCATATTGAATAATTAATTCATGATGTGTGCATCATGATCATCGGAAAAAATATCATCTGGTGATTGCTTTTATAGGGATTATGATGAACCACTATTCTCAAGATGCTGAAAATTTATAGTGTTTTGTACAACATTAATATATGTTAACTTAAAAGAAAAAAATGAGTGGAGTGATAAATGATTCATTCAATTTTATAATCTTTTTAGAAGAAAAACATCCATCAAGAAATAGGCTTCCATATTCAAATTATGATGTGATGAAAATTTTATCCCGAAAGGGATTAGGGAATAAATGGATACATGATTTCCCTAGTGATTGTGTGGTATATAGGAATTAATTTGAAAATTCAGAAAAATATCAATAATTATCGTACATCATGATATATGATGGATGTAAAATTTTACTCTGATTCATTATCAAGTACATACACTAAGCCTCCAACAAAAACAGTTTTTTGTCTTCTAATAAAATCTTTTTTATATGTTAATTTGAAAATTAAAATTATAGAAATATCATAAGGCAACTTGCATATGATAACATAATTAATGGAAACTTATGTATTTCTACTAATTAACTAATATAGAAGTGATATAATAACAAAATTCATGGTTTTGGAAGTGATGCTTAAAATATTTGAATGGGATTATGTTCTGATGGAATGAATCCATATCATAACATCATTATCCAACATAGTTCACAAAATAGTTATTTTAGTTTATAATATTCCCCAAAGATATGTATGATAATGAAATATGTTATGATGAGACTAATTATATTTATTAGAAAATAGGTAGGAGAAAATATTGATGAGTGTCATTCAACATTGATTGTTTTTTTAATTTATATGGGATAAAATAGTAACAATTTTTTATTAAATTAAGAAATAATATTTATTATTGAATTATATGATAATTGTAATTATAAATAACTTTCTTCAATAATGAATCTTCTATGGATACGTAGTAATGGAACATTAATCACATCTAATTTTTGAATAAGAATATTTAATTGTCAATTTTAAAATTTAATGGTTTATATAGAAATCGATTTTATTTTCTAATGGATATTCACTATCATGTATTGAATAAGAAATTTAATGGTGTATTGGGATATAATCTATCCCAAAAACTTCTAAAATTGAAGATTAATATATATGGTGAAAATTTATTATTCACATTTGGAATAAAAAGCAGTTATATTCATTAAATAGGTATCTAGAAGTAACATTCTATCTTATTTAAGAAACCTTATTAGGGTTTTCATTGATAAAACAAAGAATTAATGTAATGACTATTGAAATTAACATATGTTTTTATTTCATTTGATCTTTTTTAGAAATAAAAGGATATAAAAATGTAGGATTTCATGTTAGATTGGATTTAAGATCCCTAGGAATACATTTTGATATAGATCACACTATAATAATAGACACAACATATTTACCATATAATTTTTACACAATAATAATGTGTGAGAAGTTTATTTTTTTGTCAATGTCTTAGTGGTATTAATGTACCCAGTGTTTTTTCTTCAAATGTGAAAAAATTTGTATCGTTAAAGGATTTAAAATGAATTTATATGGAATCTCACAACTTCCATGTATTATTTCAACAATTCCTACCACTTTGACCTCATGATATATAGATGATACATTTAAGAGAGTAGATAATTTTTTTTGTTTTTTAAACCCACATTTATCCATGTTGTATATCCAAATTATTTATATTTTTTGGTGAATGATGTTTTCCTAATACATTTTCCTCTAGAAATATATTTCCTAGAATAATTTTTTGATATAATAGTTCATGAGGTGATTCATTAATTCTATGAGATAATAGTATGTAAGAATATATATTTAAATTGGATGCGTCATTTTGATAGAAATAAATAAAATATGGTTTAAGATAAAAAATCATTGTAAACCAAAGGCCTATATTCATCAATAATATATATATTAATACATGAAATTGTTATATACTAAATATTTATATGAAAAGAAATATATTGTTCTCTCTAAATATAGAGATTTGAAATTTTAGTGTAAATGTAAAGGGATTGTGGATTAAAAGTAATGTTAATTGAACATGTTTATGTGATTATTGAACATATATAAATTTTTTACAACATATATGAGGGTAAATAATATATATTTTCACATATTATTTTATTGAATGTATGTTATATAAAAAGAAAATATTTGTTTGAGGATTTCATCTAAGAAGGAATTTTTTTATTATTTAATTGGAATTTAAACATTAATCTATCTACTAAATAAACATTAAAATGTTAGGTTCGGGTATCATATATTAATTTGATCACATGGATTGATTTGGATATTTATGTTTTAAAATATTTCAAATAAAAAGATAAAAAGTGTGTTGTTTCAATTCATTCAGTATTGGTCCCTGTAGAAGCACTACATTTTTTGACTATAAAAGAAAAAACCACAATTTCATCATCATTGCCATATTTTGGTGTTATTGTGAATATAAGGGAACTTCATTATAGAAAATATTGAGTATTAATATCTATTTATAACTATGATAATTGTTTGAGTTGTATGAAAAATTATTATTAAGGACCTAAAATAATTTATTTGCAGAGATTTAGTAACAAAATGAAACAATTTATAATGGAGACACATGAGAAGAAGTTTCTTTATGTTACTGACACATCAAATCATCATTGGACTATATATTTTAAATGGAAGTAAATTCATTTGGGTTATGAGGAAGACTATGTTTTTATGGATTTAAGTTATTTTTCTTTAACATTTTTTTATTTCTAGAAGATAGCAGTTTTAATAATGTAGAAATATTCTATATTGTATAAAACCAGCATATTTATGAGATATGGTATAACAATAATTCACTATCCAAATTAGTTAGGTATGTTTTCAAAATTTCTTACATTCTTGAACTTTACAAAGGGAAAAACTCAAATTTTAAAATTTGGATTTTTAAATCAATATATATTGATATTTTATAAGATTGTTTAATGTTTTATATTCAACAGTTCAAGTTAGAATATTATTAATTAAAATCACCAATACACCTCATTATGTTTTGGTTAAATTTAAGAATATATAAACACATTATTCTTACAACAATATTTAAATTTATAAATGGTTTTTATTTTAATCCTTTTTTTATTTAATGTTTTTATTTATTATTTTAAGTAACATATTTTTTATTAAGTACCATTACATATTTTTTGTGTGGAAACATACATTTGTGTAACATTATTTTTTACTAACATATTTTTACGTTCATTTTTTTAGATATTGAATATTCTAATAACATATAGTTTCATTGAATATAAAAACATTGTTCTATTAAAATGGGATACATAGAGGCATTGGAACACATAATTAGTTATCTGTGTGTATTTTTATATTATTCAATATTCAATAAACTAATTATATAATGATTTCACACATTTAATTTTTCATAAATTATTTACAAGACAATAATTGATCCTCGTATGATATAGTATTATTTTTTCATATAACAAGATTTAGAGAGTTAGTATATGTGGAATTACATTTTTACCAATGATTATACTTGATCATCAAGAGAAGAGGATACATATAAACTTTATTGATAATAACAGCCTACAATGCCCAAATTAAACATTTTTTAGGAAATATATCACCATGTTAAACCATTGTAGGATTAACTTCTTATACCCTGATTCAATTCCACAAAAAATGAGAAGAAATAGTAATTTTGGGAGTCCGTAATAGAAAAATACATTAGTTTATTTATTTCAACATAATTCAATGAATTTTATATATTTTATATGGTTAATTTTTATTATAATAAATTATAAATGAAATTAGACTCTCCTAAATTAAATAGAGATTAATAAAATTTTTCTTTATTTGTATTGGTTTGATAGAGATATCTTATAACAAAATTGAAATAGAATTTTGGTTTGGGGATGTTGTAGAAATAAAACATATACCACATGTATAAGTTCTTAGATGCATTGACTTGGGATAAACATATTATAAATAAACAAGATAAAGGGTTTATGATATGTTAATAAATTTATATTAAAAAATAACATGTAAATTACATTATAAATTATTGAATAATATTTTTATAACAGTCCTCTATGTGATCTCATCGTGTGATCCAACAATAACGCTCTTATAATAATAATTTTTCAGGTAGAGGAAATTATTTAATGGGTGACAAAATCATTGGAAAAAATTGTAATGAATTAAGAGATAGATCATGTAGGGGATTAAAAGAGGTCCAGTTTGGTCCTCTATCTACCCCCACATTACATAAAAATTGGAAAATACCATTAATTAAAAAAATCATAGATATTAATCTATAGAGGTTGATGACAGAATGTTAAGATTTTTTTTGTAAAATTAAGAATTTGAGGGATGTCGAAATAATTCGCATAAATGATGAGTTCAAAATATTAATATAATATAATGGACGACAAATTTATTTACTTTTTTTAAATTTATGTTGGATAAAATGATGAGAGAATCGCATCCTACATATCCTACCAACTCAGATCCTCCACATCAACACCTGAGCCTAATCATATATGTTGAGTTGTATATTTCAGATCATTATGTATTTTTTATAACATATGTATCCATTCTTTGTTTTTAGGATTCTATAAATCACCAAACGATGGTTTTGAGCTAGGTATGAGTAATAGTACATGATATTATTGATCAAAATTCTCTTGTTCTATTTCTCGCAGAGGTGGTGAAAAAAGTTGATGATTGTGTGGGCTATTTTCAACTATGTCCAGCCATCATACTTCATCATTTGAAATATGAGGTATGAGATTTTTAGAAAATATATCTACTTGATTGAATATTACCTATAATGTTTTCTTATATTTAGATTATATAATAGTATATAAAAAACAAATTCCAATCTACCAATTATTTCAAGAAGTAACAATAATAAATATATCTAGTATTTATGGTGAGAAAAAATATTATCCCAATTATCTTATTTATTGGATAATATATCGGGGTAATCAATAAAGATTTATATATATGGTAGAGTTTATGATCTGGAAATTTATAAAAAGATATCATGGATCTAGTTATTTTTTATGAGATCACCATATCAATGTTCTATTTTTTCCATGTAATTAAATTTCAATTCAAATTTCTCCCTTTAAATAAATATTACTTGAAGTGACTTACTTTTATACTTATTTACATAGGTATCTACACATATTTACCATTCAAATGGATAGTACATACATTTATGGTTGTATGGATCTATAATATATTTCAATGGATGGGAAATAACTTAATTATGAGGTTATATTTACATATATATGTGATAGATATGAAAATATGAATTTTGGGGGTTGATATTATCCATTCATTGATGAGTAAAAAGAATAAGATAATTACAAACTATTATTCATTATAATTATATTGTTATTTAAATTTCATGATTTTATTAGTCTTCTGATGTCCCAATTATAAAATATACCTTTGACAATACAGATAAAAGAAACCATTTTTCAATGCTTTTCTCTACCACTAATAAAATGTACCCTTTATCAATTTCTTATATTTAGCACTGATAAAGGGTATCCATTATTAGCATTTTATTTTTTGCACTAATAAAGGGTATAAATTTCAACACATTTTTAGTGCACACAATAGACATTGATAAAATAAAAATATTAAACAAATAAAAACAAAAATAATTAAATTACAAAAAATAGAAATTTTATTTATTAAATAATTATCAAAAAATTAATAAATGTGAATATATATGTATATATATTTAAACTATAAGTATTAGTAAATAATATTCATTAAATATATAGATATGTAAACTTTATAAAATAAAATAATTTATCAAATAAAAATTAAAAATGATTACATTAAGAACAATATTAGAACATTTTATAAAATAAATAATTATTTGAAAAATGAATACATTAAATATACATATATTTATATCATTAATATTAAATAATGGTATATATTTCATTAATATTTTAAAAAATTGGCTAAATTTTAATAATTACAAAATAAAAATACATTTAAATTTTTTTAATTAATCAAGAAAATAAAAAAATAAAATAAAATGAAAAAAATAAATGAAAATTTCATTAAATAAATAGTATTAATATATAATAATATATTTATTATAAATAGTAATAAATAATTTATACTAAATATAAATATAGAAAATAAATAAAATGTAATAATTAAAAAAATATTAATTATTTGTTCGTACTTAATGGTATTTATACATAATTATCCCATAATATATTTAAAAATATATATATTCATATAAATAAATATATATATATATATTAAATATTTTCAAAAATATGATTTAATATAATGAAAAATGTTTATTCTAACATATTGAATAATTAATATATATGGTGAAGAATTGTTTATAATTAAAATTAAAATTAATTAAAAATACTGACTAATTGCATAGAGCAAAGGCCATAATTGAATTTCATTCCATTTCTTTCATTATAAATATACCAAACAAGTGTTACATTAATTTAAAAACATATATGTATTCATTTTTATATATGATTCACTCACAAAAATATTTATGTAGTTAATGATATCATGTATATATATATATCTAAACCCCTACACCTAATATTTAAGTAATTTTTTCAAATTTTACTATTTATTTTACAATTACATTAAAACATGATATATTTAAAATATTATGCCTTTAATATGTCAATAAAATTTATTTACTTTTAATATTATGACAATTAGATATTAATTCATTTTTAATAATTTTATTTGTGAATTTAATCAATTTATATTATTTTTTAACAAATATAAATTTACTATAATTTAATATTTTCAATAACAAATCTTCTTTATTTCAATATATGCCCATATTTTTCAAATAATTTTATTAATTAATTTTTTTTCCATATTTTCATTATGTTTAAAGTACTCATTTTTTAATATTCAATTTTACAAATTTTTAACATACATGCATTTAATATAATATATTCATTAATAAATATGAAAATATATATTTTTGAAATTATTTTGAAATAAATACATTTATAAATGTATATTTATGATATTTATGAATTTATATATTTATAACTAAAAATTAATAAATATTATTTTTAAAGAAGAATTTATATAATAATAAATAAGCTATTATATTTTCATAAATAATTAAAAATTCTTAATAAACATCATTAAATAATGAATATATTTACTATATTTATATCTATATTAATATTTGGATTTATGTTCATATTTAAATTTACATTATTATATATATTTATTACATATGTATATATTATTATCTAAATTTATTTATAATTATATAAATATATAAGTATTTTTTAAATAAATATTTATATAATTATAAATAAATATTTATATATTTTAATAATTTTAAAATTATAAAAAAATAAAATTAATTAATATATTTATTACACATATATATATTCTAAATATATATATATTTATATATATTTATTTATTTATTTATTTATAATTATGAAATTATAATAAATATATTTAAAAATTTAACTTTTTCAATATTTTTTTAGTATTTATATATATAATTATATATTTAAATATATAAAATTATACAAATATATATAAATATATATATATATATTTATTTATTTAAAAATATAAATAAATAATTAAAAATATATTTATAAAAGTATGCTTATTATATCTATGTAGTTATATTTAATATATTTATGAAATATTATATTTATGAATAAAAATATAATTTTCAATAAATTATATATATAGTTATGAATATATATATATAACTATAATAAATAAATATATAATAATATAAATATATTTAGAAATTTTTTATTTATAATTATAATTTTCAATCATTAATCAGCACTAATGATTTAGTAATGATAAAGATGGATTATATCATTGTTTCGTTTGTGGTGATAAATAGAAATCATTATCATCTCTTAAAAGGGCAGGTAAATATGAATTTTATTATCTCTAATTAATTAACTACTTATAAAAATTGTATTTAACAACACTTTTTTGGAAGTGCTGTTAAAAGTGTCTCGGTTTATTTGGAGAACTGTAACTATAAGTATTTAAGTCACGATATCCAATGATTTCTGTGGAATCTACATACTGCTTGCACTCCTCATCTTGGAATTTAGGCTCAAATCAAGGATCCAATGATGTCTTCGACACATACAAGGTAGAAATCCAAGGCTCAATCGAATAAAGTATTGTAAAAATTTAATCATGCATACGTGATATCTCTACTTTTTCTTCGCCAAATAAAATCTTGAATCTATGGTATTATTTCTCCTCCTCACTCATTAACTTCTTTTTTGGGTTCCTCTTATAATTATTTTGAAATAGGTGGAGGTCATTTTGATTAGTAAGATTGTTATTTTATGGGGTAGTAGTGTTTAGATAATTTTATAGAATGGGTGTGTTGATTTTACCATTTTGAGTATATATGAATATTTTAGTCTATGAGTTACTGATCATATTGGATTCTCAAAAAAAATGCCTAGATTTTGGTGTTTAGGTAGAAAAATATCATTCCTACACATATTGGGATAAGAATTATCTTATATAATATTTATAAACTCGGTTAATTTCCCATCACCAATAAGACGTTTAATGGATTTCATCTTTCATCAAATGATAACAGAGATATAATAAAACCTCTCCTCTAGTGAGAGATCAACAATTGAAATTTGATATATTAATATGAGTTAATCTCTCTCTATATTCAATTTTACCATTGTGTGAATTTTTAAATGTCATAGTGGGTTCTTATTATGATGTTTTCCATTTTCCATATATTAAAAATAATTTATTGTATTACTGATAGAAATATTTAACATAATATAATTGAGATCATGACATGGTTCATTACCATGATTATGGTTTTTGTTTCAATGTTGTGGCACTCCCTGGTGGGGGTTTTTCTGTTCATCCTGGGTAAATTAATTATGAAATTTATTTATATTTATTTTATAATTATGTATTTTTAATATTTTCTTGATGATATATGTGATCATATGATTGAGGATATATGTAGCTGGAATGAATGGAATGTGAAAAATGATTCTCAAATGGTTAACATCACAAATGTGGTGGATGGTTACCAAACATATCAACTAATGTTTCATACATGTTTTAGTGTCAACTGTGATATGTTGAAATTGGTAATTGTGGAATGGAGACCATAGTGAGTTTTGAAAAGGGTTTTTTATAATTATGTATAATAGGTAACAAGTATTTGGAATAAAATAGTCATTCCATGCTCTATCGAATGATTATATCCAATCTTGACAATTTCTTTACCATATGATCCTCATGTTGGCTAGTTGGTAAAATCCTAAGGGGTATTACAATATAAAATAGAAGGAGTGGACCTATTATATTCTTGTATCATTGTTTGACAGGGGAAATTGAGTGTAAATTGTGTGATTTATGTTTGTAAATGGATTCCTTATACCATGTCCTACCAGTTATGGTATAACATTTTGGTATGATAAGTATAATTCACTCATATGAGATGAAGTGTGTAAATTTGATAATAATGGTTTCCTTGTTAGTACTCAAATACTTCAGATACACATATTTTTTTATTAGTAATTCGATCACATACTCAAATATATGCACTATTGTGTATTCTAGGGCCCCTATTAGTGTTGAATTGTTTATTTATATACTCATTCACTATACATGATCCTTAGTGTAAATATATATCTTAAATTTGAGATCCAGGTAAATGAAAATTACTTGTAATAAATAATATATTCGGTTATTCTCAAAGGGATTGAGTTTATGTACTCAATGTAGTGTCAGCTACCTTTATGAATTTTCAGATAGGATTAGAATTTTTAATTAAATATGATGTAATTTTAAATTGTATAAGTAGACAATTTTCATCCTCATCAACTTCATTTTACTAATAGTTATTATTGATTTTTGTTTTTGAGACTCATCCCCTATCTCTACTATGTTTCATCAACTACTCTGAGAAGTAGTAATACATAATGACACTATTACCCAGTATAGGATTTCTACTTCTCATAGTATTTCAGGAAGCATAAATGCATGACTTGAAGAGAGAGAGGATGAGTCTTATAAAAAAATGAAATACTAACTGTTTGCGATATGAAGATGATGAGGATGACATTTTTTTATAAATTTCACATTTGGTTGAATTTAAAGGATAATATCTACCATTGTAAATTAATTCTTTTCAAAAATTTATTTTCCATTTTACTTAAAAATATTTGTTAGCTAACTTTCTGAAAAAATATTAGGATGACGGAGGGAAATATTTTATCATGCTTGTAACAGAGCATTCATACGACCCTTCTGAAATACTTTTCACATGTTTTAATTTTGGTTATTAAATAAGAATTAAATGTTTCAATACTCATGTAGAAAATTCCTTCTCAACTAGATGATGTTACCAATCATGAGGATGGACAATCTATTGAAGCTAAAATTGTGGAATTATTAGAGGATCAACTACATGTTATTGACAAAAAACAAGAATGACACTATATCACAGTGTTGAATAATATTATCATGAAAAGATGTATGGGTATAAAATTTGAGGGTTTGTGGAATAAATATGGCCAACCTATTGACACCAATAAGTCAACGATAATTATTTTTGTTGGGGTCACCATGTGGATTATTGTACATATTAATATTGATTCATGGGGCGATTTCTAGGCTGTAATGTAGGAAGTCCTTTGGATATATAAAACGGTAATGTCACGATATACTTTCCCTATATTATGAAGAAATCATACAAAGAAACATTGATTTAAATTTCATTATTTTGTATAGTGTTGATTTATTTTAAAAATTATTCATAGGAATTTTATTTAATGGCCACTGGAAAATCTCTCAAAGGCTTCAAATAACTTCTTAATTAGGAAAATCTTTGAGATGTTGAGAGGATAGTAAATCCACATCCACAAGTTAGTAATGAATAAATTAGAAATATATAATTGCAGAATGATTTAATTATTCATTAACTAGATAAATTATTTCAGTTTCATTGATGTTGATAATAATTTATTTAAAATTATCCAAATTTATTCAAAAAATTAATTTATTATACAAAAAAGTGTGGTGAAAATAAAGACTATGAGTCACAACTGATGTACCCCTGCACAAATCAGGGATGAGTTACACTTCACTTGAGAAGAAATCGGAATGAATTTTAAATCATGAATAAAATTTTTATGTGATGTGAAAAAATAATCCTTTATTTATATATAGATCGATGAATCAAAATCTAAAGGTAGTTCCATTACTTTTCTTGTTATATAGATGGAGGCCCTCATAAATCAGGTAGGTAAATAGTTAATGAAAACCGAAAACAGTATTGGAAACATGTTTATGATTTACATAATAATACTTCATTATGATTTATAACAGTATTACATAAAAACACATATTTATGTTCATATTTTTTATATTATTTAGATATAAGAATCAGATGAAACTATACTGGAAGATAAACTACTTTCAGTAACTTCTATACGGTCAGAAATACAGGGTCATGTTAGATGATTAGGTTTTTGAGTGTCTCCTCGAGCATATTTATAGAAGATAAACCCACAAGAAGATACATATAATATGTGTAATGGTTTTTTTTGGAAAAAATAATTACTTCTCATGAAATTATTTTCAAGTTTGGTTTTTGTAGAAGAACATATGAGATGGATAAAAGAAATCTAGATGTTAAACAAGGATCCTCATATGAAGAACTAAATTACCCCACTAGCATTGACGATAATCATTCCCCTCAACCATATGGCTTACCTAATTTAATCAATTTTAAAACTACACTTCCTTCTAAATGTGAATGAAACAACATCTGATAACTTTTTATTAATAAAATTTTGTAGTGTATAGTTGTATGTGATTTATGTCATTCAATATCCATGCACTACCTTGTTATAATGGGACTAACATATAATATCACAAGAGATAAGTTGTACCTCAAAGAACTCCCAAAATATCACATTATATTTCGGATTGAGGCATAACATGATTCAACATATGTGTATCCCATTCCACTTAATGATCTAGGTATTACAATAGTCAATGACTCTTTTGGAACCATTATAACATGGATGTATAATTTATAAAGAACCAATAGGTATTTATTTAAAAAAAATTCATATGAGAATCATGAAATAGTTAATGGAGAAATGTTTGAAGTGATGTATGAAATTAAAGATGGATAAAATGATGGGGAAATGAAATGTTTGATCAAGAAAATCTAGTGAATCAAACATGAAATCAACTAGACCATTCATTAGTACCTTCACCCTACCATTTCTATATCAACATTCATTATCGTTACAAGTTAATTTACAAAATTATTTAAATATAAAAATATATCTTATATTATAAAGGAATAAAATATTCATCTTTTAGGTCAAACATAGTTGGTCATGATAGTATAAATGATATTATTAGGAATTAATTGTTGGGAACTCCAGTTGTGAATACATGCATGATGTACATTATCGTAATTTGAATATCCAAATAGTGAACTAATATATTTATAAATGTTAATAAATATTGATAATTTTTTAATGTATGTTTATATTTATACATTATAAATAGAAATTTTAGAAATCGTGACTACTATTGATTAATTATTTTTCCATTTCTAAAAAAATTGTACTTTGTATAAGAATGAAATTGAAAAGAAAATAGTTGTCCTACTAAAAGATTTTGAGAAAAAAATTAATAAAATAGACTATTTTTTATTCGTGTAATGCATAAGTAGTACTATACAATATAATAACATAATGTCTTTTCCATACATATACATATTTTTTTAGGTATCGTTTCATGCTGATCATAATCAATAAGAATACCCAATATATTTTTATGGTTCCAATGCATTGATATCCAAAAATACAATGACATATGATGATAATTGAAACATTATAATTAACTACAATAAAAAATAATATAGATATTTTTATATTTTTATTTTAATCCATTTTAAGAATAATATTTCATAATTGGGAGGTCGTTAAATACTCTCTAAATCCGGGTATGAAATTAGTTTTTGATCCTAAAATTCTATAGAATTATATAGTATGCAATATATTATGTTGTGAATAAAATTTGTTATCTACCAAAAAAATTGAAATAAAAATTACTTATTTTGTAAAATGTTCTTCTACTTCCCAATGTGTGATAATGAGAATGATATTTTATATTATTTTTTATAATTTATGATTGAGATCACCAATAATCAGGGGACCAGAATCTCCAAATAGGTAATTTAAAAAAAATTAAAAATTCATTAAAAATATTCCATAATAATTTGATTTTGTATATTTTATCTTTACTAAACGATTTCCATCGACCATCATACTCAAAAGAATAAGTAATCTTTATTAGAGATGAGTGGGTGGTATACATTGTTTTAGAATATATTCAAACTATAAATTTATGTGATTAAATATAATGTTTGTGATCTAATATGAACTATGAACATAGAAATACCATTGTGATGTGATTATTTAATAAAAAAAGCATGTATATTTTTTCGATTTGTTTTTAAATGATCAATATAATGTAGTAAATAAATTTTTTTAGAGGTGCTGACTTGAATTTTTTTTCGCAATGGTGGGTGTAGTGGAAGAGTATGAGGTGGAGCTAAAGGTGGAGGAGAAGGCCGAGGAAGAGTTGGAGTTGGATACCATAGAGAATGACGTGGAAGAGTTGGATTCCAAAGCATAGGGGGAGACAAAGTGTTATAAGTAAAAAATAAAATTATTGGCTAATGAAGTATAATGTGGTTCATAGAAATGTTTTTTTGAGATATTTTGATCAAATTTGATCACAAAACGTTTCACTCTAGATATGTTTCATTTGTGAAGTAATTATGTTTTCTGAATGAATTTTTTTTTACCACTTGTAATAGTGAATTTTTAATGAAATTATAGTGGATGCTTTTTTTAGAAAAAAATATCAAAAAAATTATTTTTCATAATAATTACAATAAATCAAAATTTCAATTAGCACAATCCATATACTGTCAAATAAAACTAAACTGTGAATGAAACCCCTCAAAATGAACAGACTCATTGGGGACAAAAATAGATACATTATATTTCCCATGGAATCACTACACACCATAGAAGTGGTCTTAGTAATATAGATAATAGTATATTTGTAGTCATACAAGATATACCCAATCCTCGAACAGGTTCAAACTCTAGTTCAAATTCATTAATAAATATTTTTGTAGTCAACCATAAAAGCATGATGATATTTGAAATAAATATTAGAGGAAAACTAACATTGAATGACCGCGGCCCTCTAGGAGGGATGGTGTCAAATAAATTGTTGCAATGAAGAAAAATAACCATCTTTATAAAAAAATCAAAAAAAAACACACTCTAAATGAATGTTACATTCATTAGGTAAAATTTTTACATTCACTGTATATGTGCACATTCATTATGTAATAATATCCATGTTCACAAGATCCTGAATAAATAACTCATCGTCATTATCAATAAAAAATACATGATAATAAGCATATTCCCATTTTTATGGAAAAATAATGATGATTTTTTTATGATTCTATCATCACCCAGAATATTGAAAGGGACATACTAACCTATAGAAAAACCAAGAAGTCATTATAGATTCACTAGACTTTAATGTCAATTTAATTATATAAATGTATATTCTATTGTAAAATATTATAAAATATTTTAAACAATTTATAATCTATTTTAGTGTCTTTATTAAATACATAATCAGTCACACTAAAGATTATTCTGTCAAAGTAGTTAAATGGTTTTTCATGTAGTTTGTCACTCTATGAAGGTGAAAGGGAAATATTGGTTTTATTATTTTCCATAAAAACTTATTTATAAATATTGTATTTAGTAAAAATAATGATCACTAATAGTTATATATTAAAAATTAACGTTTTATTTAAATAAATTGATTCATCCAGAAGGATGATTCACTTATGTACTATGATAATGCACTCAACAAGGACAGTTCCCTCATAATGATAAAATTTTATTTTTCTTTGTCTAATGAATTCAAAATTTAGGCTTATAAAACATCAATATTGTTATATGTCCCATATCGTTGAATGGACTATTGGATAAAAAGACATGGTGGTGTCTACCATACTACAATGAAATACTTGATGTACCCAGTATTACACAAACTATGTGATTTTAGTTGAAAATTTATATTTTATTAATGTATTATTTCATATTCATGTTTAATATATTTCTTTATTTTAATAATAACATAATAATTATTTTCTTATATATGTAGGTTCAATTTCTCAATGTGGGTTTTTTATCCTTCTCATGATCATGATATATTTTAATCTAAGTCTCTTAATGAGGTAAAAATAAATAAGAAGTGGGTAAAGAATTTATACAAACAAAATTAAAAAGTTCGGTTCTGACTACTTATTTAGTTTATTTTTCTCCATTTTATCTACTATTTGTTAGTTAACTTCAACATCATTTTTATCTAATGGATTTTTTCAAAGATATTTTTTGTATTCTGATATATCCATCATCATTTTGTAGTATTCTACTATATAGAGGACATATTTCATTTGAATTAGGTGCATAAAGAATCATATAGTTTCTTATTCCATCCAATTGGATAATTTTTTTATATCGTGGTATAGATAGTAAAATGGAAGACATATATCACATACTCATTCTATCACACCTCAATAAAATGCACTGTTTGACCAATTTGAGATGAATGGTATGTTGTTATCTTATAATTTACATTTTAGTTCAAAACATACATCACATACTCAAAATTGAAAAAATTCTTCAATATATTTTTATAAATTATGAAAATAATTTAGAAGTGATTTTTATGTGAAGGAATCATCTACAACTCAATCCAATGAACAATGTATATAGTATGACTCCCACTATGTCTTTTTATTTAAAATTAAAATTAATTTTATTATAAATGATAAGTGACATTCCCAAAAATATGATGATTAATCCAAATTGTCTTGAAAATCATGGAAAATGATTCATAAGACATTTTTTGACAAGTAATAAATAGTCTCATATCAAACTGACACAATATGTGTCTAATATGAATCAAAGTGTGTGATTAAATTTTGTAATGATATTTTAGTAAAAAACAAAATTATAATACTCAAAACAGGTAAAACATATTTTGATTGTTTTCATACATTAGATAAAAAATACAGAAGTCATTAGGGATATGTATAAATTAGCCTCACCAACACCAGATTCATGTTGTGACTAGTATGACACCAATTACATCTTTTAATTTAAAATTGGATTAAATTTTTGTAAAAAATAAAACTGGAATGATCAAAACTAAGAAATATTACTCATACTATTTTCTATCACTATGAAAAAAACCTTAATGTTATTTTTGATTTGTTAGAATCATCCTCACCTCAATCAGATACATGGAATGTTTAATATGACTCAAAGTGTCTGTTATCAGTTTAAAATTGATATGTTAGTTCAAAAAGATTCACTCACTAAAGCCAAAAAAAAATCCATCCTATTGTACAAATAATTTAGAAAAATGATTAGTATTTTATCTTTATGTGTAAAAATATTTCTCACATCTAACAGATTCATGCTAGGACCCATATTACTCAAATTGTGTGTTTCATGTTTTTAATTTCATTTTTGTAAAAATCAAAAACCAAATATTCAAAATTTAGAAAACACACTCACATTGGTTTGATACATTATCAAAATGATCCATATGCCCATTGAGACATGTGGGAATACTAAATTCCTCAATCTGATTCATGGGGTGACTGAGAAAACTCATGGTGCATCTTTTCATTTAAAATTCAGATTAATTTTTTTATAAACGACAATTGTCATACTAAAATCTAAGAAAAAACATTCTCATTATTTTGATACTATAATAAAATAACCCATAATATTATTAATGTATAGGAAATATACACACCTCAATTTGATACATGATTTTCCTATTCTAACTAAATGTGTAATTTATTAGTTTAGAGTTGACATTTTAGTTCAACAAGTGTCACTCATTGAAAACTTATAGATTATTTGATAATTTTCAAAAATAAGTCATAATTCATTTGTGACATGTGAAGTAATTCTCATGTTAAATAGATAAATGATGTGATTATTATTAATCATAGTGCCTATATCTAGTTTAAAATGACATTTCAGAAAAAAGTCAAATATAACATACTGTAAACTAAAGAAACTGAATTCAGATGAAATTTAAAATTTATTAAAATTATCGATATGTGAATTTGTATTAAAATCAATGTGTTGAACCTCAATCTGATTCACGGTCTGACATATATGACTACATGTGTATATTTTTATAATGAAATTAATTTTCGTAAAAAAGAATGATTTCAGAATTAAAACCAAGAATATTCATTCTTGTTGTTTTGATACGTTTGAAAAATGATCAATATGACTTTTTTATGTCAAATCATCCATACACCAATCTGAAACATGAGGTTCCCAATTGTAATCAATGTGTCCATTATAAGTGTATAATTGACATTTTAGTTCAAAAAGTGACACTCACTACACAATGATAAACATGCATTGATTGTATTGTTAGTTTTAAAAAAATCACATTCCATTTATGATGTGTTGGAATCTGGCTCACCATTAACTGACACACAATTTAGCTGGTATAACTCACAGAGAGTGTTTCCAGTTTAAAATAAAAATAAATTAAAAATAAAAAAACTAGCAACAAAAAATCCCAAAAAATGCATTTTGTTTATTTTTATTCTTTATAAAAATGATCCATAATCTTTTTGGGATATCTATGAAACATAAATACATCAATATAATTAATGGGGTGACTAGTACGACTCCATGTACATGTTTTCAATGTATAAGTGTCATTTTTTGTTAAAACATGCAGCAAATTTCCAAAATTGAGAAAATGGTCCAATATTATATTCTCATCAATCTCTCTAGTATTTCATAATTTATTTCCTTAATATTTTTATGAAATTATTATTTCATTAATTATCAAAGATAAATTTCATGAAGACGGACAACAAATGGTGTAACATGAAGGAATAAAATGCAAGTATATCTGATAATCATTATTCTGGGTATGACTCAAATATTGTTTTAAAACAAATAATTTATATTTAATTTATTTATTTATACTATTACTGACATAAGAATTTTGTTCTTATGCGTGTAGATTTTTTTTCAAATGTTGGGTGCTTTGTTATTTTATAATTGTGCGTTCATTTTTCCTAATATATAGTGTTTTTGTTATATATGTGTTATAAATTTTATTTTATTAATATTATATATTTCTTATAGAATTTTATAATTTCCAACTATTTATCTATTGTTTAATTGTTTTGTTTCAATACACTATTGTATTCCCGCTTACCAGTATTAAATAATAGCATTGATTAAAGGGGTAATTTATTAGTGCTTTCCTAGTGATGATAAACACCTAGGGGTTTTAGTAACGAATCTGTAGTCAATATTTTTTACTACTAAAAAATAAAAAATCTACTTTTATTTAAAACCTATTTTGTAGTAGTGTGTTTGGGATATTATTCCACGTGAATTCCAATCAAATATGTTTTTCTCTTTGTTAATAGGATTTCATATGAATTTTTGAGAATTATTTAAAAGGTATACATTATTATATTTAATATGTTCTTTTAACTTGATTATTCTTGTTATTCAACTTTTATTTGTGGAAATATGATAATACAAATAATGGGAAATTTTTAATGATGATAACTTATCGATAAATGATCAAAAAAAATTAATGTAGTAAATTTGACTATAAATAAATTTTATATTATATAATATAGGTTTCCCATATATATATATATATATTGTTATGTATGGGTTTTTTTTTCAATTTAATGTCTCTAAACTATAGTTTGACAATAAATAAATTGAGGTATGTAGTTGTTATGTTTGAAGATACATGTTTCAGATAATCACAAATATGATATCCAGTTAATTTGATAAGTGTATTTATAATAATTATTTGATATTTAAAAATAAAATAATAAATATTTTTATCTTATAACAATCATAGTTAATGTTGATTTCCAATAATTATTTTTCATTTATAGAGGAGGACATTACCCATCTTTAAATATTGATTGGAAAAAATATATTTTATGTATGGTTAGTTCATATATTGAGTGTCACTATGTCTCAGGTAATTAATGTTTATAAAAAGTTTTGTATAAAATTTAATTATTTTTTATTTGGTTTTTTATATTTCATGTACTATGAAAAAAATTTAAATGCTATTTATGGATTTATTGTTTCTCATTTTTTAATTATAATTTTCCCAAATAAGTATTTTATAAACGATCATGTGATCATAAAGTAATTGGTGGTCTCCATTTTTACCTTAAACTAGAGTGGAAATAATAATTCATTGTCGGTTTGAAAAGAAACATGAAAATGAATTTTACACTATTTTTTAAAAATATTTCAACAAATTTTCTATCATAAATCTAAACTAATAATTTTTTTAGATATCTAGATATTTTATATTATAATATTCATGTGGAAAGTGATTTTGAATAAAAAAAATTTCATAAAAAGGTATGTTTCTGTATCACTTAAATTTTATTTTTGTTTTCTGTTTCGAAGTCCATTTATAAAAAAAAATCTGAAAATTATAATTTTTAAATCTAACTGCATCAATGTATATTAAAATATAATGTTAGAAATATAACGAAACATATGTGAATATTTACTTTTACACAAGTGTAATAAATTTAGTTTGAAAAATTTGAATACTTATAACCTCATATAGTGTATAATATTTATCAATTTTACATATGTTTAGTAATAGTAAACTAAATTAGTCATTACAATACGTGTATGAAAATTGTGTTATACAAAAATTCTTTTCATTGGTTACACCTTCATTTGGAATGAAAATTCTCTTGAATTGGTTATCGCTTTTTGAAGGAATGGTCTCCACAAATGTTAAAAAGTTGTTTTAACTTCGATTATCAATCTATGGAAAATAGTAATCATTTAATTATTTAATAAATGAATTTTATTTTTAAAAATTAATTAGTAACTAAGTATACGATAACTAATTAGTTTGAGATATTTCATCCATTAGATGTAGATTGAGTGCGTTAAGAAAAAAAATCGTAAAAAATTAATAAAAAATTAAAGTGATCATTTATGATAAATCAATGATATTAAATATTGCAGAAACATGAATAAAATATAAATTGATATTATACCTTACATTATATAATTATTATTTTTTACCCTAAATTAAAAAATAGAACAATATATGATACATATTTGCAGAAAAAAAAATGTGGATTATATTGTCGAAAAATTCTCACAAAAATATAAGTAACAAAAATAATAACAACAAATAAGATATATATATATATAAATAAATTAATATAATTATTAATAAATATAACATACATAATTCAATTTTCAATAAAAACATAAGGGGAAAACAAAAAAAGGTTTTCCAAATAAATTCATTAGTGTGAATCCTATCATTTAGATGTGAAATGTTATATATGTTCATAATTTGTATATACGAGAAAATTGATTTGATGGATATGGTCGTCAGAAATTTTTTTATCAATATGCTCACCCATTGTAATATTATGTGATTAAAATTTCAAGGATGTGGTAATATTAACATTCCATGACATGGTATTTGTAATATTTTTTAAAAAATTTCATCATTGGTGTCATGGAGTCATTCCATGGGTTGTTTTTTAACATCAACACCACCATTATAAATAGAAGGGTTCTTTTTTCAATATCCTTATTTCATTAATGCATTATGGGTTGTTACATTTAATAAATGGTTGAGAAGATACACATATTCAAATAAAAAAATCAAAAAGAAAATTCACATGCATGATTAATTTTCATAAATAAAAATTATTTTACTACAATGGACATATTTAATATCAGTAAAAAAAGTATTCTTTTATTTATGTAACTATCATATAGTATTTAAAATATTCCACATATATAATTATGTTTTTAAAAAATATCAAAAATAACGAATGTTTTCATTTTTATAATTATGTAACAAGTATATGGATGCAAAAAATTATTATTTAATATAATGTATATTATAAAATTATAAAATAATAAAATTAAAAAAATTATAAAATTATAATTTGTAATACATATATTAATTTTTGTAGTTAAAAAATAATATACCAAACATATATATAGAAATATGAAAAACCATGAAAAATAATAATACACAAAAAAGCATTAAAATTAATGCATTTAAAATTATGAGATATAAAATTGGGGAAATAAAATTAATCATAAATATCAAAAAATTCTGAAATCAATATTGAAATTAAATTAATCAATCAAACCAAAAACTCTGGATTATATTTAGATTCTACCAATATTGTGTTAAATACCCTTGGGTTGGATTCCTAGAGAATTACTGAATTATAGATCATAGAATGGGGTTTTCTTCAACAAATGGAGATAAGTTATTGGAGGCAAGGTGGTGCTTAAAAATAAATCACTAATTATAAGAGGGAACAATTCATATAAATCAAGAAAAAGTGATGTGGTTGAGGGAGATTACGGTTTGATAAATGTGGGTTATGATATATCGATTCCAGGGTGTGGGAGATGGATTCATGGTGTGGGAATTTTTTAGGGGCTAGGATGTAATCAGGGGGTTTGACGGCATGGAATTATTTAGTGGGAGAGAATGGGGGATTCAATCCTGATAAATTTGTTAATATGGGTAGAGATCACAATTTATCTATCTTTATTAGAATCAATAGTGACTAAAAAATAGCAGTTGTTCAATTTAACACATTTCAAAATCCAAAAAATATAGTTGAATTATATACCTTTAATTAAAAATCAAATCATGAATTTAATGATAATAAATGTAATTGGGATTTAAAATGAGGTGGATAGTCAAATGGTTGTTTTTAAATTAAATAATAACAGTTGTTACTCAATTAAAAATTGAGTAGTGATGATCAAATAATGGAAGTGTGATGGAATGGGAGTCGACCGGACCGGCGACAGGTGCATGTCAACATGTGAGGAGAGGGTGGTAGAAAAATTATGGGATGTATATGACTAGGTATTCTATTTATAAAGTCTATTATTTTCGATTAGTATACTGAAATATTTGAATGTTTTCCATAAGTTTTAAATAAATATTTATAAATTAATTCCATGTGGATATAGTTTTAAAAAACTATTATAATATACCTAGAAGTGTCGAAGTTTATTAAAAAAATGATAATAAAGAACAATATTCAGTGTTATATTAGTTTTTTCATTAAGATTGTATTTATAGTCAATAAATTGAGTAGTTGTTGGTAAATAAATAATAATAACCCTCAAATATATCTTTTTTGTATATTCATCGCAATCCTTCCCTGCTCAATATTATCAATAGTGGCCAGGTTTTTTTGAAAATGAGAAAACACTATAAAACAATATATCTACATAATAAATGTCAATCCCCTAATCCATATCCATGAACTCTCAATCCTTGAATAACATGTTTTTGATGAAAATTAATACTAAACATCATTTTGAATTCAATACATCTCAATCCCTCATCCAAATTCCATCAAATAGCAACATCACATAATTTATGAGCCTGTCACTAGATTTGGTATGTTTTAAACACCATTGTTGATACCTCATGTGAAAAAAGATCCGAGAATATAATATTTTCCCTCCCCAAAAATCTATGTATTCTAATAATCCACCATGACACATAATGAAAATAGGATTCTACTTCTAGAAAATATATATAAGGTCCATTTTCAATGGTCTCGTTGGATCTAAAAAAAATTTATAGATAGAATATTTTTAAATAATGTGTTTAAAAGTTCAATAACAATCTACATATTCTTATCTACATCTTCATGAAATTTCTAACATCTCATATTCCTAGATTTTTTAACATGAATCAGATCTATACCTTGAAAAATTTATTCCATACCCGATACAAAATAGAATCATGCTCAAATTATTTTATACATTTGGATTACAATGAAATATTCTTTTATAATGTGATGGAACTAACTATAAATCAGTATGAACAGTTCTAGGGGTTAGTGTGATTAAATGATAGCATTTTTTTATTTCAGTTCAAAATGGATGTCAAAAAACATGAAACTAAGAAGAAAACACAAATTTCCTCTTCAATTAATAAGATTATTAGTTATCAATCATTGACATGTTTTAATAAATAACACATATATATGATATATAGTTTGGATGATTTTATAAAAATGAATGATTTTAATTTCAAACTAGTGTTTAAATGTAAATGCAAGAAATATATTAACAACCAAGAAACACCAAGGGATTTTCATGATACATTAGAAAAACAATTGATGATTAATTTTTAATATGTAAGAATTAAATGCACACAAATTTGACTTGTAGTGTGTCTATAGTGATCTAAAGTAAATTATTTTTAATTTAAATGTTATATTCTATCTCAAAACACATGTGACATACCCAAAAATAATAAAAACTAGTGGAATTGATGTGATAATTAAGGAAAATCATTCATTATTATATTTTGATTTATTGAAATTAATCACCCATTAATTTAAAAAATATTGTTTCCAATTTTACTAAAAGTGTGTGTTTCCAGTTTTATAAGGGGATTTTAGTTCAGAATTCACATCACATAATACAAATCAAGAAAACATTCTTATATCATCTTGATACATTACTATAATTATTTTTTACTCATTTTAATATGTAATAATTCTCCATCAATCAATCTAACACATTGTTTAGATAATTTGAAAAAAATCAAGTTTTTTCAATTTAAGATTACCCTTTTAGTATAGGTGGTGCTTCAATTATTCAAATGAAATAAAACATAGTCAAATTATAATTTTACCCCCACTAAAATTATATGATGGATTATTTTTAATTTCTTGGATGTATTGTGTTTTAAGCTACACCAACATTAGCTTGAACTATAAAAAACATTGAATTAGATTTAGGTATATGAAACACTAAGCATGCATTTAGTTACACCCAATTTCATGATATTTTTATAGATTTCATTTCACACAAGACTGGGTATATAAGAACAACTAAATATTATAATCTAGTCATTATAATCGTGGGAATTAGTTGTATCAAATTCTATCGAAATAAACTATTTAAATGGGAGTAAGAGTATATATAATAAAAAAATTTCTATTTATAGAGTCAAAATAAAGTTTATAAACCATTTTTTATGTTTTCTATACATGATATAAGTACAAATTCAATTTTCTAGATTAAAGAATTATTCTTAAAAACATGATTTATTACCGCCTTTTGATGGCACACAAAATTTAAATCAATTTTTTGAGGCTTTTATATATTCTATTTATAAAAATCAACAATTTGTAATCATGATAAATACTTTATTTGGACGAATTTTTTATATTTTTATGATATGTTTTAAATTTTGTTAAATAGTAAAACAATATGAAATTTTATTGGAGACAACATTTTTATCCAAATTATTACATAATTAAATTATTTTATTTTTTTTAATGTATAAATATAATATATTTTATGGTTCAATACAATTTATGTCATTAGCTTTATTTTTACATTGAACTAAAATCTAAAAAAATTTCAATTTTTTCAATGATTAATCTTTTAAAAAATCATTCTCTCTTTCCCAAAAGGGGATTAATATTAAATTAATGTCTGCAATTTATATGTTTTTTATTATAAGAAACTAACTAACTATCAAGAATTTTTCGTCCAAAAATATGTAAATAACATTATTTGTTTTTTAGCATTATGAATTCTAAATTTGGTAATTTTTATTAATATTTTAAAAGTGTAAATTTAGTAATTAATGGTAAAAATACTATTAATAAAATTACCCTAACACTAGTATTAAAGTCATTAGAAAGGTTTTATTCGGCCTAAATAATCATTGGGACGAAAATGGTGTGCTTTTTTGCCACTTGGATGTGATTAGTACATTTGATTTATTTTATTTAAAGAAAATATAAATATTCCTCACTCAAATTTTGATAATTAATCCATTTTTTATATAATTATATATAAAAGATTAATTTGATTAAAAATACTTATTTTTATGTTAATATGTATTTATTTGTAATGGAAATTTATTTGAAATTTTTATGAAATATATAATTATTTTAAATACATATACTCTAATGGTCTACAAATTAATTAATTGATGAGAAATCAATAAATAATAATTATTAAAATACTTTGCACCATAATAACACCCAAAAAAATACCAAATTCTTATTGGTCATGTATATTAATATCATTGTAATCCAAGGCTATATATATTGACCAGATGGATCTCTATGGATGAGATTGTGACACTTTTATTATTTTAATTAATGTGATGTTAAAGTGGTAGCATTCATAATTTAATAAGTATATCAATTTTTGATATTTTACTTTACAAAATATAAATTCCACTAAAAGTCATCTTATAAAATATAGTGTATTTATATTCATATTGCTTTTTTTGTTTTAATTTTTATGCAACAAATAAGTATATTAAATAATTACACAAAACTAATGTAGTAATTATTTTATTAATGGAAATATAAAATTAATTTTTTTAAAAAATTTACAATAATATAATAGGAGATATTTATTATGTAAAATTATTTTTATACTGTCCAAGAACACTAAGGGATTTAATACAAATATTTGAGTATAAAATCTTATCTTGATATTTAAAAAATCCTTGAATTAAATAGTGCAAAACTGACAGTATTGTTGTATTGTTCTAACAATGAATTATGAAATTATTTAAAAATCATAAAATCATTTTAAAAAGTATAGAGTAATTATTATATGATCTAAAATGATATAATTTAC
This sequence comes from Viscum album, assembly GCA_963277665.1. NCBI lineage: Eukaryota > Viridiplantae > Streptophyta > Magnoliopsida > Santalales > Viscaceae > Viscum > Viscum album. Next base: position 1,765,103,516 of record OY728138.1, read on the forward strand.
TTATTTATGGTCTTCATTACATCAAATAAATAAATATATAAACCTTTTAATATTGATATTTTTTTTAATTTGCTAAAATTAAACAGATTATGTAATTATTAATTAATATGAAAATGATTAAATTGACAGAAAAACATATCTAAAAATTATTGTATGATGATTTTTGATCCCTATATCATCTAATATTATATATTGGGAAATTTTGGTGGTTTTAGAGGATTAAGATTTTATTATTAATTAATTTCTTTGATGTTTCGAGAAGTGCCATGATCCTCAATTATAAAAGGGAACATCATCCATCACTTATTCACATCAATTTTGGCCATAAATATCATTAATAACATTACAATTTCCTTTATAAACTTCCCTATTTACATTATAGAGGTTCTATACTTCATCAAAGTCCATCTCTAATACTCTATGAGGATATTTAGAGGAACCACGTCGAAGAATGTGTAACCTCATATCCCATTTATTTAAAACTTATTTCTTATTATATGTCCCTTCATGAGTCATTTAATTATAATGTAATAAATCCAGTATCACTTATATAATAATATTTTATTATAATTTTGATACTAATAGTCTCCACCGTCTTTCCATCATACAAGAAACAAAATCACTATGCGTGCGTACTTACAACTTATCGTCTCCACAACGCAGGGTAATCTGTTTTTCACCTAAAACGTACTTGAATGGGTTTAATGATGGAAATAATGAAACTATATTATTATTATAACATGATACTTCTTTAGAAATACTATACACCATCCACTAAAATACAGTTCAAAAATTATTTGAAAGATAACACCGCTCGTGCGTACGTACGGCTTACCGTCTCCACGATGTGATGCAATACATTTTGCATGATATTTATTAAACCACGACTATATATCAATAGAATGAGTTAATATTATATAAATAAGAATAATTTCATTTTGTAAATCATATAATTATAATATAGAAAGTGGGACATGAACTTATCGGATAAAACATGCAAAAGAACATAAAGTAGTTAAAATCTGAATTACGATTTTAAATGAAATGTTACTAAGAACATATGATAAATTGATCATATATGAATTATTAGAAATTAATATGATTATCTAATAAGTCAATAACACCATTAAAATCATTATATAGGAGGTTTGGATACATAAAAAGGATAACAAAATTAAGGTAAGGGATAATTTCACAATCTCATTATTATCTGAGATTGTTTATATGTGAGTATTTATTTAGGTACATTTATCATCCATATCCATGTTTTCAAAATATGTAATATTATTTCTATTCTTATAAAAAAATTAACCCAATTTTACCCATTGGGAAAATTTTATTAAATTGTATTAAATGATTTTCTTTCATTTTTGGTAAGGGTTACATTCAGAATTTTCAAACAATTGTATGAGAATAATATGGTATTTAACTTATACATAATGAATGGTTTTTACAATTTAATAATGTCGTTTCTCCAGGAATATTCCTTCATAGGGTTTCTGGAGTATTATTAATTATTTTTTCTTATTTTAAAATTTTGTGCCATTTTTAGTAAAAAAATGTTTTGGAAGAAGAAATGATATTTTCCTCAAGAATTAATTTCAAGTGTTTTTTAAAAAGTATATCCACCAACGATTAAAGATATGATTCAAGTATAATATCTCATTTATTATTATAGTTAGCTATTTTTATTATGGAATTATATTTATGAAATTCATATTTTACATGGATTATGTTTTTTGGAATAATGTTTAAAAAACCCATTTTATTCCTTTGGTTATGTTACAATGAATGAATTTGTTTTTTTGAAGCTCGTAAGAATGATTTCATTAGGAGATGGGTGGGAACAATATATCTTACCTATGCATTGGGTAATGATTTATATATCATCATATAGACATTTCTAAATCCAAATGTAAATATAGTTCATTAGTACATGGCTATAATGACAAGTAAATCTGGTTCAGTAATACATTTTTGGAATGAGGAGTGACCTCGGTTAAGTAATTGACATTTTCTGCTACGATGGTCTTAGCTGCGAGCCATGGATAATATATAAATAATTTTATATAATTATTGGTTTTCTACAAATCCATGTTTTATTCCAATACTATTTTACCATGGTTAATGTTTCTTTATGATTTATTTCTTACATGATGCCAGTTTTATTGTTTCACCATTGATTTTGATATTTGAAATATATATTTATGATTTTAGATTATTATGTATATGGTTTTTCGATGTTTCCCTTTACATAGCATTTTATACCTCAATTTTTATGTTTACTTTTCCCCATGATATAAATACAGTTTTAAGTAGGAGTACTAATAGGGATGATTATTATGGGAGATATTAAAGATCATTCACAAGTTAGAAATATATATTTCATGTTTCAAAAGAACAAATTAATTATGGTCCTTATGCATGAATTTGTTAAATGTAATGAATATTCTTCTACATTTTTTAGTATTCATATACTTTATGCTTGGTTATTTATAGTTATTATCATAGGAATGGTTTATTAATCCTTTGGAAACTAGGATGAAAAATGTTTTGTGAGATCCGTAAGGATATTTGGAAGGGAGGTCCTAGAAATATGTCTAATTATCTGTTACATTCATAGAATTATGGTAACTCTAAAGAATAGACTATTATTATACATAAGATATTTGAGAATGAAAATACACCACATTCATTAGGTTGTTTTACAAGTATAATGTTTTCCTCTCACACTATTCATTTTGGTTTTTTTATAATGGGTAAAACATGAAGGAACTGCGTTAATGATCAATGCAATGGGAAATGAAACAAATTTCCTCCGGAAAAAACAAATTTTATGAAATATGGAATGAAAAATATTTTCATTATACATACAAAATTTATGAATCATTGTGGACTTCCAAATGATATTATAAAGGAACAACATTCTGTAGAGTCATTTATGAGGAAATAGTCACCTTCTTTCAGTTGGTCTTCTAATCTACTTCTAGACTGAAAATGGATCTTTACAATTAAAATAACATTTTCCATCCATCATTGATTGGAACATGAAAAATTCATTTGGTTTTTTATGTTTTTTAAGGAGAAGTGTACATGTGGTGAGATCTGGACTAGAATACAAGGAAACAAGATGAAATTGAATCCATGGAATCGTAAAAGTTCAAGAACATATTTTTCAATAAGTAATTTCCCATTATTCATCAAAATAAGATAGAAAATTCGTTCCTTGAGCTTATGTAATCGGTTGATGAATATTTGGGTACTTGTGAGGAAAATGTTACAAAACATGCAAGGTATGGTTTTGGCTTTATCATACAACCTAAAAGTAAAGTTAAAATATCTTTCAGTGGTATAAAACTAACTCTTTAAGGGCGTTAGATAGAAGATACATTATTAGATATGAATATATTGTGTGTTTTGTAGTCAAGGTAGAAATGGATGTTGGTGTTATATAAAAATATCATAGTTTTGATAAGAAACAAAAGATGGACTTCAATGGAAAATATCAAAACTATGGACAAAATAATATGAGTGTTTCTTTATGCTCAATGTGGGGAAATAATCATTGTGGAGATAGTCTTGATGGGACTATAAAATGTTATCAATATAGAAAATAATATTATAAGGTAGTTTAATGGTGAAGTATTTAAAAAATGATATCAAATTATGTGAATATAGAAAATGATACATAGAATAAACCACCCACACTTCATTTCTACAAGTGCAATGAAATTGAGAATTATACTAACAAATTTCAAAATCTATGGTTTATAAATGATGATCTTTATCAACAACCTCTTAATGAATAATAAAGTAAAATCACATGAGATCAATATTTGTGATGTTTAGTATGAAAAAGAAGTGGTTGAATGATTTTCTATTTATATAATGGGATTCCAAAAATAATGTTTTAGAAACCATTTTATTGTACTATGGAATAATGAAATATCTATGTAGTGGTCCCCTATGGTTTTCCACCTATATTTGAATATATATGATCTGTGGTACTGGTACACATTATAATAGACAGTCGTAATAAGTTTATGTTTTTGGAAAACACGTGATTTTTGGAAGGATGACCCGCAATTTGAACATGATTTTGGTATAATTAATTTTTGATAAAGTGAGGTTGAATAGGAATATTTAAATTGTATTATAATATATACCTTTGTACTGGTCAATGATTTTTTCACATGTTGGTTATGTTATCATTGATGAATTTTATATATATTTGCAATTATGAATAAAAAACATGCATGTTTTCAATATGGATATATGATAATTTTGGTTGTTACCATGACTCAATCGAATAAATGATTAAGTTATTCACATTTTTGGAATGTGACAACGAGGAAACAACTTATGAGATATGAGAGATAAATATTGACCTTATTTACTTAACCTCTATATAATGTTTTGGATTTTCATCTTTTAGAAGGATTTTATGGTTACTAATTTATTGAATGTTTCAGTTAAACACTAGTCGAATTTTGTTAGATTAATGTGTTATCTCACTATATTTATACTAATTCATATTTAATAATATGTGTTAATATTTTTTTTGAGATAGATAGAATTAATTATCATTTTATTTATGTATCTCATGATCTGATAACACCTTAGGAATGAGAAATTCAAATTCATTCCATTGAATTATATATAAAGTATAATTTTTTTAAGGCATAACCATTGGTGATATTTTACTGAAATAATTTATGTATTTCTTATAATGTTCTTCTAAATTATAGAAATTATCTTGAAAATTAAAAATGTAATATTAGTACATTCTTATCTGATCAATCATATAGTCCCATGAATCATTGTGTATTTATGGATTTATAGTTGTTAACTATCACCAAACCTTGATATCTATCACAATCTATCAAAACCTCCTTGTAATATTTTTCATCAATATCTATGTTTTCTCTTCCCACCAATGTTCTTCTATATGAAAACTCGATGAGGAGTTACATTTGGTAACCATTATGATTCTGACATTCCTTTTTTAAAATGAAGTTTTTCTATTCCTTTTAATGATGTGGGTTTCTATAAAAGTAAATTTAAAATTGTAAACCTTTTATAACCACGAATAATTTCTAGGGAGAATTTCATTTAAAGGGTGGTATAATGTAACTCCCTAAAATTTTGTTTGACATATTCTTCTTAACTTCATTGATATCTTTTGTCGTATGCTACACCAAGATTATCTTGCGCTACACACAACACCATAATAGATTTTAGTATACGTAACAATATTATTGTCTTATGTCACACACAATTTCAGGTTCTTTTCATATAATTAATTTCACACAAGATCGAGTATAAGTAAACTGTTGGGCAGAGAGTGATGGAAAGAGGGGGGGTGAATTGCCTTTTAAAAAAATAATTAACAATTTAAAATCAAAGTAAAAAGTGCAGCGGAAATAAAAGAGGAAAGACACAAAACTTGATAATGGAGTTCAGCTTAAACCAAAGCCTACGTCTCCGCTCCCAACTCAACCGTTGAGAGATTTACTACCGCTTGCTTTTCAATGGTTTTAGCAAGAAACCCACTAGACTTTAAGGTAGTCTAGAACCTATTACAGCTTGCTTTTAATGGTTGAGCAAGAGCCCACTAGCCTTCTTACAGGTGAAGGCTAGCTCACCTATGACTCAAGCCTTTTAAAGGGAAGGCTTGACTAACCTCTTCACACCTTGAAGGTGGTGTGAAAACCCAAACAAAAGGAAGATAAAAGAAATGGGGGTTTGTAGGCACAAACGCAAATTGATGCTCAAAAAGATAAAACGATAAAAACCGTAATGTGGAGAAGTCTTGGGTGCCAATGGATTGATTGGAGTTGATGAAGAGCGCTCCCAAGCTTCTTTGATGGTGCTCCTTGGATGTGGAAATGAGTTGGAGCAAATGGGGATCCTTGAAGGAATGCGTCGGAGGTTCGCCAAATGATCGAACAATGTTCCTGTGGGCTACCGTGCGTTTCCGGGGCTTCCTAGTCCTTTATTTATAGAGGGGGAACCCTCAAATGGCCTTTGGGGGTCTTCGGAGCCGTTGGAGAGGCCTTCGGAGCCGTTGGGAGTCAAGTGGACAAGTCTGGTCAAAGCCCAACTGCTAGTTTGACTGGCTCTCCCGGCTGACCGGTGCTTGGCCACCGGTTGGCCGGTGCTTTGGAAAAGGGAGAGACCTTCTGCCCAGGCACCACCGGCTGGCCGGTGAGGAGGCCACCGGTTGGCCGGTGCTGAGACAGTAGCAAAGTCTTCTGTCTGGGTTCCACCGGCCAGCCGGTGATGGGACACCGGTTGGCCGGTGGTCTGGACAGAGGGGATGCCTTCTTCCCAGGCACTACCGGCTGGCCGGTGGTCATTCACCGGTTGGCCGGTGGACTGAAATCAGTCCACTTTTGCCTTCTGGCTTTCTTGACCCAATTCCTTGGCAACCTGAAATCATACCTATCATCCAAAAACACTTAAAACAATATTAGATAAATAAGAGAGTGATTGTGATCATGAAAATTAAACCACGAGGGGTACGAGAGGTACAACAATCTCCCCCTATTTTGATGATCACAATCACCAAAACAAACAATGTAAAAGACTGAAATGAAAGGCATGCTTTAAAGGATAAATTGAAAAGTAAAGCAAAGCATGAGAGAAAGATTTCTCCCCCAATCAACCAAGAATTTCTCCGCCTTTGTGATTATCAAAATAGCGCGGGGCATAAAACTTGATTGAGGGAAAGGATTGAAAAACAAGATAGAGATTTTAAACCAATTGAAATTTTTTAGATTTTAATTGAAAGTTTTAAATTGAACGTTTTGAAAATGAAGCAAAAAGGCTAACTCCCCCTAAATAAAAACAACAAATCACCGGGGAGAGGATTTTGAAGCCGAGACAAATTTTGGCCCGGAGAGACTCGCTAAAAGGGATTTTTCAATCCATTCTTGTCTAGTGGCGGGTCTTATCCGATGAAATTCATCGTTAAAGAAAATATTTTTGGTCCTTCCATACCGGGAATTTTTGCAATTGCACTCATAAATTAAGTGCCCGGGTTTTTTACAATAGTTTCAAAATTTATATTGGGAGATCCCCCTTACAAAAATAGTTGGAGCATGGGAAGAGGAAGCTTGCTTGGAATATCCAAGCCCTTGGGTGGTTCTAGATACGCATTGGGAACCAAGTAATTTGGTTAAATTTTGTTCACCTTGGGTAAATTTGGCAAGGGATTCCTTTAAATCCTTGATTGTTGATTCCATAGAATCAACATCGGGAAGGTTTTGGATCTTGAGGGATAACTCTTCCTTCTCTATGAGAAGTTGTTCCTTTTCGGAAGAAGGTTTTTTTAAATTATTTTTTAAAGAAATAAATTTGGAAGAATGTTCGTGAAAACCTTCCTCCAATTGATCTCTCGCATGTTGGAGATCCTCATAAGATAAATGATTGAAAGAATTTGAAGAACAAGAGGATGAGGAGTCGGAAGAGGATACCTCATGAAATGCCATTAGGCATTTTTTACCGTTGTCACTTGAGGAGGAGGAGGAGGAGGATGTGGAGCTATCACTCCATGGGGCCTTGAATGCCTTCTTCTTTTCCTTTTGCTTGGCCTTTTTCTTGTTGAGTGGACAATCGGGCTTGTAATGGCCTTTCTTGCCACACTGGTAACATGTTACCTCGGGCATGGATTTTTCGTTGGGTTGAGCCTTGCGGGATTTCTTCTTCTTGTGTTTCTTCATGAATTTGTGCATTTTGCGGTCAAGATTCTCCATTTCTGAATCGCTGCTTGAAGAGGAAGACGATGAGGAGGAGGAGATTTCTTCTTTTTGAACTTTGAAGGCGATGTTCTTTGGAGTTTTGATGAGATTGCCTTCCTTTTCAGCTTGCCTCCTCATGGTGATCTCGTAGGTCATGAGGGATCCGATGAGCTCTTCGACCGGCATGTTCTTGATGTCTTTTGCTTCTTGGATTGCCGTGACTTTCGGTGCCCATGTGCTTGGTAAGATCCAAAGGATCTTCTTGACCATCATATCTGCAGAAACATCATCTCCAAGAGATTTTCTTCCATTGCAAACGTCAGTAAAATGAGTAAACATTTCAGTTATATTTTCAAATGGATGCATGGTAAAAGACTCAAAATCTTGACGGTACATATCCAGTCCAGTATCCTTAACTTTGTTGGTCCCCTCATGGGTAACCTCCAATAGTTTCCAGATTTCATGAGATGAAGTGCATGTGGAAACTCGATTGAATTCATTACGATCAAGGCCGCAATGAAGAGCGTTCATGGCTTTGCCATCAAGATCGAAATTTTTAATATCGGCTTGATTCCATTTGGATTAATCGGGAGAAGAAAGAGAATAACCATGCATGACAATTTTATAAATAGGATAACCTATACTTCTAAGAAAAGTAATCATGCGAGTTTTCCAATAAGTGTAGTCGGTTCCATCAAAGAATGGAGCACGACCCAAAGAATAGCCTTCGAGGGCGAAAGAAGTTGAAGCCATCACAAAGGATCTTGAATTTGAAACCAGTTAGGGTATTACTCAAATTTTTCCTCTGATACCAATTGTTCGGCGAGGAGTGATGGCAAGAGGGGGGGGGGGGTGAATTGACTTTTAAAAAAATAATTAACAATTTAAAATCAAAGTAAAAAGTGTAGCGGAAATAAAAGAGGCAAGACACAAAACTTGATAACGGAGTTCGTCTTAAACCAAAGCCTACGTCTCCGCTCCCAACTCAACCTTTGAGAGATTTACTACCGCTTTCTTTTCAATGGTTTTAGCAAGAAACCCACTAGACTTTAAGGTATTCTAGAACCTATTACAGCTTGCTTTTAATGGTTGAGGAAGAACCCACTAGCCTTCTTACAGGTGAAGGTTAGCTCACCTATGACTCAAGCATTTTAAAGGGAAGGCTTGACTAACCTCTTCACACCTTGAAGGTGGTGTGAAAACCCAAACAAAAGGAAGATAAAAGAAATGGGGGTTTGTAGGCACAAACCCAAATTGATGCTCAAAAATATAAAACGATAAAAACCGTAATGTGGAGAAGTCTTGGGCGCCAATGGATTGATTGGTGTTGATGAAGAGCGCTCCCAAGCTTCTTTGATGGTGCTCCTTGGATGTGGAAATGAGTTGGAGCAAATGGGGATCCTTCAAGGAATGCGCCGGAGGTTCGCAAAATGATCGAACAATGTTCCCGTGGGCTACTGTACGTTTCCGGGGCTTCCTAGTCCTTTATTTATCGAGGGGGAACCCTCAAATGGCCTTTGGGGGTCTTCGGAGCCGTTGGAGAGGCCTTCGGAGCCGTTGGGAGTCAAGTGGACAAGTATGGTCAAAGCCCAACGGCTAGTTTGACTAGCTCCACCGGCTGACCGGTGCTTGGCCACCGGTTGGCCGATGCTTTGGAAAAGGGAGAGACCTTCTGCCCAGGCACCACCGGCTAGCCGGTGAGGAGGCCACCGGTTGGCCGCTGCTGAGACAGTAGCAAACTCTTCTGTCTGGGTTCCACCGGCTGTCCGGTGATGGGACATTGGTTGGCCGGTGGTCTGGACATAGGGGATGCCTTCTGCCCAGGTACCACCGGCTGGCCGGTGGTCATCCACCGGTTGGCCGGTGGACTGAAATCATTCCACTTTTGCCTTCTGTCTTTCTTGGCCCAATTCCTTGGCAACCTGAAATCATGCATATCATCCAAAAACACTTAAAACAAGATTAGATAAATAAGAGAGTGATTGTGATCATGAAAATTAAACCACGAGGGGTACGAGAGGTACAACATAAACAACTAAATATTATAACCCAATAATTATAATGGCTCGTATGAATACTATTAACATCTATATAATAAACTATTTAAATGAAAATAAGTGAGTCTATAAAATAAAAGAAGAACTCCTTGTTTAGTCAATATATTGTTTAAAATTCATCCCATATGTTTTCTAGACATGGTATAAGAATAAATTAAAAACATTTTGGATAAAGAAGTATTTTTCAAAATATATTGTACTTTCCCCATTTGATGGAGAACCCATTTAGAATCAAGTTTTGACTATTTTAGATATTCTATTTAGCAATTGAAAATATCTTATTTGTATGTGGGATATAAAAAATTATATTGGATGAATTTTTGATATTTTTATGATAAATTTTATATTTTGATGAGTAGTAAAATTATACTAATGTTTTATTGAAAAAAACTTTATTAATAAAAATAATTTATGTAATTAATTAATATTATTGAATTGATTTAATTTATATAAAGAATATTTTTAGTCATCCAATATAATTTATTTAAATATTATTAATTTTAAGTTGAATTGATATGTAAAAACATTTCAATTTTTAAAATGCTTTAACATTTAAAATCGAGTTACCTTGTTCTGACAACATGAATATTTTTTTAATTAATTAATGCAACATCTATGTTTTGAATTTTGAAAAAATTTCAATATTTGGAATTAGTAGGCCAAAATTATGGAAATAGATTTATTTTATTTTTGTGAATTATGAATAGTAACTTCGGTAATTTTTAGTAATGTCGTAATAGGGTAAAACGAGTAATTAATGGAAACAATACTATTATAAATTTACCCAAACACCTGTCTAAATAGCATTGGTTAAGTTTGTTTTGACATAAATAATATTTTGTATAAAATAGTATATGTTGGTGCCACTTTGATGTGATACGGACCATTAATTGTTTTTAATTAATGAAAAGTTAAATTTTTCTCACAAAACATTTAATAAATAAACCATTTTTTATTAAAATATTTATAGAATATAAATTATAATATAAATATATATATGAAATATAATTCTATTATTTATCATGGTAATTTACTTTTAATTTTTATGTAATATATAATCACCTTAAAAACTTATACATTGATGGTGTAAAAATAAATTAATTGATTAGAAATCAATTATAAAATTATTATATAAATACAAAGGACCAACAAAAGGCCAGAAAACATTCCCAATTATTTTTCCAATTATATATCGACCATAATCATCCATTGATTGAGTTAGTGACCATTTGGATTCGTATGGAAGATATTGTGACATTTATATTATTTTATTTTATTTTATGTTAATGTTTTCACATTCATAATTCCATATGTATAACAATTTTCATGTTTCATTTATAGAAGATAAATTTGAGTAATATTATTATTATAAAAGATAGTATATTCATATTTATCATAGTTTTTTTATTTTTAACCAACAAATATGTATATTAAATAAATACACAAAACTGATGTAGTAATTATTTCATTAATGGGAATATAAAATTAATGTTATTACAAATATTAAAATAATTATAATTTGATATAATTAATATGTAAAATTATTTTTATGTTACCTATGAACCATATAAAAATTAAAAAATATTTATTTTGATGATAACATCTTATCTGTATATTTTTAAAAATCTAAGAACTCAATGGTGTAAAAATTGACACTATTGTTGTTTTGTTTAAACAATGTTTTATTAAATTTTTTAAAAATAACAAAATATTTTTACAAAATATAGGATAATTATGATACAGTCTAAAATAATGTAAATTACATATTTATGGACTAATTTACATCAAATAAATACATATTTCAACATTTTAATATTGATCTATTTGTTATCTTAAATAATATTAAATAGAATAAATAAGTGTTAATTAAAATGATAAGGCTGAAATTGACATAAAAACATGTTCAAAAAACATTGGTTGAATATATTACAAACCTGTATCATCTAATATTTTAATTTAGGGAAGTTTTGGCATTTTTTAGTGGGGTTTGGATTTTATTATAAAATAATATTTTTGGGGATTCTAAAAGTGCCCCTCATCTCTATTATAAAAAGGAAACATCCTCAATCACATCATCACCTAAATTTGTGCCTTAAATCCCATCCAGAGATTCCCCACAACCGTTATCATATTCCCTAGTTACATTAAATATGTTTTTGTCTTCTTCAATGACCATCTATAGTGATCTATGAGGCGATTTAGTTGAAGCATGTCAAGTAAGAGGTAATCTCCTCTACCGATTATTTCAAACTTATTTCTTCATATAATTAATCATCATGAGTGGTTTTAATATAATTTAATAACTCTAGTTTCACATATGGACTTAACTATATTTATAATTACAAAACATACATATTCCACCTGCTATCCATCCTACGAAAAACAAAATATCTGCGTTTGTGTACGTACGACTTATCGTCTCCACGCCGTGGTGTAATCTTTTTTTCAGCACCAAATTATTTGGTTTCGGATAATTATGGAAATAATATATATATATATATATTATTATAATGTGACACTTTTTATTAAAAATTATACTCCATCCACTTCAATAGCATTCAACAATATTGCGAATGATATTGTCGCCCGTGCATACGTACGATATACTATCTCAAAGATGCGATGTGATTTAATATACAAGATATTCTTTAAAAAACTGATTATGTAAATGAATGGAATGATGGAATTTAAGATAAATTATAATAATATAATTTTTTAAATGATATATATTAAAACTATAATGTGCAACATGAACTTATTTGTAAAAAGTTGCATAAGAACATAAAGATGTATATATCAAAATAACATGTGATAGTTAAATGTTACTAACAAACAAATGATGAAATGATCATATATTATATCATCTAAATGACTAAAAATATGTATTAATTCAATAAAATAAATTTAAAAAATATAAAGGTGTTTTGGATACAAACCATAGATAGGGGATCTGAGGTAAGGGATAATTTCGCAATCTCATTATTATCCGAGATTATATATCCGTAATATTTACTGGGGGATACTTATCATCAACATCCTTGTTTCCTAAATATGTAATATTATTTCTATTTTTATACTATTTTATGTCGTAAATTTTATCCATTGGTGAATTTTTATTAAATGTTATGCAATGAATCTCTTATCGATTTCAGTACTATGTAATTTTTGACATTTTGGGAAAACGTACGAGAAGAATGTTTGTTAACATAAATTTCGTGATGGGGTTTCTAAACTTTCATAACACCATATTTCGATGAATATTCCTTTATAATATTTCATGTTTATTTTCAAATTATATTTTTATTTTAAATATCTAGGCATTTTGAGAAAAAAAATATTTTTGAAGAAGAAAGGATATTTTCTATAAGAATTAATTTCGTTTGTTTAATAAAAAAAAATTTCCATCTAAGATTAAGGATATTTTTCAATTATTCTATCTCTGTTATTATATTTTTTATTATTTTGATGATGAAATTATTCTTATAAAATCTCTTTGTTTTACATTGTTTATTTTATGATGGAATGATGCTTAAAAATCCATTTTAATCCTTGGGTAATGCTATGATGAAAGATTTTTTTTTGTAGAATAAACAAGAATGATCTCATTTTGAGATGAGTAAGACCTATATCTCTCTAAAAATAAATATGTAAATATTTATATCTCATGACATAGACATGGATGAAATGGAATATAAATATTTTTTAGTAATACAGCGGTGGAATGACATGTATATTCAGTCTAGTAATACATGGATGGAATGAGGAGTGAAATCATTACAGAATTGGGATTTGTCTATTATGATGCTCGTGGATATTATAAATTGTTAATATGGAAATGATTTTATATACATATGTGGTTAAAAAATTTCAATGTTTTCTACAAATAATAATTTATCATGGTTAATGTTTCTTTATGATTTGTCCCATACATAGAGCAATGTTTTATATTATGTCTTAATATTTTTATATTCAAAATATATGTTCATGTTTTTATATTCTTATGTATATGTTTTGTTTTATGTTTTTCATGTTTACCCTTATTGAGTATTTGATATCATCCATTTTATGTTTTCTTTTCCCCTGGATATAAGGAAATGTTTTATGTATTAGTACTAAAGTGGAAAATCTTTATGGGAGATGTTGAAGATCTTTCACAAGTTAGGTGAATGTATTCCATGTTTCAAAAGGAAAAAAACTATAACAGTCCACATGAATGAATTTATAAAATTTAATGAATATTCATCTAAAATATGTAATATTAATATATTTCATGCTCGGGTCATTTTAATAATGATATATTCATAATATTATGAATGATTCATTTCTGATGTGTTCAAATAAATAACATGTAATTCCGACACATGGTTAAGTTCGTAAGAATAAAAGTATTTATTTTCTGTTTAACAGGGGAATTAAATAATTGTCACATAATCATAATAGAGAAAACATGCTCAGATAATAATGAAAAATAAATAAAATTAAATTTTTTCTTATGTTGAATTGTCAATATTTACCACAAATTGATCTGAAACATATTTTTTGTGGTTGGACTAAAAGATTTTATTTTTAATTTACAAGTGACATTTAATTCCAAATCATACATCATATAGTCAACAATTAAAAAATACTATTGTATTATCTATATACATTAGGATAATGATTGAAGGTTCTTTTTATATGTGTAATTGTACACTAATTTGATATGTGTGATATTTAAATTTAAATATAACATTTTAGTAAAAAATTAATGTTATAAACTAATAAATAAGAATATTGTCTGGGATTATCATTAAATTTTTTTAAAATGATGGTATTTTAGTTCCGGAAATGTATGAATCTATTAAATATAAATATGATTCATGATGTGGATTGTTTCACTGAAATGTGTGTTTTTAGTTTATAAGGATCCTTTTAGTTCAAAAGAAGTTATACACACTTTATATCATAAGAACATGTTTTGTTTTCATGATACATTTGAATAGTGGTCTATTAATCATTTAAGACATATAAGAATTATTTTCCCAATAATTCAGATAAAAATTTAGTGTTCTTGAAACAAGTGTATGTTTTTAATTTAAAAGAGACATTGTTGTATAAAATGTGAAAATACATGTAAAAACCATGAAAACAAACTCATATTTTGATATTTCGTGGTAAAAAATTATTTATCAATTATGATGTCATTTTTTATCAAATTTAAAAGTTTATTTAATAAATTTTTATTTATTTTCACATATAAATCAATATGAAATATTTAATTTTACTAATTTATTTTAGATTGTAATATAAATATAATTGTTTTTATTACTATTAAATGAATATTTTCTACAATGCTGTGTTGATCCAGGAAGAAAGAGTCTTACTGGTTGGATTCATTTTGTTCAGGTTGGAAAAATGTTATTGTTTTTAATGAATTGTATACACCATTTTAGTGTTAATGTATTATAATTATTAAATGTTAATTTATTTTTAATCAAATGTTTCAATGTAGATATACTGTTTAATGTAAGAAAATATATGAACTAAGAATGAGTAATTTTTTTCTAAATCAATGGTTATTGTAGTATGTTGTCCATGGTGCTTCACATTTTCAGTTGTGAATATTATTTATCAGTTCTAGATATTTCACTAAAAACCAACATATATTAGTGATGAAATTCATGAATGTAAAATAACTATTTTATCTGCAATTTTTTTAAACTACAAAATTCCAAACATCGACACTACAATAGATCAGGTCTTGATTAGTGATCAAAATTTTATTTGTCATCAACAAAATGATTTTCCATTCTAATCACCCATTACGCCACATGACCAATATCAGCTCAATGAAAAGCACTGATAAAGGGAAACATAAAAAATTATTTTTTCATGATGACTTAGACCACGCGCATATGTTCTAATTTGGTGTTTATAAATGGGTCCATTGTTAGTGCCTATGTTTTCACTGATAAAATTATAGAAATTTTTTATTTTATTTTTCTCTATTTCAATTATACTACATCACATTCTATATCACTTGGCAACCACTTTTTCAATATTCCCAGATAGCTTGTGGTCCTGCTCATGCATGATTAGAGACATCACCCCCATTTTTCTAGGCTCATGACCACCAAATTCTAGCAATTGATTATGCCCCCCTTCATGCCCTCATGCACATGATATGACATGATCATGGGACCTCCATGTGAAAATTAAACCCATATACCACTCCCCTAAATGTTTTCCCTATATATTTTATTATAATTGTATTTAGTTTTTTACAATTAGAAAATTATTTTTTAACCATCTAGTTGTATATATATTTTTAAGTACTTTTTAAATAAATCCAAAAAATATATAATTTATATTGTATTTATACATATGTCTGTTAGTGTATATATATGATATATATTCATATATTTAATTAAATATATCATATAATAATATCATTTTACATATATTCTAATATAAATAGAAATAAATATTTGTTTGTTAATACACATACATGTATGTATTAATAAACAATATATACACATTTGTATATGTATAAATATATATTCAAATGTCTTTATAATGTAAAAAATTGGTTACATATTATTTTAAAAAATATGGTTAATAATTATTTCTATATTATTTATATAATTATTTATATAATTATTTTTAAATAAAATTTTAAAATGTGGTAATATATTGTATATCTATATATATGAATTTAGTACATATTTTCATAAATAATTTTTGTCTATATATTTAAATATATTTGTTTATACATATTTACATATAATTTTATACTTAGTTATAAATTGTTTCATAATTTATATATAAATATTTATTGAAAATAAATTTGTAATGTTTATTTAATGATAAAGATATATTTATAAAAAAATACATCAATATGTGATGTATTTATGAACTATTGACTCATTAGTACATGGACATATTCACACAGACACACTTACACATTTATATTTCACAAATATATAAAGAAATACATACATATATATTTTTATGTATGTATATTATAACATACACATAATTTATTTCTTATTGACACACACCTACTTTAATATATTGATTACATGTATATATATTAATATATTAATTCATTTCTTATAGAATAAAATGGAATATTCTTTATTTTAAATAAAAATTATAATAAATATTTATTCCCGTACGTTTTATATTTTTTTAATAAAATTGTTAATAATTTTTAAATATTAATTTTGTTAATTATTTTATTATATTTCAATATATAAAAGTATGTATATTGGATTTTCAACAATATATATATATATATATATATATATATATTTCAATATGAATATAGATTTATTACTTCAAAATATTTTCATTTTTAGGGGGGGATAAATTCTAGATGATAATTGATTTCCCATTGATTTTCAATATTATCTAGTTAAGATAGTATCCTATATCATTGCATAAATAGTTTGTGATATTTTTGTGGATTCATACTTGATTTTTGTATGTTGGATTTAATTATTTTCAAATATATTGAACAAGAAAATCACTTTTTGGTTGCATAAATTATAGTGTGGGAGTCTATTTAGAAACCATAATTTCTATTTCAACATTGATCCATCATGAGATGAAAATTGTTGTTATTGGGATGGTTCCATGAGATATCATTACATGAATACTAAATCTCTCTATAAATTTTATTATAACTACATACCTCTAGTTTGTTTGATCTTCTAGGGGTTTTAGGTTGTTTCTTGTGGGTTTCAGTGTTCTAGGAGGTGTGGCCTTGAAGGCAGTGTTCATGCCAGTCTCGGATTTGTTCATTGTAGTCGATTTCAGGGGCATTACTTTGCTAGCGGAATTCTCTAATGGTCAGTGAGACCGAGTGTTGGATAACCTATCCACAGTGGCGATTGATATAGGTTATCTATGGATGTGGTGGTTTTTTCTCCCTTATCATTATTTCTCAATGATTGTTCTGTGTTTTTGGTTCTCATTGTGAATTTTTTTGACAACAATGATGATTTCCTGACAATGTAATTAGATACCAACAATCATTCATCCAAAATGACTTATTGTGATGATGGGTTTTATATCTAATTTATTACTTAAAACAAATTAGTATGTGTCCATAAGAGGTGATGTTGTTTGAATTATTGTTTTTTGATTTATGATTTATGAATTTTGAATCAGATCTTTTGTGGTTTAATGTGTGATCGTATATGATTTTTTTGGCTCCAACTTCACCAAAATGATTATATTCAAAACAATAAAAAATGTAATAGATAATTATTTGAAGGAAGTATAGATTGATATATTGTTATAAATGAATTATATACTATGATGAAGTATTTTTTGAAATGGGGTGATTATGAAGAGGATTAGAGCTTTGATGGGTAATTTCTATTCATATGATTTTTAATTTATTAGAAAAGAGAGAATGTGGGATCCTCATCACATGGAAATTTAGTGTGTGATTTGTGACTCTCTCTCATGGCCTTTTAATTTTCCAAGATTTTTGTTTTCGCATATTTCATTCTATTTAATTGGTCTTTTTCATAGAGAGATATATATATATACAATAATATATTTAAAATTTTAAATTCAAAACACTATAATATTCATATTAGTGTAATGAATGAGAATAAATATATTATCCACTAAAATAAACATAATAATATCCCCATAAAATGAGGTTGGAATTCAATTATATGTTCAAAAATCCTAGTACCCCTGAAAATTTAATTTTAGAGGTCTTTTGGGAATTTTTTCTCATTAATTTTTTTTAAAATGATCCCTCTGTCATGGAAGCATAAATATTTTAAAAAAATTTATTTCATATGAGGTTGATCCTAAATGAAAATTTCACTGAGAGTATGTGTTCATTCAAAGTTTATGTAATGTTTTGATCTAATCATAGATCATTCCCTAATTTATTGAATTTATATGTCATCCAATTGTTATGAAATAAATATTATTCAAAAAATATTTATAAAATTAATAATTCATTTTAATTTTTATATCTTTATAATAAATTTATTACTAAATATCTTTTAAATAATGTTTCAATGCATATTTGTTTATTATATAAATCATATTTTACAAAATATATTATATTTAAATCAATATAAATATATGTGCATATATATAAATGATTTGGTTTTTATTTTTAAGGTTGTATACCTTTTTTAGTGATAAAATAAACATAATAAAGGCCACCCATTATCAATTACAAAAAAATAACTATTAAAAGTGACCTTTATCAGTGATAAAAAGGAGCACACAAAGGTTCGCTTTATGAGCCATTACTGAACACTGATAAAGGAACCATTTATCAGTTATTTTTTTCTATCATTTGTAAAGTAAACCCATTATCATCATTTTCTTAGTTCTGATGAAGGGTGTTTCTTAACATCACTTTATATGTAATATACCTATTATAACCCAAATTATTAATTATTTTAAAAAAATTTGATAAATTTTAATTTTATTCTTTTAAATTCTATGTATATAGTACTGTACAGTTAGAAAATGACTTTGTTTGTTAGTTCAATATTAAAAATATATTTTTATTACATTACAAAAAATGAATTATATTTATTTAATTCATAGATATTAATATTATGTAGTTAATTTTTTATTCATTCTTTTGTTAATTAAAAATAATATTATTTATATTCCCTTTTTTAGTGTTTTTAGTGTTGAACCTAAAAAATTGACATATAATCTCCACCATCCCAACATTCGATATATAACCCCAATATTTTATAGACATTTTTTCTCAAATGAATTGATTTCAAATGATATCTTACATTTCACTACTTCAAACATTCCTTCACACGACACTAATATGGCTCGGGTTACTGGCTACATCGACACGGTGTTCGTTTTACGCAACACAAATTTTCTACGAAACATAATTTTATGGATATAAATATTTAAATGAGATAGTTATAACATAGCCATTATCCATGATAATATTAATATTGATAAAAATGTAAAAAAATATTTATAATGTTTTTATAAAAATATTATATTTTGATTATGATAAAAATATAATTTTGGTAAAGATGTTATATGTTTTAAAATAATATTTTTTAAAGTGATCCACATTTCATGTCCTTCCAGGAAAAACTATATATATAATGTCGTAAATTTTTGAAATTTAATTTGATTAAATAATCTTCATTTTTAAATTTATAATATAATAATTATCTTATGGTAAATTTTTGGGATTTTTATTGGAAACCATATTTTTGGAACAATAGTGAAAAATACTGAATTTGAATTCAAAACATCTTTTTCGTCAAATTTACTTATAGTTTTAAATTATATTTACAATTTTTTTTAATGTCCCATTACATAAATTATTTATCAACTATTCTATTTTAGTAATATTTAATAAATTTTACATTAAAATTGAATATAAAAACATATTAAACATTTGACTATTTTTTACATAATAAACTTGTAGTGTCAATGACTATATCATCCCTCGTGTGGTTGATGGCGCTTGAGTTTCGGGGGGTGCGGGTGACTCGTGACCATGGAGGTCGAGGATATTCTGGCTAGGGTTTATCATGCCTCTTTCTCACTACATTATGTCGGTGCTGGTGGCAGGCAATCCAGGCTCGGCATGTAATGAAAGTACGACAGATCTTGCTGATGCCACGGTGAAAGGCTCACGTCCAGATCTGATGAATATTTCCATCACTCGCCGGGATAAAGGATCTCCAGATTTGATGTCTTCTTTGAGCGTGTCTCCCTCATCCGATGTTTTTGATGTATCCAGATCTGTTATTCCGATATCCTTTGTCTTGGATCGAGCGAATAGGGTCACCAGTGTGAGTTTTTCTGATCCTCTAACTATAAATCATGAGTCTGTGGCTTGTGATTTCAGATCTGTGGGGGGGGGGGGGGGTAAATAGGGCTAGAAATGTTAAGCGTGTGGCTGGATTTATGCAGGATATGGTTTCGATTGGGTTACATATGCAGTCTGTGTCTAAGAAGACATTACCGAAGAGTTTGGCTTCTACCTCCATTTATTTTGATCCTCATACGGTGAAGTTGAAGGATGTATCAATAGTACAAAATGACATTGGAAATGGCCCGAGTGGTTGAGGGGGATGTTCTAAATCTGTGCCTTCATTTGCTTCTTTCTTTGATTCGGACTCAAACAGAATTCATAGAAAGGGGTCATCGGATCATGTTGACGTCAGTCCTGATATATTTGATAATAGGATTGCAATTGGGAAGAATTCGCTAATTGCATGCCTTGTTCTATCGAAGGGTGAGACATCCTGGAAGATTGATGATCTAGTCATACTGGTATTGTTTTTGTGGGGCTCCACTGATTGGCGATGTGTTTCTCTTGGTCATGGATTTTCCATTACATTTTCCCATCGAATGCTTTCAAAAGACATGAATGGAGAATTGGGGATCTATCTTTGAAACCTTGATGGCTTCATCTTCATGAATGGTCGCTTGATTTCAATACTTCTCATGCAAGGAATTATTTTTCTTAGCTTTGGGTCCATTTTCGTGGGCTTAATTGGGTCCTCTAGCATCGAATGATTCTTCATGAAATTGGTATGGAAATTCGGTCTCCTATTCGCCTTGACAAGGAAACTGAAGTTGTTCGGTATGGACATTTTTCCAGAATCATGGTGGAGGTTGATTTGAGATCCACCTTGATTGATAAGGTAATGCTTTCCACTCCTACTGATAACATCCATATTGATGTTGAGTATGAAAGGAAACCTCTTTTTTGTACCAAATTCATGGCTGTTGGGCACTCGTTGGAGCTATGTCGGAGGATGATCTCTTGTGAGAGATGTGGGATGATGGGGCATCCAGTTGCTCTCTGTAGAAGGAAACTTGAGAGGAAGAATGTGGATTTGAAAATGTCTCCTAATCATGATAGAAATTCTATCAAGATACCATCTTCCAATCATGCTGAGATGTTGGCTGCTATTAAATCTGTTTCTCAGGTGCATAATTTGAAAGGCAAAGTGCTGATAGTGGATAAATCTCCGATGAGTGGCCCCTCTAATGATCGATCTGATTTTTTAACAGAGATTGCATATAAGGATGGTTTTGATGTTACTTCCACTGGTCCCGGTGCAGGAAATGAGACTATTGAGTTGGCTACTTCCGGGAATTCTCAAAATTTTGATTGTCATTAGGAAATTCAGAATCTTTTGACTTCCTCTTATATTTCTGGGAAGTGGGGTGATATCACTGAGGTGGAAGAGACAGTGGCGGACAGCGACCCTATTACCTTCAAGGATGATCTCTTTTATAGAAATGGGAAGGTCGATGATTGTTCCTCGATTCTTGCTTCCTTGAAGATACGTACAAGGAAGGAGTATATTAACACACCTCGCACTATGTCTACATGATCCTATAAGCCATCAGGCATGTTCAATTCTAATATTCTTTAGATCCTCAATCAGGGTAGGTCCCACTCTGAATGGGAATCTTCTCATGACTCTAATTATTTGAATGAAATGTCATATATTGATATGTAATGTCGTGTTTTATTGATGAGGGAAATTTCTTTTGTTTGACCATGCACGTCGCCTCTGTACCATTTTCTTTTATTTAAAAAATAGTCAGAAGCATGTCTTCTGGCTGGACTTGCTGGGTATCAAAAACTTGTAGGGTTAACAAGTTAGTGGGATTTATTTTAAATTAATTATGGTATCTAATGTGTTTTGAGTTTATCAAAATGGACTCCATATTATTAATCATAATAATTTATAATTTTTATTCTGTTCGACCTAATTTTTTTGCTAATAATATTATAAAAAGTGATTAAATTTATTAATAGCTATTAAGCAAAAAATTATCTTAACAGTGAACTAATATATAAACATAAGACATAAATGACATATAATAATATAAAAAATCCATATTCAATCCATATTTAGACATTATAATACCTTTAATATAATTTATTCCATTCTTGGGATCTCCTTTTAAATGTAAATATCTAGGTGGAATACCCTTTTCTATAATTTACAACCATCTCACTCATCATCCACTATAAACGTGCCTCATATCCCCAACATAATAAAAATTTCCATTCCACATTGGCAAGAACAAGATCATCCTTTTAAGTTCTCAAATTACCTACACTCATCCTTGAGGCCTCCTCTTTTTCCTAAATCCATCCATGGAATCCCTTTGGTGAAAACCAAAAGGAGTTTCCCAAAAAAAATTAGGTTACATCATTGTTCAAGGACATTAGTTTTATTTCCATTTTTCACCCCATTAACTCTGCATATTCGATTAATATAAAGAAATATTATAATCAATATAGTACGTTTTTTTAGTTATTTTTCCAACTTAAGCTTACACTCACCTCTATTTAATGGGTAATGAGCATACATTAATGTGTTTGTCAAACTACTACCTAAGAAAATGACGATTATTCATTTTTTCATTACCACAAGTCATGGATGGGGATTTAGATTGGAAATAAATTAATATATGATATATATTATGTTTTTATGTTTCTTTAGTTATTTTATAACACATACATTTTTTTGACATCTTGTATAAATATGATAATATCATTTGTAGATGTGTTTACTACCTCCTCTTCAATGCGTTGTGATTCATTCACACACTAAATGTAATCTATTAAGGATGGTTTCAGGGAACATATATGATATAAATAATATAATACTGAAACTATAATGATATTATATACACATATGTCATTTACTTAATTTCATTAAATAATACTATAAAACAAAAACAACGTTCATGTGTATGTACAACCTACCGTCTCCATGAACTGTTTATTCCATTTCACCATTCATTGTTTGATTAATTATTATAAATAAATATAAAGTTAATATATTTATTATTTATAAATTTTTTTAAATCTAAATTAAATTATATCATTCTCTAAGTAACTTTATCAAGAATAATAAGTCAAAACAAATACAAAGAACAACGAATAAATTACATGATGTGGAACCCTTTCAATAAATTTCTAATAAGAGGGTAATATAAAATAATAATAAAATTATATATGTTATTATATATAAGAATATGTTTCTATAAGATATATTTTAATAAAAATATATTTATTATAAATATGTTTCGAAGGTGTACGATGATAGTCAAGGAACAAGGTTTGGGGATTTGAAATCACATTTTATATCCGTGTGATACATGCCATGTTCCCCAGTCTTTTCTTTTTTATGGTGTAAATACGTCCCATGAATTAATGATATGATTATTATTATTTAATTTATTTCTATTTAAACAAAAATTCTATTATCTTTCATTCTATGGGATTATGTTTCAAAAGATACCAAATGGTTAAGATATTTTTGTCTTAATTTTCCTTTTCGAGTCATATGTTTTGTTATGCACCTATATTATTATTTTTCAAGGTGTAACTAAAATGTTATGTCCTGAATAACCTTATTTTCATTATATTATAAGAATAATGTTATTTAATTTTTATATTGTAAGATTATTATCCCATGTTTTTAAATTTTTAGAGTTTCTAAAACTACCTCATCATTTATCACGGTTATTTATGATTATGCTTTTATTGATGAAATAATATTATCTATATCTAATGAACACACATGTGTTTTATTATACTATTTATATTAATGATATATCTATGTATTATTACCATTTTACACTCAATGGTACTTTATATAAACAATAAAATGTTTTTGAAAAAAATAATAATTTATTTCTCACTTCAGTCATAAATTTGTTTTATTTCAAAAAAACACATTTCAAAATTGTTTTTAAAAATGATTTCAAAATATCATTAATAAATATTTTCAATTAAAATATACATAAAAATTTTTTGTTTTCAAATCATCCATTATATGTTTAAAAAAATATTTTCCATGAATAATATTTTCAAAAATGTATTATGTTTAGAAATTAATTTTCAAGGCAGATATGATATTTTCCTCATGTGACATTTTTTAAATATCTTTCAACATCATTTCCCAAAATATATGTCAAATATGTTTTCCCTAAATACATTCTAGGAAAATGAATTAGTTTTTATGTTCTTATTATTTCTATTAATGGTTTATGTTTTGTGTAATGATAGTTATAAAACCTAAATATCCTTCACATGTTATATACTTTTGAAACCCACATATTTTCTTGAGTTTTTATTTGGATGAAATGATTATAAAAAATATATCTTTATTAATTGGTTATGATATTATTTATTTTTTATATTGTGGAATAAGTATTTATGACTTCATTATGAGATGGGTGGGACAAATATCTCCCTCTAGTTAATTGGGCAAAGATTATAACTTCCTAGATAGACAAATAATGACTTGGAAGTAATCTGTGACTACTAATATGGCCATTGTACTTATCCATGACTAACAATATAGTATGGAGAGTGAATTAATTATAATACTATGGAAATTGGATTGAACCATGACTTCAAATATGCTTCGAGGTGTGATACCATACTACTAATTCATCTTTTAAAGCAATTCCTTTACTATTATATAAATATTTTTATATGATTAGGTATCTACAATAATTCCATGTAATATTTATTTTGATTTTATTTAATGAATTATGTTCTCTACTTCCTTATTATTCATGTCATATGAAATCTAAATATTTATTCCATGATTCATGTTTATGATCGTATTATATGCAATGTGTTTATTGTAATGTTATGATCATGTTCTCATAACCCTAATCTCTTGTTTATGCCTACATGTATCCCTTGTTTACTCATACAGAGCATCTATGCTCCCCCGTTTTATGTTTCCATCCCTAAGATATGAACATATTCATTTGGTATGCTGATTCTAAGAAAGTATATAGTTAATAAGAACCTAGTGGGTGATAATATAGAACACATTTGTACTAGTTATTATATTTCCATATTTCTTGAGGAATCAGGCTAGTAAGGTCTTTCTGGATTTTTTTTGTATAATGATTTATGTATTCAAAATAATTTATGTAATGTTAACGTATTAAAAGTAAGGATCACTATATGTGATGTAGGTTTGACCACATCTATAACACCACGTCGATGGAAACTTTCATTTTCGATTGGAAGATAAAATTAATGCTTGATAAGAGAGATCTCAGAGTATGGGGAAACTCTACTTCACTAAACATGAGAGATTAATCAGGAGTAATTATATGATGGGTGGACTATTAGTTCACCTATAACGATTTTATGGGGAGAAAACTCTAGTTCATCACTTTTTTTATAGTAGATAATTATCAAATATGTGGAGGATAGAGCCCATAGATTTTGGGTGTTTCTTCTTGGCTAACATTACTTGAGGAGAAACCCATGTTTCACCCCACATTAACAAATAAGGATGTTGTGTTGGTGAATAATGGGGAAAGAGTTGTTGTGACCTCGTTCTTGTATACTATGGATGAAGAAATCTAGATGGTTATAACAATCTTAGATAATAGCGAGTACCATTCACTAAGGTATCATGAATGAGTAGTGGTTCTCATTCGTGGATAGAAAGGATGACCAAGATTTCAATGGATTGATGTAATTATAGAACAATATAGTAGTAGATACAAAAATTGAATATAAAACATGATAAAATATCAAGTATATTTAACATAATATAGAAGGAAATCATGAACACTAGTATGGAGGTTCATTCTAGTTTTCTTATTTTTTGTATTCTTAGTCTTGTTTATTCTATTTTTGGGTGTTTCCTTCATACAACCCTCTTCCACTATTATATTACACACATTTTTTTTCATCTTTCCCAATATTTAGTCGAAAATCCTATGATGATTCTACACCATTAACATAATATAGTTGGTTGAATAATGTTATTTTATTTTGTCCTTTTTATAGCTTTATAGTTATATTTTCATCGACTTAAAATCAGAAAATGATTCTTCTTGATATATTTTGGAATTTGAATTTAAATTTTAGAATTTAAATTTTGTAATGTTTTTTAATTCTCATGTCATCTGGTAATTTTCATATATCCTCATGTGTAAACATTATTTCTTTATTAAAGATATTTATTTCTTGTTTGGTTTATTATGTAATAATCTTTCCATGTATTATTTATAGCTATCAAATTCATTTTTTATCTAATTTTTTTGAAATATTTTAAATTAATATATTAATTAATATTGGTTTTGGAAATGATTGGTAAAAATATAATTTTTATTTTTTTATTTTAAAAACTAAAATTAAACATAATTCCATCCTTTATCACTTAATATAGACTTTCTTTCATAGGAATAGCCCACAAAATTGGTATCAAATCTAAGATGGGCCTAATTTTGAGATAAAAAAATAAGGATTCAAATATCACTTGATTTGAATGATTTATTTTTAATTTTTTATTTCTATCATGATTTGATGTTTCATTCAGTTGTGTTATACACTCTTTGGTAGAAACTGTGCTTATACTTTTCCATATTATTTTCATATTCTATATTTAATGGTAGGAACATAATGTTTTTCCTAATTGTGTATCTAGTTATAGTATTGTATTGTTTACGGTTGAGGTTCTCCTAGCATAAAGTGTCTTGGTTTGTTGGAAGGTTTGTTTTCGAGGACTTTATATTTGTTTTGTCTCTTATGTTTTTCATGTTTGACATAGGATGATGTGATAATAATTATCTTAGTTCATTTCCTTTTTTCTATTCCATATTTTTTATTGTTTTTTCTAAATATTTTGTAATATAGAATAGTTATTTTGAATGGGACATTTTTATTATGTTAGATTCATGTGAATAGATTTTTTGATGTCTAGTATTAGTGGTGTTTTTGTTGGGATCATTCATATATAATTGTATTGGAACTTAAAAATTAGTATCATTATTTCTATAAGAAGTTGGAAATGGATGGAAATTTTTATTTGGTATCATTTTTCATTGGATTTATAGTTTCTCTCATAGGTTTATAAATTTTATATATGAAAATGGTTATTCAAGGGTTTTTAGTTGAGTCAGATTGTTTAAGATGTCTTTTATTGTTTTAGTTGAATCTAAATGGCTAGTCTATTGATCTATAAGTGGGGGGTATTGTGTTTTTACCTCTGGGTATTTCATACATTGTTTATGAGAAGGTATAGTTTTCTAAATGGATAACTTGGTTTGAAAATTTTGAAGTCTTAGTTAGTGGGTAGAGAAATAGTTCATTGATGAATTCTTGGATAACAACAAATTTCATGTTGGATTATCATATAATATCATTGATTACACTAGTCATATACCTAGGAATAAAGTTGTTTATTATAAAAATTAGCTAGAATGCTTGAAGTCCATTTTGTGTAGAATTTATTATCTAGATAGTTTAATTCTATGAATGTGTTATAAAAGTTTAGAATGTCATTCTGTTTGGGATGTGTGTTTTGTGTTGATACATGTTATGTGGGAAGCTTCTTGTAACACCGTGTAAATATTTCTTATTTACATTGTTATTCTTTAATGTGTGATGATAGAATAGGTTTTGTAGAATCATCATGAGTTTATTTTTGTAAAATTATAATGTAAATATTATATGTTGTAGTGTATATTACTAAACCATGTTCAAAAAATTTAATTACCAAAGTGAATACTTTTTAAAAAATTTCACATATTTTTTAATTGAAAAATATATTTATTAAATTATCAATTTTTGAGAGTTTGTTTCATATTCAAAATATCAAAGCATCCCATATAATATCAATAATCAAAAAATCCATCATGGATTGTGCCTCCCCGATAAAATTACATTGATGGCCTCTTTCATTTCCTATTATCAGGATCAGTTAGGAATCGAGGGGTAAGAGAAGAAAGTATGTGGGAAGTCACCTTCAAAATGTATGACGTCATCTAAGGGAGAATTTATCTAATAAGGGATTTATTATTTCCATTATAATAAATAGTGGGGATGGATTAACTAGTATATATTTCATTTATCAAATAGATAAAGATCAGAGACAATGAAAGAGCCCTAAGATTTTGGAGGGTTAAGCTCTGTAAACTCATATGGAATACCCATGATGATTCTTCCCATGAAATATATGAAGGAATATTAATGGATTTTATATTAGTATATCTATTTTATAGATTTATAGTATCAGTATCATTTTCATATAAATTCAATATACTTATTATTGATATATATTCAAAAAAAATAAATTTTTAAAAACACATTTATTAAATTTAGAATTAATTTCTCATGTCCTTAAAATATGTTTTGATGAATCAACATATAATGAATAATTTTATGTGTTAATGAGAATTATTTGAATTATACACTGTTATATATACATTTTCCCATGTATTCTTCACAAATGATAAACTAATTTTGAAAATATTTTGATAGTAATTCGTATATAGATATATATTCACGTTTATTGTCTTATAAATTAAATAAAAATAGATATTTATGATTTTTTTAGTTTTATTAATCATAATTAAACCCAATATGATCATCTTACACTACATGTGTCTTCACCTACATTAACACATGATGTAAATGAATATTTTATATTTATATGTTAGCTAAAAACATTAATATTATAAATCATAATATGTGATGAAATATAAGTTTCAAGGTAATCTAAGATAATATTTTGTTTTTTATATATTTGGAATTATAAATCCATTATTTTATTTATAAAAATATATTTAAATATAGATACTTGATGTTTTAATTATTTTTGTTTAATTTTTATATATATTTTAAAAAAATATTCCCCTCAACCAAAACAACGAAATTTTTATTAGATTTATTGTATTACCTAAAAAAATTATTTATTATAATACAAATTAAATAATTTCAATAATTTTAAATACAATATTTATTATCTAATATAATTTTACAATCATAAAAAATAAAAATTTAAATATATCTATATATATATATATATGAATATATATTCTATATAAATACATTGAAGTCGTGTAATATTGTTAAGGGGTGGTTTTCATCAAACTCATGATATATCAAATGAGTAAATTCTGGATTATTTTAGTGTATGTTCCTAATTAGTGAAATTCATTACTAATTTTTAAAAATAAGATAATTGAAAATAAAAAAATATTGAAATTCATTACCATGAAGGAAAACTATTTATGATATATTTATGTGAAATTATTGAATTAATAAAAAAAATTGAAATTTTAAAATAATAACATATAACACCAAAATAATTAAATGGAGAACCCTCCATTATAGAGGATAAAAAATGACATTGGAATGTCTAGTATTATTAATTGGAATACATAAGATTTTGTGGTAAATTTCACAATCTTAAGAACCCTATCCATGGTTAAAAAAATTAAATAAAATAAGAGAACATAATTCCACTGATGTTGATAAGTGATGGCATGTTCTTACATGTTATAACCATTGAAACATTTGTAACAAAATAACGTGTCTTCATATTTCATGTACACATTCTTTATAAGATAATGTGACCATGTGTCATCAGCGGTGTTGGTGGATATTTCACCAACCATCCATGATTCATTCCTAAAACATAGTTTTTTTCATCATAACTATCATCTCTTTTGATGAACCAACATAATCCATCATGAAATTTTAATTTAAAAATTACATAATTACATGTTTAAAAAAGAGGAATATAAGAGTAGCATTGATCATAGAATATTAATTGATTTGATATTCATTTAATTAAATAACACACTGATAGGGGATTTCTTTCCACTCCATATAGAACAAAAAAAATATCATATATAATGTTTTTCCATTAATTACTAACCTCCGTAGTGTTATGAACCAAAAATATCTATTTTTATAATAACTGTATCATTTTGTAATAAATTAACTAATTTCATTTATATGAGAATATAAGATGATGTTATTGAAAAAATAAAACTAGATTTATACCCAAATATCATCCTTGACTCTGTTATTGGTCACATCATCTACATTACACAATGAAAGTTGTGCCATGGGTTTGATTTCATAGTATTGAAATTTTTTCCAATAAAATATTCTATTGTATCTCATTATTTTTAAACAATTAGTGTTCCTCATTATACTCCTCTATGATTTGTCAATGTCTATCCAGATAATACTATGTCATTGTATGACCCAAATATTTTGGCACTTGTAGAGGAATAAAAACTACAATTAATTAAGGATATGTTAGTAAAAAAGTTATCAAATAAAAACTAATTATCAATAATTATAAATGAAATAACTTTTCACTTGAGGCCTGAGAGACAACTGTGTCTATGTCAAGAATATTATTAGTTTTACCTATGTACTATGCTTCATGGAGTGCCACATATACCTCAAAAACTATGAGATGAAGAAACACCTGAGTATGATTATAAGTTATAGGTGTAAATAATATATCATTATTTTTAAATAGGTTTTATAATGATCAATACCTCCAAGGTCCATTGCATTTTCAAAATCCAATGATGGGGTGTTCTGGGAGGCAACAATATCTCATTTCACGAGTCTTCCCAATATCAGGTTTTTCAATTTGTTGGAAGCATCAGTAGAACTATGAATATTAGTCTAGAGGTTGGTAGCTAGTCTCCAAATCTCGTATCAGTAGATCATGTTGATGGATCAGTATCAGTGACTCAGTGTTGATAGGACAGGAATCGGTGACTGGTTTATGTGGGTCATGTCGGTGAATAACTACCAGTGGGTCACGTAGTTGACTCATATTGGAGAGTCGCACCAATGACTCAAATTGGAGATTCAGGCATCATTGTCTCGCTATTAGTGACTCATGTTAGTAACTCGTCCATCAGTGAGTTCTTTCCAGTTTTTCCAAATTTTTCATGTATCTCCCAATTAAATAATATTATGACGTTAAATGTGCTACCTATATTTTTTAACAATTTGTAAAGGTTTTTCAATGGATATTAATTGTATCATTAATATCCAAATGCTTCTGGGACTTTAAAAAAGTCAGACCACATAATCATGAAAATTATTCGACTTTAATGGACTTTGAAACTATCTCCCTTCCATTGAAATAGTATCTAGCTCTTCTAAGACAAAATCACCTTTTCCAAGAGTTTTAACCTATCCCCTGGGTGTGCCTAAAATCATTACACCCTATGTAGTAACATCTATGTTATAGACCACAGTTGAGTTTTCCCTTTGAATCTTATGCTTCTTTCATGACCCCCCCCCCCCAATTTTTTGGCGAAAGGAGGTCATTTTGAAAATCTATTCCTTGAGGTAGGCATTTACCTCATATAGATTTACATTATGTATCATTCTGGGTGGTTTTAATGATTCCCCTTTTGTGAAATTTTATTTATACAATTTTTAATCAAATAAACAATGGTGGAATATGATGATAGAAAATATAATTAGATTGTTATGATAACATGTTGAGAATGTATAGATTATTGTTTTCTAGTATCTGTTATCCTTTATTCACGATGTGAACTTCATGGGT
The DNA here is from genome assembly GCA_963277665.1 of Viscum album. Lineage (NCBI taxonomy): Eukaryota > Viridiplantae > Streptophyta > Magnoliopsida > Santalales > Viscaceae > Viscum > Viscum album. The sequence goes on from OY728138.1 coordinate 1,765,135,682, forward strand.
TGTACGCCTTCTAAAAATCATGGTCAATTGTGGTATTTTTTTGCGCACTATAGTAGCTTCTGAATAATTTTCTGTAATGGTCAATCCATTAATCATGTACACACAATTAAATAAAGGGATCCCATAGATTTGAACATGTGTTGTGATAAACCCTAAATTGTGACAGTGGAGTTAAAGAATAGCGTGGATCAAATATGGATACACCTTGATGTTTGGTGTGGCTTTGTGTTGTTTATGGATCTAATCAACCATTTTTTTATTTTTGTTTAATGGATTATTATTGTGAGTATGGTGTGGTACAGGTGATATAATGGAATCTAAGGGTGATAGATTGGTTTATTTTGGAATTGATGAACTTTTAATGTAGTGGGACCACATCTGGTAACTGGTTTGGATGTACGGATGGAGGATAGGGTTGTGCTGTATTTATGTTACTGGGATTGATGGGTGGGGTGTTGTTATACAACGGGGCTTCTGATTGTGGTAGTAATGTGTTTTTTCAGGGGTTTTCATGTTGAGAGAAAGTAAAAAGTGCCATTACTATGAAGAAATATGGTGTTACCTTCTGTGGGTCATTCGACCAGAGTTTCCAGGGACATTTTTGAAATGTGTGTGGGTTATGATGTTATTTTTGGTGTTAAGTTCATGTTATTTACCTTGGTAGGGATTATATAACTAGTAAATGCATATTAATGCAAAGATAATTCGGATTTCATTTATCAAATTGGGAAGTCATAGTCATTCATTCTGATACGTGCATTTAGAGGTAACAGCAAAGTTAGTTTTGTGGGTTGTTTATTTTCTATGAAAATCTATAGGTTGGGATGAATGTTTGGTACCTATATATATACATGTATTTCATTGAGTGTTCTATATGCACACAACCCATGTTGGGAACTACATGCCAAAATCCCCAATGTTATAGGGGAGTGTGCCATTTCCGATCATCCAGGTGGGACGATAAACGACTGGTTATTGGTGATTTTATGCTCCCTCTTCTAGTCATTGGTATCCCTATACTACTTAGGAAGGTTGTAGTGTGGTTGTGAGGCCTAGGTGTCTGAGGGTGAGGTTTGTTTCCTTGATTTCATTCGGATGAGATATGATGTCAATTCTCAATTGTATGCAGGGGGATGTGGTATATGACCTAGGTGTGTGTGGCTAGGTTTTGATAATGGGGCTTATTTAAGAGTGTGGTAGTGTTAGGATGTTCACCATTAGGGATGAGAAGTTAACCAATGGGAAACAGTGTAGGGTAACCAAATGTTTATGTTCTTACTACATTATACTACATGACATTCATTATTTGCTGAGTGTTCCATGGTGAGGTTGTGGTGGATTGTATTCCTTGATAGACATTGTTGTGTTTTTTTTTGTTTTTTAATAGGGGAAATAGTATGATTCTCCAAATTGTTCACAAGAGACATTGGCTTTTCCTACTCTGTATTCTTTTACGAACACCCTACGAATATAATTTTTTTTTCTGCTTTCTAGGGAGATTACACAAACCGTGTTGAACCAAAGTAGCTCTAGAGTTGGGATAGTTTTTGCGTTGCTACATAGGTTTTTTCTATTGTTATTTACAGTTGATATTTTTATTTTATTTCTTGTAGTTATACATTAAACATTCATCTGGGAAGGAGTTTGGATTCATTTATATATATTGGATTTTTTTGAGGTTGAAACATCGTATCCCATGATCTTTGTTCCATAAAACTTTTTATTCCCCATGTTTTGTGATATTTTTATATTAATGGTATGTGTCTCTTCATCGAGGCCTATTAGAAGTGGCACTCGATGATCATTGTCTCTATTTCTCCATTTCCAGTTCAGGAAGGCAATATTTCGGGGGAGGGTTTCATGACATAATGGTATTAGAGTAAATGGTTTAGATATAGGATGTAGTTTGATGTTAGGCACTATGATGATTTAATCAGATAGTAGGGAAGATGGGTTATGTTATCATAGTTCATGAAATAATATAGGGAAAATTGGCTAGCACAATGGATTTTAGGTCCCATCATGATTAGATGCAAGGACTCTAGGCCTAGAAAATGACCAAGTGAGGCTACACTGTTTGCGAGGTATTGACCTAAGGAAATGGTACATGAATCATGGTTTCTTGTGTTTTTTTTTGTTTTTTTTCTTTTGAGGTAATTAAAATAAACATTGCGTCAAGATTAATCCTAAATAAATTACATACTAAAAAGGCATAGGAGTTCGTTGTTTTCCTTTCTTCAATGGAACCTAGTAATTGTTCACCAGTGGCTCAAGTAGTGGTGGCACAACGTCTTGTCCTGGTGGACCGAAAGAGGGTTAACCAAGTGGGGAATGTTGATCAGTGGAAGAAGAGACTTATTTCATTATAGCAGCAAACTCTAGAAAATTAAGAAGGTTCTATATAAATTTGAGAGATAGATAAATGGTTTGAGGAGAACTAATCACATTAGCTTGATCTGCGATCTAACAGAGTACTGGGTTCCATTAGAGGTTCCTCATTTAAGGGGAGATGGACATTAGTGTTGGAAGTTGTGCAAGGATGAGTTAAAGGAGGGTGATGGTGTGTGGATTGATTTTGAGAAGGTGTTCTAGATGTAATTCCTTTCATTGACCATGAAGACTGAGAAACAAAAAGAGATACTCTCCCTCTAGCAAGAGAGTATATCAGTACAAGAGTTGGGGATCACGTTCAATGATCTCATTTTCTCTTCCCTTGATCTATTTCTGGATGAGAATTATTGGGAGAGACATTCAGAAAAGTTAGATCATCCTCCTCTCCAGTATGATGTTACTCCCATCACCACACCGACATATTTTAAGTTCAGAAGAAGGGTGAGGTACTGGAAAGGATGAAATCATGATGAGGTTTATTATGAGAGGTAAACCAGCCATGAATTTCAATGGGCGAGGATGTCAATAGTAGGTCTTTAGCATTATAACCTTCATGGATTCATACATTGGGGGGATGACCCTAGTATTTTCAGAAATGAATGTATGGTCCTCATCATTTTCCATAGGCTTGGTACCGAGGTGTTTATCTTATAGAGACTATGGGGACCTTTAATGATAGTTACAAGTTTGATCTCAATAATATGTAGGTTGGATGGTTTAGTGCCCGCCTCAATAGTAGTTGCTGACCAGATCATTTCTGCAGCACAGTCAGTCGGCTCCAGCTCCACCAAAATGGGATGGAGCAGGTGGAGGTCGACATCAAAGTGTTCCTCGGGTACCTCGTCCCGAGCGTGGTTAGGGAGGTAGTCAACAACAAAGTGGAATGGGAGCTTGGCGTGGATTGTTTTATATTGTATAAATATTAATTCCAACCAGGCTAGAGATTTTTTGTAGTACAATATGTGTGTTCAGTACTCTTGATTATTCCTTCTTTGATTTTTGAGTGTCACACTCCATTGTTTCACATCTATTATCCTATGCTCCGTTGTGAGACATGGAGATACATTCTATGCCTATGTTGTCCAGTATTTCTTTCGGAGGTCAGAACAGCTTATTTGATGTGTGTCGGGGATATAAACAAATGTTGTGGGTGCATCAGTCTAGTGGTGATCTCATTCTTCTATAGATACAACCATACGATTTAATCTATGGCGTTGAATGTTTTTTTCCATTCATACTTTCATCGACTACTTATCTAAAAGAGTCATATTTTGAAACGTGGATGGACAACATGTGGATTTTTAGGGGAGTGGTGTTTGTCTAATATGAATTTGTTATGTGGAGCCTCTTTTTTCCTAGTTAGCTGAGCTATTAGTGGAATCAGTGGAAACTGAGATGGTGAGGGTTCCTAGAGTTTTGGAAGGTTTATTGGATGTTTTTATCAAGTATTTTTAAACTCTACCCCCTCAATGTGACAATGAATTTGGGATAGAATTGCAACACATTACTTCTCTGATTTCAATGGCACTTTATCACATGGAACATTCAGATATGTTGGAGCTATGGATTGATATCAACAGTATGACGAAAAATGGCTTTATCCATCCTGCTGTTTAATCATGGGATTCTTCAATATTCTTTTTGAAGAAATAATATGGTGGTATGAGGCTCTTTATATACTAACAGAGGTTTAATTAGGTGGTGTCCAAGGACTATTACCCTCTCTTTAGGATAGATGATCTTTTAGATGAGATGAGGGTAGAATGTTGGTTTTATATGATCTATCTATGGTCTAGATATCACTAGTTAGGGTGAAAGAGGGTGACCTCTCAAAGAATGGTTTCAAGGGAAGGTATGGGAACTTCGAGTCCTTGGTTATGTCATTCGTTGTTGCGAAAATAACATCTATGTTTATGGTACATATGATCTATATACTTCATGAGTTCCTAAAGTGATTCATCATCATATTCATCGATTAAATTTTCTTCAACTCAATGTCAAAGGAGGATCATACAAGAATCTTAAGACTATTAGGGAAGTCCTTAGAAGCCACCAACTCTATAAAAATTTGTCCAAGTGATACTTTTGGACACGGGAGGTCCACTTCCTTGGACATGTGGTGTCTTAGCAAGGTGTGTAAGTGGAAAATTCAGAGGTTGAGGTATTTTTTTATTCGATATAACCCAAAAATGTGGTATAGGTTTACGGTTTTTTCTGTTTGGTAGGCTATTACCAAAAATTTTGGCAAGATTTTATTTTAGAAGCATCTCCATTTACGGTTCGGACTAGAAAGAACCAGACCATTGTGTGTAGTGGGCTATGTTAGGAAGCATTATTCTATCTAACTAGGATGTTGGTTAGTGATCTAGTTTTTAATGGAGGGTGTGATGTTCAAGGTGTTTTTCTATGCATCCCATCTAGTATTGGGGTGTGTGCGGATGCATCAACAATGACTGATCTTTGGTGGGTATATGTAGTTACATCCCCATGAAGATAATTATACAACCGATGATATGAAGGAAGAGGAGGTAATATTTGTGCTGAATTTATAGTTGTATTACCTCAATGGAAAAAACTTTTTAGTCTTCACAAATCACAAGAACCTGTGGTAAATTATTTCCCAGCAAGGCTTAAAATTGTGGAAATAGAGGTGGATGGGGGTTCTCCAGGACTACAACATTGAGATATCATAAACCATAAGAAATTATAAGGTTGTGGCTGATCTATTGAGCATGAAGTCACATAAGGGATAGTTATGGAATCTATAGATGCTTGAAGAGTGATGGAGGAGTTTGGTGTCTTGTATATAGATTCTAGAATGGATGGTGGGAGAGTTTTTCAATTTCAGATGGTCGTGCAGTTATCTCTGAGGTAGTAGTTTGAGGAGTTTTAGTGGGGAGATGCATGGACATAGGTGATTCTTGGTCACAATGACTAGGGGAATGCTCTAGAGTGTTTTTATTGGATGGTTGAAATCATTTTATGTCTTGTGAGAATATTTTTGTTCCAATTGTGATGCGTGATGGGGTTATTTGTGATTTTAATATCTCGCCCCTATAGTTACAGACATGTGTTTTCAATATGTACCATGGAATGAGGGAATATTTTTTGTGGCTCAGGATGAAGTTGGTTTTGGATGCATTTTTTGAAAAGTGCTTAGCGTTTAAGCTACTAGAGTATGAACACCATGTTCTCAGTGGTTTTTTGAATCCCCTAGATATCCTACAGTGTAATCAGGAATAAAAATCAATGGATTTCGTCACATGATGTCCCAAGGATGAGGGAGGATGTTTTGAAATACGGGTGTTGGTGGATCGACTGATGAAATAAACTCACCTCATAGTGATTAATGTGTCGAATGTAGTAGATTTCATATAGAGAAGCTATGTGGATGAGGTAGTGCGTATTAATGGATTTCTGAGAACCATTGCCTCATATTGGGATAAGCATTTTACCATATGAGTATGGATGGTATTTCAACATTATTTTGTAACTTAGATACACCTGTGAACTGCTTTCCAACATCTGACAGATGGTAAGATAAAGAGGGCTATCCAAACATTGGAGGATATGTTGTGATAATGAATCTTTGTTTTTTTGGATCATCGTTGCATCAACATCCCTTGGTAGTGATTTATTACATTAATATCTATCACTCTCCCATTGAAATAATTCCATTTGTATCTTTTTATGATAGAAAAAGTCATTCACGTATGGGTTTGATAAAAGTTGGGTAGGCAGTTGTTCTTGGTTCGGATGTGGTTTAGAGTATGATAGTGATGGTTTATCTTGTTCATGATAGGATGAACATATAATAGGAATTAATGAAGATGCATTCTAGATATAGGAGGAGGACTTTAGAGTTTGAGGTTGGGGACCACATATTTTTTATGGTTTCCCCTCAGCATGGATAGTGGTGGTTCTATACAAGGAGAAAGCGTTTTCTGAGGTTCATCATACCCTTTAAGGTGTTGGGGAGAGTTGTAGAGGTTTCATAACAGTTTTAATTGACACCATAGTAAGATAGAATCAACTATTTCATTCACATATCTCAACTTCTTCGGTATCTACATAGTAACAACCTCATCATTGGCTTGGGAGAGTTTGATATTGTTGATGATGCGACATTCATTGAGTGAAAAGTAGGGATCCATGATCATTGGGAGAAGGTATTGTGTAAATGGTCCATTCCATTGGTTAGTGTGTTGTGGAGGCTTGATGGTTTGGAGGAGGGTACTTATGAACAAGATACGTAGATGTGTGCCTAGTACCTGGTGATGATTTGAGTTTTTCATGTGTATTTTTTTGTGATGTAGTTATTGAACCTTTTTTTGGTAAAACATTGGATGATTTATTTCCCTAATATGTGATGAAGTACAAGCATGTAAAAATGGGAGGACCTAATTCCCAATCGAGGTGCATGAATTAAGATGCAATTTATCCTATGTGGGTCAGTCAGTGCCACCTAGAGAAGATAGTATCATTACATAGATGAAGTAATTCCCTAATTCATGTGTCCATATTGTTGGTTCTTATGTGTGGTATCTTGTGGATGATTGGGATAATGGATGTTCGAGAAGGTTTTCTTGAATGTCGAGGATTCACTCCAGCTTTATAATAATAGATGGTGTTTTATCCTTGAGAGGTATCTTAGAGGGGAGTTTTTCAGACCCCTCTTTCTTCTGGGTACGGTTTTGAATACTAGAGAATCGTTTTTGAGGTATCTAATGTAAGGAAATAGACCTCCCAGATCCATTACATAGTAAAAATCTAATGTTTGTGGTGTTCTAAAAGGAAATGGTAGCTCAATTCAAGAGTTTTCTAAAATTTGTATTATTTTATAAGTAGAGCGCATCAGTTTATCTACATATATAGCACAAGGCATCGGTAGGCCAAGGATTCATATGTTCTGGTCGTCGGTAGGTCAAGCACCGGTTGGTTGGGCATCATTATCTAACACTAGTAGCTAATGTAGATAGCTCGTAATGGTAGCATACTTCAATGGCTCAGTTTCGGTGACTCAATGTCTGTAGGTTGAGTTTCAGTGAGTGTTGATAGTGGGTCACATCAGTGACTCTCTATTAATAGGTCACATCAACGACTCATGTCGGTGAGTCAGGCGTCAGTAACTAACCACTGGTGACTCTCCCATCGATGACTCATTTCTTGTTTTCATAGTTTTTCCAGTTTCACCAAATTATATTTTAATTATTGGTAATTGAGTTACCTGTATTTTTTGAGTGTTTCTAATGGAATTGAAAAGGATATTAATTTTATCTTTAAAATCATAATGTTCCCATGACATTAAAATTGTTAGACCACATAATCTTGACCATGATCTGACATTAATAGCCTTTCAAACCATCTCCCTTATGTAGATATAGAATCTTGATCTTTTTAGCTGAGATCTTCTCTTCCCAGTGTGTTTCGGTTTCCTCTTATTGTGGCTAACACCTTTAATCTCTAAAGAGTCGCCTCTGTGCTATAGACGTCGGTCAATTTTTCCCATCGAGCCTCCTACTTCTTGCATGACCCCATATTTTTTTCACAATGAATAGTTATTGATCATCTGTTCTGAGAGGCAGGGATTTCTTTCTTCTCTCCTTCCTTTTTGTTTTAGTCTTGGTGGGAGTAATGATGAAGCTTCTGTGAAAATAGATGAATATAACTATTAATGATGTAATAAATAGAGAAATATAATGATAGATAAAATAATATGGTTGTTACAATAACGTGATTATAATTTTTAGATGGAAATTTTGTGTAATCTATTATCTTTGATTCATGATGGGAACCGTATGGGTTGTAATCATTCTAAAAATAATGTTTAGCTGTGGTGTTTCATTGTGCACTATAGTATGTTGTGAATCATTTTTTGTAAATATCAATCCATTAATTAGGTGCACCCAGTTAAATATATGAATCCCCAAGGAATAAACATATTTTGTGTTCACCCATGAATTATGATAGTGCAATCAAATAATTGTGTTGATCAAATATAAATAACCCTTGATTTTTGGTGTGGCTGTGTGTTCTTTATGGATCTGTTCGACAATGTGGTTTTTACTGGTCATGTGGCATTGTGGACGGGGGGTGTGGTTGTGATTATGGGGTGGTATGATATATGAAATGGATTATCTTGTTGATAGATAGGTTGATTGTGGAATTTATGAAGTTGATATGCAACGGGACATCATCTGGGTAGTTATTGGGTAGCAGGGCTGTTAGATCATGTTGTGTTATGTTTATGTTATGGTTATTTAAGTGTGGTGTTGTTATGCAGCGGTTCTGCCGAGTGTGGTAGTGATGACTTATGTTGGGAGTTTTCTTTTGGATATGCAAGAGATAGTGACATTACATTGAATAAGTATGGTTTTACCTTGCGTGTGATTTTCTCATGGACTTTCTAGATATTTGTTTATGTTTGTGTGGGTTATGATGTAACTTTTGGAGTGTTCTTCTTGGAAGTTACCTAGGTAGGGATGGGATAACCATTAAATTCATATTAAAATCAAAATAATTGGGTATCAAGCTTATTTGTTTCATCGAAGTGGAATTTAAACATCGTTTGTACAGATACATGGATTTAGATGTTGCATCAAAGGTAGAATTGTTGTTTGGTTGTTTGTTTTAAAAACCCATATGTAGGGAGAGTATTTGGTACCTATATATATACTTTTATTTCCTTTTATTTTCTATACGCACTCCAACTGTGTTGTGCACTACATGATGAACACTGCCATTGTAATGGGGGTGGGTTTTCTTTCCCAACATCTCTTTGTGATGATGGATGGTTTGTTATTGGATCTTCATTCTCCCTCTTCAAGGAATTATTAGCGCTATACTCTATGTCCAGGTTGTGGTGTAGTTGTGATTACTAGGTGAATATGAGAAAGATGTGTTTCCTAGGTGTCTTCGAGATGAGATATGATGTAATTTCCCATGTTTTTGTGGGTGGGACATGGTATGTGGCCCATGTGTGTGTGGGAATGTTGTGATAGTGGGGATTGTGAAAGAATGTGGTAGCATCTGGACATTCTGTATTTGGAATGACCAGTTAACCAGGGAGAAGTAGTGTGGGGTACCCAAATATCAATGGTCTTACTACATTATATCACTTGAATTATATTATTTTGTGAGCATTCCTTGGTGAGGTTGGGGTTTATTGTACACCTTGTTAGGCGCTTTTGTGTTTCTATTGTTTTTATCATAGGGTAGTTAGAATGATTCTTAAACATGTGAATGAGAGACTTTGGCATGTCATACTATGTATAGTAGTATTCTCACGCTATCTATATAAAATTGATTTTAGATTTCTAGAGAGATTAGGTGGATTTTGCTGTTCTTACTATATCAGGAATTATGATAGTTTTGGTGGCACTGCTTAGCATTGTTCTTTTGGAATTTACTTTCAAGTTTATCATTTTATTTCTAGTTGTTTTACATTAAGGATTCATGTGCGATAGATTTTGGATTCTTTTGTGTGACTTAATGTTGTATTGGAGTCTATACATATAAACTACTCATCAAGATAACTATAAAATGGTAATGCCTCCCATTTTGTAACATATGTATACCCTTGGTACTGGTCACCACCTTAGGGCTTACTGGAGGTGGGACTCATGGGTTCATTATATATCTTTCCCCATTTCTAGCTCAAGAGGGGCACCTTTAAAGGGAAGGGGTCATGAAAGTTATGTTGTGTAATGCATAACAGGTTATGGATACAAGGGGAACTAAGGATCATGGGGAAGTAAAGGTTCTCTTGAAACATACAATGGAAATACGGTTGACATCTTTTGTGGATATAGACAAGTTATGGGATGTGTTAATATAGAGAGACCGAATAAACTGATAAATAGAGAACGGGGTAGTGGTTGTTTAGAGTCTCATCAAGCAAAAAAAATAATAATCATGATATATAAATATATATATATAAATATTTAAATATATATTATTTGGAATATATAAATATATTACCACATTGATGATCAATGAATGCAATCGTATATTTCAAATATTTTGTGTCTTCCAAGAATCTGATTTTTTTATAATCGCATCATAATTTGAGATAACCTCTGAAAAAAATGACTTCTATTAAATTCATCATGCATTAAAATAATATGAAATAATTTATAAAATTAAAATTTAATGAATAATATTATTTATTTTGTAGCATATAACATTATAAAAAGAATATAGTTTATAATGAATGTAATATATAATGTATTAAACGTACATAGTATATAAAAATGTGTATTTATATATATATTTATAAAAGTATATATTATTTTAAAGCACTTATGAAATTATTAATGTATTTAAATTATTGATCAACATCGATTTAGATTAATTATTATATATCTGTATTCATTATTGTTTATGAGGCTATAGATTAATATTTATTAATGTTATTGAAATTTAAAAATATATAAAGATAACGTTCATAATATATTGATATTCATTGATTTTTAAAATAATAAAATTATCTAATCAACATTTATAAAATTTATAATAATTATAAAAGAATAAATTATTTAAAATAATATTTTGTTCAAAAATAGTTTTTTAAAATTTTATCCTCAATATATTATTGGATTTAAAACATTTTTCATTTAAAACTAGTTATATTTACTTTGAGAGCACTCCACAAACTGGATTGATGACTATTTTTCTCATACATATAAAAAATAATTAAATGATATTGTTACTATGATTTCATGTCAATATTATGTTGTTCTATATGATTGTTATAGTTAAAGGTATGTATTAGTGTATTAAAAAACTAAAAATTCATTTTTATCCATCATAGAAAAATAATGTCACGGATTGATGTTTCATTAGTTAAAATAATTGAAAATCATGTATAGAAGATTTAACTATTATTTCAAGGAAATAATATATCATTTTCATCATTTTTTCTCCTTAGTGCATGTTTTTTAAGATAACTAATTCTTTACACACATATTATCTAGTCAATCCATGAAAAAACATCAGATGGAAATGGGATCAACTAGTTGTTGTCAAAAGTTATTCTAATGAGTTTTTCATTGATTTTATATCAATATTATGTCATTTTGTATGATTTGTAACATTAAACACAAATTATATTGTTTTAAAACACAAAAAAATGAGTTTTTGAAATCATGAAAAACAATAACATGAAATGGTGATCTTTATATTCATAAAAATTACAATTAGAATAAAATTTCTTTCTTATCAATCCTTGTAAAAAATTAAAGACTATCAATTATTGAAGAAAAACTTATTCAGTTTTTCTGAGAACACCATATGTTATGATGGTGTGTTGTATACTCAAGCATGCCAAAAAAATATTTCCAATACGGTTTTTTATTAACTGACATCAATGTTCGGTAATTTTCCCTTTATATTTCCATTACTCAAATGATTTATGAGTTTGAAATAAAATTGATTAATTATTATTCATTATGGGAAAACAAAATCACTAATTTATGTGAAATCAAAACATATATTTCAGAAATTAATAAATGGGTTTTTTCTATGATTTTACAATAGTAAGATGGTATTTTCCATGAATTTGACTCTTAATGGTTGTTTTAAAATACATTAAACCCATTACAAAATTTTATATTTAGTAAAACTAGTTATATTTCATACCATATTAATGTGTCATCATCCAAGGAACTTTGAAAATATTTCCAATATTGTTTCCATTTTTTCTCACATCAATATATGGTTTTTCCCATTACATGAATTTTATAGTGTTTTGAGAAATAAAAAATTGTTTTAGAAATCAAAAGTAGAAGAAAACTTATGATGATGTTTCATGAGTTCATACATTTCAAAAATCAATAAGTTTTAGTTTTTATATAATTTCATTGAAATAAAAAATAATTATAAAACTTATATAGAAAATGAATAATATGAAAAAAAAACTATTTCATATATTTTAAAACTAAATATATTTTTCTCTATTGTAATATCTTTGAAATATCTGTTTTTTCATTCTCTTCACCGATTGAAATTATTTTTAAGGGATTTTCAATTCATTATGAACTTATTATAAATTAATCCTAAATACAATGTACATTATATCTATATTGAATCAACATTTGTATATAAAAAATTAATATAATATATATTTCCTCTGATTCCACATCAACTTGAGATCATTCTCTTTCGTTCTGACTATCTCATGCATGTTTACTATTTAAAAACACAGAAAATTTGATTTCATCCCTCCAAGGAAAATTTAAATTCACATTGATTTGTTTTAATTAATTATATTTAAAACTAGTTGTATTGTTTTTTATTAGTTCACCTTGAATGGATGTCATTTTCATGTTTTTCCCCCTGATGTGAATTTTTTGTTTTGGTTAAATTCTTATGAATTGGATATTCAATTAGTTCGAGTATAGTGCATTAAATATTGATATGTAATATTCTTAGAAAAATAAAAATTATTTCATTTATAGTGTTCCTATTATTTCAAATCTATTTGAGGTTATTTACTAGGTTTTGATCAGTACAAATTAATTATAGTTTTTAAATCATTAAAAATATGTTTTCAAGAATCCTATGAAAATAAAAACTCATATTGATGTTTCATTAGTCAAAAAATTTCAAAAATATATATGTCAATATTTTATGATGATTTCACAGTATTATTATATTTTATCATTGTTTTAACAACCTATATCATGTTTTAAATGACCTATAATTCTCAATGAAATCCTTATATGTCGGTCTAAGAACACTGTATATTAGATGGTAATTTTATCTACTCATACGTGTCAAAAATAATGTTAGGATATTTTTAATATGATTTAATATTAATGTTATGTTTGTTCTATGGTGTTTATAATTATATATAAATTTTAGTGTTTTAAAACAAGAAAAATATATTTCAGTAATCTCTTTAAAAAAACACAAGATAATATTTTTTCTGTTATTTCATTTTAATAAAGAAATCATTTTATAATTTTTATATATAATTTTATCAAAATAATTGGTTGTTTTCATTATTTTGATCCCCACATAAAGGTTTTTAATGACTTTAAATTCCTTCAGAACTATTTATTTATCCAGTTAGTGCACAACACGTGTCATTTTGATGATTCATTTACTTATATACATCAAAGAGAATTTGGGGATAGTTTCACTATTATTTTACCTCAATTAGATGATTTTTCTATGTAATTATCTATTAGAGATACGTTTTACTATTTTATAACAGTAAAGATTATTTTTGATCATCCTGGGTTAATACTAACTCTGATTGATGAATTTTTAGTTCATAAATTTAAAAAAAATTGACGGTTAGTATCATATGATTTCATTGCAATCAAAATTATTATTAATATAATAATTTCATACCGAATACAATGTAATTTTATAGATGTAAACTATAAAGATATACATACGTGAGATATTTCTCAATGTGATGTGTGTCCATAAAGGTGTAAAAATATCCATATAAGTGTCATTTAATTAATAGATTAATATACATAAATATTAAAAACATATGTAAAGGTGTATGTATACCGAGATAATTAAATATTTTATTTTCAATATGTTTTTCCTTATGAAAACTATATTTATTTTTTTTATTTTTTTTATTGTTTGATGTGTTATTCATACTATAATGTGTTTATAACATTAAATTATTTTAGTAAGTAATTTTCTATACTATATGTGTTATGAGTACCTTAATTTGAAAACAAAACAAACATCAAATGATTCATTACAAACTAATTGAAAAATTATGAAAACAATAAAACATATAGTATAGTGAAAGATATTTATGAATTATAAATTCATAGAAAATAGTACAATGAACACTTAGCTATTCAAATGATTATTTATTAATAATTTTTTTTCATTATATAATGTCTTTTCTTTAAAAAACTATCGTTTAAAATTTTAAAAATTATAATTGAATATTCACTATAATTTTTGAATTTATAATGTAAATTTTTTCTCAATATGATTTTTTTATTTTTCTAAAATAGATGAATTTTATAAAAATGTTAAAAAAATTATTTTTAAAAAAATAAAATATTTGTGGAATTTTCATTAAATATGAAAATCATAGACCATCATAAAATATTCTAATTTAGTTATGATTTATTTTTGGACTAAAAAAATATATTTTAAATTTATAAAACCTTTTTTTACAATTTATAAAAATATATAATATTTTCCAACATAAGAAATTATTTTTCTTATTTATGAATTATTAAATATTATCTATATAAAATTTAGTTCTAACATGATTTGAAATCTAAATAAAAAAAATTAATAAAAAAATCCATATCCTAGTAATTAAAAGAATTGTTAATGTTATTCTACACGTAAATTCTATTGTTAAAAAAGCTTTTTCTAATAATGAAATTTTATGTGTCACATGTTAAAAAATTTAAATAAAATTTTCTAAAATATAAAAATATTATGATAAAGGGGATTTAATATTTTGAATCAATATGTCCAAATTCTTGAAAAAGGTTCATTTAATTTTTACGTATTAAAAGAAAATTACTTTAGTAAAAATTTGTTTCCCTGGTAAAATCCGAAACTATAAAATTGAAAACTATAATTTGGAAAAATTATAAAATGTTTATAAAATATTTGAAAATGGTTGTATGATGTATTATCGTTCATATATATGTCGAAATATATTGTTACCCATTTTTTTAAATTTCATGAAATCTATAATATGTTCAATAAATTTTTTAAGATTAAATATTGAAAAAATACATCCTTTACCCTTATGAAAGGAGACTCACCAAAACCCTTAAAGACCTCTCAAAAAAGTTGGTTTTCATATGAATCTAGTACCATTCTCTTTATTTTATATTCATATTCCTTTTCATTATACCACTATTCACATGATATTGTCTTAAGACATCAATTTGTAGGGAATCCACCATGGTAAACAGAATAATTAAAATGGTGTTACTTTATTCCAAAACATATTTTCCATTGTATCTTACATAACCAAATATAATTTTCTAATTCTTATATAAGGAAATAATTATCAACTTTTTTGGGAATTTTATTAATCCTTGGGAATTAAAATTAACCACATTTCCAATTATCTATTTACAAAAAAAAATTACTTCTTTCCTAAACGGCATAAACAACCTCCCCTGTGATGAAAATCTCTCATTATTTCACCAATACCTCTATTCCTTGATTATAGAAGTGAAAATGGAGAAATATGTTATTTATACAATAAAATTATTTTTATGAAGGGAGAAATTTTTATCCACCATCTTTTCTGTCCATTATTTATGAAATAAAAATACTATTCATGTGATGTGTAGAAAAAATCCATTATGATGTAAGAAATATAATTCTTTCAATTTATTTCATATTTATAAATAATAATTCCTCACAGTTTCATGCCCATAATATAGTGTGAATAATAAAATTTAGACAAAATAATTGAAATGGTTTGAAGAGACAAAATTAAAACCACAAATAATTAAAATACAATAAAAAACAATGGGGCCACAAACATTCGACGAAACTTTTATATTTAGAGTTTGATAAATATAGGAAAAAACTATTAACATACAATTCCGGTGTATTTATAATAAAATTGAACTTTTGTCACTATATTATATATTATTTAATCCAAAATATGTTTTCAAAACATCTCCAAATTTATCTATACAAGATATTTTTTTAAAATACCTGGGGTAATATGTTTCTTTATAACCTTGGGAAATGGATTTACAAAGATAGATGAGTTCAAATGATTATTAATGTTAAAAATAACTGAATAAAATTGAATGTTATTTGTTAGTATAATATGATAATACAAAATATATAGTTAATAAATAATTTAAAAAATTACACAACCAAATTAAATTGACTGCATAATATATCTAATGATGAAATATCAAAAAATGATTAAATAGATAACGAAACACGGTTACATAGTGATGGAATGCATAATTCGAAATATAAAATTCCATAATCTGAGCTACAGAATCATAATAATAAATTTCATATCTTAATTTAACAACTTATTTTTATAATATATTTTTTTGTGATGTTATAAACCACAATAATAAATATTTTATGTCTTATATGACCTAGAAAGGCATTCCGGATATATATAATACAATTACCAGCCGATTACTTCTTTTGGTCCAATGCATTCACTATATAATGGATATTAATAAATATATCATTCATATTCAAAATTAATTAATAGACTTCCATATATAAATTACAACATAAAAAATTTCATGACATTTCTCCATAGTAAAAAATAAAATAGCATGATCAAAATATATCCATATAAAGAAGGTGGATTGTTAAGAAACAAATAATAAACCTTATATAATATTCAACCAAAATCTCTATCATAAAAATAAATATAAACATTTTAGATATGTCTATAGTCATTAAAGATGATAAAATGTGTTTATCCTGCAAAATAGTTATATAAAGAGAATGTGGTATATGTTTATGTCCATAATTTATTCATTAAATCAGTATATGGAATATAATTGAATAGATATCAATCAATGGAAAGAAAAAGTATAGTTTTATATATTAAACACATTTAATAGAAAATAATTCCTATAATAGTGGATGATTTTTCAAGAAACATTTAGTGATGAATCATATCATTGGTAGAAATAAAAAATAAAATAATCAATCTTGAGATATAATTTGGATTGTATCATTTGAAAAATATCTATAACCAATATTCATGTATATCAAAGGAAAATTAATTAAATAAAAAACACTATTTTAATATTTTTAGAAATATAAAATTGGAAATATTGAATATATTTGTTCTTTTTGAAATATTTGAAAATAAAAATATTAGTAAACGAATATATTTTTTTATAAATAGTGGATTCATAGATATAATTTCCTATATAAAATGATAAAGTTAAAAGGGAGATGTATTCACATTGAAAATGATTAAATACAATAATTTCCCACATTAACTAAAAAATCCCACATAAAAATGTTATGAAATTATATAAATCATTTGGGGAATTTCATGTAGTATAAAATGGATGAAATTTCATTAAAGATAGTAAGGGAAATTTTCAGACATATCCAATGAATATAGATATTGAAAATGGAGGTTCAAAACTAAAACTAATGGGTAAGGTATGTTTCTATAATGAGGGTAAATAATATGACATGGGGGAAAATGAAATATGGAAAATAATTCTAAAAACCCATGAATGACAATATTAGATTACTAATATAGGGGTTTTAAAGAAAAAAACATAAAATGTCACGGATGGATTATCTTGTAAAAAAATCTGTATTTAAAAATGATATTGTTGATTAAAAATGTAATGTATTTGTAATATAAGTATCAAATAGACTTGATAGGAATATCAATAAATTTAAATTAAAATCCAATGGAATAGAAGATATTTGACAAACGAATATAATTGGTGCTTAGATAATCTATATAAAATAAATAATTGTGTGAAAAATAAAACATTTATCGTGATATTAAATTTGAGACAAAAATCATGTTAAAACATTAGAAACATTCTAGAAAAAACCCCTTGAAGGTTTTGAATTAAAATGATACATTATGTAATATGTAATAATTAATAGATCATGCTATAAAATAATAAATATGTGTTAGATACAATAATCTAAATAAATCGTGTAATTTAATAAGAAATATATCTCAATAGGTGAAAATTTTATACAGAAACCCTTTCAAGTAATATAATCAATGGTTTATGAATAATTGGATAAAATTATTAAATAAAATAATAATTATACATTTGGTAGAATGAATTAAACTTGAAATAATAATATTTCAATAAGAATTTTTGTAACTCAATTGAAGAAAATTATGTCAAAAAAACCATTAAATTCATTTCTACATATTCTAAAAAACAGGGAAACCTCATTTAGAATAAACAATAATCATAATCAACAAAATTAGAACCCATTTCATATCTATATCCATTTATTAACTTCATTTACAGCGATTCTCTACATATACATTAGTTTTTTGTTTTCTAGTGTTGATATTGGGTGTGAGTAATCTTTATCATCTTGAAATAGTTTCATAATAGAATTATAGTTCCTAATTATTATCCCAATGTTAATAATTAAAAAATAATAAAATGTTATAAAATGAGTTATTTTATAATTATTTATAATTTTATAATTTTATAGTTTCATTCAATGGGAGTTCTCAGTTCAATCCCTATAGCTGAAATCATTGGTGATCATGTTTGGATGATTTTATACAAACCAACATTATAGTGTTAAATAATGAGTTTAATATTATTATTATCATTACAGGAATAAAATAAAATTATTATTTTCAAATTTATAACTCATATTTCTATAAATTAAATTTCAATATTAATCCATCATATAATCTTATAGAATTTTTTCATGTAGGTAACTAAATTGATCTAAATAAGAACATATTATTATAAATTGATTATTATAAAGTGAATTAGTTTTAATATCAGTATTATATAAGTATAATTTCTTAATTTAGTATTTATTAGTGTGATATATAATAATTTAAAATAATAATATGACTAATAAAACACAAATGGAGTCATTACATAGTATGAATTAATGATTTTTCTCCTAAAATGTACTTTTTTATGGATGAATTTTCAACAATTGATTATTCCTAATATTTTCAATAGATTGTCCAATTTTTATTACCAAAACATTAATAGTATCATATAAATATCATTAATCCATTTATCTCATTATCTTTTCCATCCATGAATGGAATCAATGAAGTGAAGAAATGTAATTAACAGTTCTATGGATGCATTTGTACCAAGGTACACAAGATTAAGGATTTCATTTTCCATAGAACATGGGAAATATATAATAAGAATCATAATTTCATAATATAAGATATGTAATAAATATGATCATATTTATTTAATTCAATATTTTCTCCATATTCATAGTATGATTATGGATAACAAAATATAAAAATGCGTAGATGATGTAGTCTGCACACATGCACGAATTCTATTTTTTCCTTAATGGGAAATTGATATGGTATTTAATAGTTTTTTTAAAAGATTAATACAATTAATTATATAAAAAATTTATATATGAATAATGTAAATATATTATTAAATGTAATATATAATATAAAAAAATTATAGAAAATTAGTACTTTACTTAAGGACTTAAAACTTCCCTTAGTGGATTCCTCGGAATCCAATGTTATACGATAATCACTTGTGATCAGTAGCTGAATATGTTAAATGGAAATTCTATGTTAATGAATAAGGTAATAATTTCATGTGGGAAACGAATTTTTAGTGTTCCTTAATAGGTATTCAGAGGCCCCTTTTATTTTTGGTGAGAGATGAATTTTTTTAAATATTTCATATTATTATAAATTTTAATTATGTTTTACATGTTAGCTAGCTCCAAAAAGGTAAAATATATTTTTTAGATTATAAAAGGATGATAATACTTAATCTATTCACTTTTAAGATTTCATTTAAAATAAATTATGTTCCTAACTCATTTAATTATGAATTTTACTATTTTTTATTTTACTATGTTAGTCTTCACGTATGTAAATTAATTTTAAATGATATAAATATAATATCCATTATTTTATTCTTTTAAATAATTAATCCAACTATGAAATAAATCTTATGAGATATAATTTATACTTTTACGAAAAATAAAATTTAATGTTTGTGCATGTATAGAGTAAAACTCATTTATTTTAAAAAACATATTTTTAGGCATATAATTTATGTGTATGAAATAATTTTAATTGTATTTTGTTTTAAAAATAAAATATATTATATTACGAATGAAAATATTATTTTTTATCAAATAAATACAGAAATAAATTATACCAAAATTATATTTAACTAAAATAAATAACCAAAAATGGTTTATTTTATTTGAAAATACTATATGTATTCATAAACTATTAAACATATGTATTATGAATTTAAAATGTTATTTAAAAATGTATAATATTAGTTCATAAATAAATTTCTTATTAATTAAAATGTTTCATAACCATCTATGTATTTATTATCTAGTGATAAATTCATCAAATTTAGTATATCTAAAAGAACTATATTTTCAATTATTCACCTAGAAATAAACTATTTTATAAAATTCAGAAAACAATAGTATTAGTCTAATATTAACATGATGAATATATAATTGAATTTTAGTTTTAAAATTCAAATTCTAAAATTTGAAAACATAACATTTAAAAAATAATAAAAATATTTTAAAAATTGTTAATATATGAAAATAAAATTTTGATAAATATTAATTAATATTGTTCGTATTTTCTATAAATTTAAAATAAAGTTGGTTTTATTATATTATTAATAATAAAATATTATTTTATAAATATGAATTTTTTATCATAATATTTCAATTTTTATATATTTCAAATATTAAAATATAAATAATTCTTACTAGTTATTTATAAATAATAATTTATTTTAGCAATTATATAGTGTTGATTATGGCCATTGTTTTTTTACATATATTCCATAAAATGGTAATATATATTCCAATAATTCAATTCTATGACTACATTTTAATAGATATATATTCTTCCTTAGTTTATTCAGGTTCCGTTTTTCATGAATCACATGCTATCATACACATTAGGTCATGAAGAAATATATAATTTAACATCATTGTGTATAAGATCTCAAATTTTTTAGTGTTGGAAATTTTTAGAAGGAATTATATTTTTTATTTTTTGGAATTATTGAATTTTTTAGGATTAGAAATGAATTAAATGATTTGAAAAATATGTAAATATTTTTTTAGAAGTGAAATATGTCTCCATATATTAATTAGAGGACTTGGTATCATCTCCAGGACTAATGTCCTCAATCCAGAGTTTTGGAAATGTGAATCTCATGGTATACGGTTGGAAAATTGTTAATTCTAACTGTGTATCCTATATGTGAAACCCAATGTTTTATAAGATTGTGATTGGAGAAACATTGAATTGTTCCTTGGAAACTATGTCGGATCTAACTTTTTTGGCATACATGGGACACAATTTGAAATAAAATGTGTTTTAACCTAGTGAGGTGCTGTTTTAGGTGGATATCATATCTGCATTCCTGGCTTGTAGTTTTCCATATAATGCAACCAAATCGTACGATGCTTTATAAGGGAAAATTTACATATTTCCATTAACCCTTAAATTTTTTACACATCATTTATCCCTCATTTATCTAGGATATCCCCGCCCCCATGCACATGCCTTATTCTCCCTTCCACCATGTAAGTACATCCCTATTCATGGTCAAAATAGAAATATGGATGATGTGTTGAAGCCAATAGTAAATTCTATGAATCTCTTAGCCTATATTGAGTGCATTTTCATCATCCACAAATATATTATTATTAATTAAGGTATGTTAATATTAACTCCATAGGATCGTGGTAAAATAAGATAGTGATTATAGGTATTTCACTCTACCAATGAAGGGGGTAACCCCAGAGGATGTATTCACTTCACAACATTTTTTATCATTGTCGTATGTCACTACACTTCTTTTATGAAGTTTTAATGCACACATTAAAATAGTTGATTATAAATTTTGACACTGGTACTTATGGATTATGTATGACATGAATATGGGATTCTGATTCGGGATCTTACCGGGTGTTAGGATAGCATTCTAGTCAAATGGGTTCAACCAGTGATGATGTGGGAATTATGTATTTTGAAATAAATTTTTTCGTTCTATTTATAAATTTCATGTATTTTTTATTTATTTATAGTGTAGTTATAATTATGTAATTCCTGATATTTAGTTCAAGATATGATCCATCACATCTTTGATGATCTAAGACATGCCTAGGAAATTATTGCTAGACCTGAAAAATAAATAGAAAGAATAAAAAATATTGGTTCCCAATCATAAACACCCGAAGGAATTTATGAATTTTTATCGTTTTTTTTTGAATGCTTTGGTTATACTCTAAGGGAAAATACCCCATGTATATATTTATTTTTCTAAATTTACTAATTATTGTAATTTGTTAAATTAAATAGATAATCTTCTTGGTTCGCAAATAAACCATGTGCACTAGCTTGATACTTTCATAAGAAACTATCACAAAGACTAAAGATATGTTGGGGGTGACTTTTCATAAGTTTTATATTAGAGGATGCATGTCGCATGCCATTAATTTCAAATTCTAGTAATGATCCCAATAGTGATTTTTTTGTTTATGTTTTGACTTATATGATCTCAAATACAATACATTTATTTAAATTTGATCCTAGAAGATCCAAATTATGATTCCACTCATTAGAACTGATCTAGCAGAACATCACGTGATCAAATATTTTACTAAGCTTGGGATAGTCCATCATCGTATGGGGTATAATGGTAGTGGGTGATATTTTATAAATTTTACCAAACATGTAATCTCAATATACTATAGAATAAGTGTTGGGTTTAGGTGTTCAACCACCCAAACTATTTTATTTGTGAAATCACATGGTTAATATTGAAGTATTTATGGTTTCTAGAGGATCATTCTATTTGTTGGGACTATGGGCCTAATGTGAAGTGATTTTTCAAGAATTCCCCACGGTATATTCATGGATTAATCTCCTGAATTGTTTGGTCTGATACTAATTATTATTATTACCTAATGTAATTCCTAGGATCCGGCTATTGATTCCTCTTTTTTTATGGATACTGATATACAATTCATGGGATCTATATGTCGATCCAACATTATTAATGGGTTTCCTAGAAATTCATTATTGGATTCATCTTATGATCTTTACTTAGTCAAAGGCTAACATTTCATGATGTCCCATTTGTCACTAGGATATCTAAACTGATGAGGGTTTATCGATTTTTTTAAAAGGATTCATTAGACCCCACCTGGGGATAATCAAGAGGATGATTTATATCTCTTAATTTGATGCCATGGATTACACATAGTGTCTTGTGGAGGATTCAAAATTATAACCAACAAATTTTTCAACAAGTGGTATTTTGCGCCCTTTATTGAATGTATTGTAAAAATGTAATGGGATTATGAGAATATTTTATAATGGTCGCCTACGTGTCCCCCCCCCCCCACCCTTAGGGTTTATATAAATCACATTGTCTTGATTCCCAATATACCAGGACCTAGAAATCAAACATTGAATAGTATTTATACATAGTATGAGTGGTATGACAGCCATCATAGTTCCATGTTTTCATGATGTCTTATTATTAAATAGAATCTCTCCTAATATTTATTGGTGGTGAGTATGGTTCATCCTAAGGATAATATTATTATTCACCTACCATGATATATATTTCTTATAAAGTTTTTCAGTGTTGGTTGCTTAAGATATCATTACATGGGAATACAGACCAAAGGATCAATATTATTATTAATATATTCGGTGATAACACATATAGATCAATGCCTTTTTAAAGGTATTTTCTAAATATCTGGATCAATGATGCAATGGTTGACTGAATACCAAGTTTACTAGTTATATTAGTTCCCATATATTTACCCCAATTAATTATCGACTAGGATGAGAACATTTAAATATATTTCCCCCCTTGAAATTTTTTTTTCTTTCACCATATATCATTAGTGAACTTATAGTTGTAATTTATTATTACTATTATCTTGATAATGTCTCACATACACATAATGTAAATTGACTAGCTTTGTATGGGACTACATTGGTTATTCCATACTGAGTATTTACATACACACAACATTGGTTTCAATTACATTAAGGTACCCAAGATGTCATTCACAATGTTATAGGTACATGTTGGGATGATTCAAGGAATTTGTCGAGAAAGATGGCTTAGCTATATTAATGTATTGTGGGCATGTAGTTAGGCTCGGAGATGTGAGTAGATCCTTGTATATTTTTATTTATTTTATTTATATTTCTAAATATGATTAACATACCTATTTATTAGTGTCGTGTGTATAACATGGTGGTTTTGGTCATTATTGTATTCATTTCATTATTATATACTTGTTTATATTTACTACATCTATATGATGATTTTTTATACCATGTATTATATAGGGTTATTTCAAATTAATCTTACTCTGATATGAGGGCATCCTCTCTCAACATACACACAATTTTCCATAACTACTAGTCCTCAGCCATTGACACATAGAGAGGTGTGCTTAAGACCATATGAATAACTATCTTATGGATCCAGTTTAGTGTAATTCAAGCCTCGATATAACATATTTCTTATCAAATACATTGATTTCATATTTTATAACTATTTATGATAATGTTTACATTAGTTTAAGAATATTTAAAAAACAGTGATTATAATCATACTGTTCTTTTGAGAACACTAGTTATGATGATAAATACAGGTTTCTTGAGATATAAGATTTTTGTTATGATCTATTATGGTATAGATATATGTAATTTACTATTTTAGTGATGCACATGATGTGTGGTGATCTCATTTCTTATATAACTATAGATCTCATCCCATTACTGATAGGTCAGTGACTAATGTTTATTCATGTATTATAAGGCCCCAGCCTTAAACATTACTTAATCTTGAGTTATTACAAGATTACACATTGAGGATCTTTTCAGGTTTAGAGTTTTAGAGAATTAGATCATGAAACATGCATTACATTCCACATTTAAACAAAGTGGTTACATAAAAGTCAATATTCATTCTTCCCATCAACGGAAACATATTGAAAATAAATCATGGATTCTTTTTTGACACATCCTTGACACTATCACCACATCATGTACCTTTCCTTTGAACTGTGAAAAACATTTCAAAAACTTGGGATGAGCATAAAAAGCTCAGTAAGGGTTATAAAAATATGGAAAGGAAACATGATTTCATATATACATAAGAATGAAATCATACTTTACCCATAAAACATAGGTACTTTAACATACCTCATCAAACCATGAATAAATCATAGAAAACATAAGACATAAAGGTAACTTGAGGCATTCATAACATTCTTACATAGTGAGTAACCCTCTTGGTTACGTTTGGAATACCCATCACAGTATATTCCCTAAATCTCTTCGGAGAAACCTTAACGTTTCACTCCGTGTTACCCAATGCATTGGAGAGCTATATCGGGCTCACCCGCCCATAGTTTATCACGGAACCACCCATTTTCATAACAGTGCCGAAGAACCATAACATAAATGTATCACATAAAACATGTATAACATAACATTTCCACATTTCAATCACAATATAACATTTTAGTATATTGAAATAATGAATCCATTCAAAAAGAAACCATTTCCAAAACCTTTTAAAACATTTAATAAAGAGATTTTTGAATCAAAGTGTCCCATACCACCTTTAAGATTAAAATTTTAAACCATTAATATCCATATAAATAAATCCTTAAAACCATTTTGAAAACATGGATATTAATAAGAAAAAGTAATTAAAACATTTAAAACGATATTTTGGTTAAAGGGGTTTTACCAAAATAAGAGACACTTGAATACAATAATTGAGGAATAACATTTAGTCAGAACATTATAATATCATGAGAATAAATGTATTCATGATATAATACTCCAAAGGACAGTATATACACCATATAAGAGTGAATTTGTGCATAACAACAATGAACCCTCAATAGAAATGTCAAATGTGATGAAATCCCTTATAAAGAAGGTATCCTTAAATTAAGGAAAAATCAATCTCAAAAATATGTGTGACAAATATAATTACACCCAATATAAGTGGATATTAAGTGTAAAAAAATAATAGGTCATTCACACATATTCAATGGATGACATATTCAATGACTACATGTTGACCCCAAATAAATCGAAATTGTGTTAAAAAGTTCCCTTGACAGCCTAACGACATCACATAAAAATGAGTTGATGAGAGATAAAAAGTGTATCTCATCACTTAGACATAAAATTTACATCAATAAGGATATATGAGAACATATCCCAACATAAAAATATGTTAATTAAAATACCCAACAAAAGAAGTCTTTTAAAAAAGAGGAGGGTGAAAGGTTCCCTTACCGACTTGGGTATCTTTCAAAACATACAGCCAATGAAAGAAAGACAATAGATCATTGATGTAAATACTCATAAACGAAATTATATTACACAAAGAGCAGAATAATGGGCAGTACATACACCACTCAATGGAATTTGTGGCAAATGTAGCATAAATCTCACGGGAACAAAAGTGAGATGAAAAATCCCTTACGAAAACTCGGCAGCCTAACGGCGCCACATAAAACTTCTGAATATGGATTGATGAGATCAAATAGGGTATCTCATCACATTAAAATAAAATTTACAGCAATAGGAATATAAAAGAAGATCCCCCAACATTACAAAGAGGATATTAAAAGAAGTGACATAAAGGAGAGTACTTAAAAAGAAAGAGAGAGGTTAGATCTCTTACGAAAGTTCGGCAGCCTAACGGCGCCACTCAAAACATACAAAATGGATTGATGAGAGAGAATAGGGTATCTCATTACATGAACATAAGAATTACAGTAAGTGTAATATAAAAGATCATCCCAATAACAAGAAATATGAGCTTTAATAGGAATGACATAAAAGTGTGTACTTAAAAAGAAAGAGAGGAGTAAGATCCCTTACCTCGGGTCCGACTTGACTCGATCGTTCTTTAACGTCCTGAATAATAAACATGAGTTAATTTCTATTTTCTTAAGAACCTTTATCAAGTTCATTATTCCTATTATATCACTTATTTCCATGTTATAAACATTATGTAATCATTTAATTTAATAATGTTTGTTTTGTCGTTATTTGGTTCTTAAGTCGAAAGTGGACTACTTACAATTACATGTTGTTCTTGTGGTCAAAGGTTCTATATATCCAGAATGACATTCCTGATTTGGATATCATATATATCATATATATCCAGCATATACATGTATTTATAATATTACATAATCATTTAGAGGTCAGAAATGAATTGCACCGTTCATGGAGATGGTAAGCCGTACGTACGCATGAACGCTACTTTCATTTCTTTGTCATATTAATGGAATTAAAACTAAATGAGAGGTATGTATATTTTAATTACAGAATTATATTCATCATTTATATGTACCATTCATCTTATATATCCATTATATACATGTATTTATAATAGTACATTACATTTGGGGATAAGAAATGAAATGCACCGTTCATGGAGACGGTAAGTCGTACGTACGCATGAACGCTACTTTAATTTCTAAATCATACTTTAATGAAAAGAAATAATAATGATATAGAGGTATATAATAATTCCAGTATATCATAATATATAATAACATTAAATCCATCCTTTATACGTCCCACGTATGGCATTAACGAATCACATCACTTTGAGAGGGCGGTAGTCCGCACTTCCTAAAATGAAGATATCACGTATACCCATAATGGAAGCCATAAAGGTATGACACAAATGAAAAATACAGAAGAATAAGTAAAACATAAACATATTATATATCATATATAAAAATAGTGACATCATAATGGCCACCTTTGAAGGTGTTAAATGAGTATTGAACAATCATCGTTTCGGGAGGCAGAATTTCGCCATCCACGGAAACCGTATGTTCTTTAACCATTTGATGTAGTTGTATGAGAGTGTAGCTCGAACAAATCTTATAACAACATCCTAGTATATTTAATATACTGTTTTTGTTACAAAAAAAGTAAATAAAAATAGTTTAGGGGGTTGGAGAAGCAAAATAAAACAAATGAACATGAGAGAAGGAATTACCTTTAAAAGTGTAACTCCTTTTGATTTGAGCCTAAAGGCTTCCTTTGAAAGGTTTATGACCAAAGGGAAACCTCTAGGATGAGTAGAGGGATGTTGAGAGAGTAAATGGGTAGGGTTTGGCTGAGCCAAAGGCTTGAGGAGTGTGTGAAATGAGGTAGAGGTGGGGGCCTTTTATAAGAGGAGAGGAGGGGCACTTTTGGAAAGTAAAGAAATATTACTTTATTTGAAAATGTGTTTCGGTTTCAAAAGGTCCCAAATTGATATAATTCGTGGATAAGGTGATAAGGGTTCGAAATCCACCCATCCAATAAGTTTTGGACATGTGTAGTTCATAGATTTTACATTATCTTTCCATTTTATTTAAATCGTCAAATAATGATGTCATCACTGCATCATTATGATGTCATAAATAATTAAATTTATTTAATGTCTAAAAATTATAAAAAATACTATGATGTAGGAAATATTGTTAGATTTCCAATGAATATTTATAATAAAAAATCTGACTTGTATAACCCCATTTAAAAATTGTTTTAGTAAAACATATCATGTTTGTGCAATTTTTTTACATTAACATTAAATAAAATGTATTTATGTCATTTTCCAACCAAAGTGGCTCCATGGGGTCCCCAAGTTGACCCATGGCTTGTCTTGGTCGGCCATGACACAAACAATGAGGGTAGTACATGTGTCAAGCTCATCTCATTTTATTAAATCATTATTTTTACCATAAACTACACTAATTTCCACTAATCGCGATTAAAAACTTAATAAGTTACTATTCACCAAAAAATTATTTTTATCCCATTGAACCACATTTTACTTCTTAATGACAACCATGTCTGTCGGATTTTTGAAATTCAAAACACAAAGATGGAAAAATTTCATTTAAATGGAAAAATCAGTTTTTATAAGTACCACTTAGTGGTTTCACTATTCATCAAAAATTGAAGTTTTTCAGAAAATTACCAAAATTTCACCCTAAGCTATATTTGATATTCCGAATTCAAAAATGAAGTCCATTTTACAAAATTCACAAAATATAAGTTGCATTAATTAATTTAATAATTAAAACCCGCTGTCAGAGCAAATAGCATGTTTTTATGAAACATTAAGTATCAAAGATTGACACTAGTTTAAGTCCGATTTCAAAGTGAAATTAATTTCAACGACCACTATTGGATTTAATTGAAAAAATATTTTCTAATTTCACTTTAAAACCAATTCAAAAGATAATCTAATCATATAAATAAATTAGATTAAAAAGAGGTTTTGAATTAAAATACAACATTTTACACTATTCATTAAAAAAAGAACTTTATCAGAAAGGTACCGAAAATTTACACGAAGTAAATTTTGATGTCCCAATTCATAAAAAGAGTTCTATTTGGTCCAATATAATGTATAAGAGTGAACAAAAATATATTTAATGATGGTTCGTCATCAAAAGGCGATAAGTGAACCTTTAGTGAAAACTAGGGCATATATGCCTAAAATTGAATTCTTTCCTTATTTTAAGCCTCTATCCATTATTGGATAAATGTAAAAACATTTAAAAACATATATAATCATATTTTATTTATTTATATCCATTCCTGCCATTACAATGGCTAAATGTTAACTACCATTTAAAATAATATTATTTTATTATTAGAGTGCAACGTAAGATTCCCAAGAAACTCGTTGTTGCGTGTTGGGTATGCCATCGAGCATAGTGTCCCCTTTAAAGTCATATTAATATTTTATTCACAAATATGGATAAATATGAAAATGTCATATTCTTTATTTACCTGTGGTGTTACATCCTTCCCCCCTTTTGGGAATTGCGTCCTCGTAATTTTTAAAATTGAGCTTGGAAACATCCTTGAAAGTCCCACATCGGAACAAGAGTCGGTAAAACAATCACTCTAAAATAAAGAAAGATAAGTACAAAGGTCACCCGAGTTAACCCATACTAGGATTACATGTATAAAAACATGGACATTGAAGAAAAAGCAAATGATCATGTTCTTGAGGGAGAGTGATTGTAAACATGTCTAGGAGAAAGTTAACAATGAGAAAATCATAAACTTGTGATGGGTTAAACGGTAATCGATTCCCCAGTAGGAAAAGCTAATAGAAAACATTTTTGTTTTAAGTTTCTTTTTATTAAGGAATTTATTTATAAGGAAACATAATCACTTATCATGTTGTCTTTCAACTTTTATTAGATTCCTTACACAATCTCATATTTTCTCCAAAGGACGAGTATTTAGGAAGACTTGTTCACATTAAGAGTACTATAATCAACATTTAGAGAATCACCTAATCCACAAAAGAGAACTATATAATTCCCATGTCTTTAGACTTTAACCAATACCAAAACCAAAAAGGCTAGTACAAGACCAGATAATCGAGAAAAGGATAACCCTTTATAAAAAGAAAATCTATTCTTAACCTCCAATATTTTTCCAACAAAACCCAAAGTTCAACGAGGACCATTAGATAAACAATTTGTCCATAAAATTTTTCAAAGTAAACCAAACTAAGATTGAAACCCAATCATTTGAAGGATTTAGTCACATAGTCTTCCAAGTTAAATCGTAACATTTATCTCCAAACAACATCAGTCACTCCTAAAGTCTCACATTGAAAAGTAATTATCCTAATCACATATCCTCCATGATAGGTTAATAATTTTCATAATTAACCCAAAATAAACTTACTCTTAATTCATAAAATCATATAACTAAAAATAATCAGTCAAAATAACCAGGGACTTCATGTAGTCCAGTGGTAGGCGATAAATACCAGTTGCACTCTGGTTGTGGGTTCGATTCCCGCAGCTTTGTCCGACGCGACGGGATGTCACACGGTCTGCGTGTTGTCCTTTTTCCAAAACTATATAATTCTTAAAACATTCCCCAAAATGAGATAAAATCTTTAAAAATAATCATAACATATTTTGACCTCAAGTTTATCTCATTCCTTTCATTTTCCATCATATCATAGAGTAACCCATAATTACCTAAAAAGTAAGGACCATATAAACCCTAATGGTTACCTATTTAATTATTACCTGAACTTCCACCTCGATTGTCGTACATGATTCATTATAGAACATACCAAGGTTCAAGTGGTTGATCATGACTCCTTGATATTTGGTTTAGAACAACCACGAGTTTCCTCATTGAATCCTCCATTTTATCTAGTATCTTAATGAGAGAACCACCACAGTTTCCTTCAAACCTGTTGTCTCTTTGGTGCCTGCTAGATCCATCCATTCACTAAAACAGAAATGCCAGTGTGAGTATATAAACAAAACCATCATGTACTAATGAGGAAGATAAACACTAAGATATACTTACTCATTCACTTTATCTAAAACTAGGACTCTTTCTGAAATCCTAACCATTATGGTAATGTCCCTTATGCTTAAAGAATACCCTAACCTCTAAAGTTATCTAAACCTCCCTCTGATACCAACTATAAGGCCCAAGCCATAAACCTTACTTAATCATGAGTTATTACAAGATTACACATTGAGGATCTTTTCAGGTTTAGAGTTTTAGAGAATTAGATCACGAAACTTTCATTACAATCCACATTTAAACAAAGTGGTTACATAAAAGACAATATTCATTCTTCCCATCAACGGTAACATATTGAAAATAAAACATGGATTCTTTCTTGACACATCCTTGACACTATCACCACATCATGTACCTTTCCCTTGACCTGTGAAAAAAATTTCAAAAACTTGGGATGAGCATAAAAAGCTCAGTAAGGGTTATAAAAATATGGAAAGGAAACATGATTTCATATATACATAATAATGAAATCATACTTTACCCATAAAACATAGGTAATTTAACATACCTCATCAAACCATGAATAAATCATAGAAAACATAAGACATAAACGTAACTTGAGGCATTCATAACATTCTTACGTAGGGAGTAACCCTCTTGGTTACGTTTGGAATACCCATCACAGTATATTCCCTAAATCTCTTTGGAGAAACCTTAACGTTTCACTCCTTCGCGTTACCCAATGCATTGGAGAGCTATATCGGGCTCACCCGCCCATAGTTTATCACGGAACCACCCATTTTCATAACAATTCCCAAGAACCATAACATAAATGTATCACATAAAACATGCATAACATAACATTTCCACATTTCAATCACAATATAACATTTTAGTATATTGAAATAATGAATCCATTCAAAAAGAAACCATTTCCAAAACCATTAAAACATTTAATAAAGAGATTTTTGAATCAAAGTGTCCCATACCACCTTGAAGATTAAAATTTTAAACCATTAATATCCATATAAATAAATCCTTAAAACCATTTTGAAAACATGGATATTAATAAGAACAAATAATTAAAACATTTAAAACAATATTTTGGTTAAAGGGGTTTTACCAAAATTAGAGACACTTGAATACAATAATTGAGGAATAAAATTTAGTCAAAACTTTATAATATCATGAGAATAAATGGATTCATGATATAATACTCCAAAGGACAGTATATACACCATATAAGAGTGAATTGGTGCATAACAACAATGAACCCTCAATAGAAATGTCAAATATGATGAAATCCCTTATAAAGAAGGTATCCTTAAATTAAGGACAAATCAATATAAAAATATGTCTGACAAATATAATTACACCCAATATAAGTGGATATTAAGTGTAAAACAATAATAGGTCATTCAAACATATTCAATGGATGACATATTCAATGACTACATGTTGAACCCAAAGAAATCGAAATTGGGTTAAAAAGTTCCCTTGACAGCCTAACGGCATCACATCAAAATGAGTTGATGAGAGATAAAAAGTGTATCTCATCACTTAGACATAA
This sequence comes from Viscum album, assembly GCA_963277665.1. Lineage (NCBI taxonomy): Eukaryota > Viridiplantae > Streptophyta > Magnoliopsida > Santalales > Viscaceae > Viscum > Viscum album. The sequence goes on from OY728138.1 coordinate 1,765,168,690, forward strand.
AATTTACATCAATAAGTATATATGAGAACATATCCCAACATAAAAATATGTAAATTAAAATACCCTACAAAAGAAGTGTTTTAAAAAAGAGGAGGGTGAAAGGTTCCCTTACCGACTTGGGTATCTTTCAAAACATACACCCCATGAAAGAAGGACAATAGATCATTGATGTAAATACTCATAAACAAAAGTATATTACACAAAGAGTAGAATAATGGGCATTAAATACACCACTCAATGGAATTTGTGGCAAATGTAGCATAAATCTCACGGGAACAAAAGTGAGATGAAAAATCCCTTACGAAAACTCGGCAGCCTAACGGCGCCACATAAAACTTCCAAATATTGATTGATGAGATCAAATCGGGTATCTCATCACATTACAATAAAATTTACAGCAAGAGGAATATAAAAGAACATCCCCCAAAATTACAAAGAGGAGATTAAAAGAAGTGACATAAAGGAGAGTACTTAAAAAGAAAGAGAGAGGATAGATCTCTTACGAAATTTCGGCAGCCCAACGGCGCCACTCAAAACTTCCAAAATGGATTGATGAGAGAGAATAGGGTCTCTCATCACATGAACATAAAAATTACAGTAAGTTTAATATAAAAGATCATCCCAATAACAAGAAATATGAGCTTTAAAAAGAATGACATAAAAGTGTGTACTTAAAAAGAAAGAGAGGAGTAAGATCCCTTACCTCGGGTCCGACTTGACTCGATCGTTCTTTAACATCCTGAATAATAAACTTGAGTTAATTTATATTTTCTTAAGAACCTTTCTCAAGTTCATTATTCCTTTTATATCACTTATTTCCATGTTATAAACATTATGTAATCATTTAAGTTAATAATGTTTGTTTTGTCGATATTTGGTTCTTAAGTCGAAAGTGGACTTCTTACAATTACATGTTGTTCGTGTGGTCAAAAGTTCTTTATATCCAGAATGAAATTCCTGATTTGAATATCATATATATCATATATATACAGAATATACATGTATTTATAATATTACATAATCATTTAGAGGTAAGAAATGAAAGGTACCGTTCATGGAGACGGTGAGTCGTACGTACGCATGAACGCTACTTTCATTTCTTTGTCATATTAATGGAATTAAAACTAAATGATATGTATGTATATTTTAATTACAGAATTATATTTATCATTTATATGTATCATTCATCATATATATCCATTATATACATGAATTTATAATAGTACATTACATTTGGGGATAAGAAATGAAATGCACCGTTCATGGAGACGGTAAGCCGTACGTACGCATGAACGCTACTTTCATTTATATCTCATACTTTAATGGAATGAAATAATAATTATATATAGGTATATAATAATTCCAGTATAACATCATATATAATAACATTAAATCCATCCCTTATACGTCCCACGTATGGCATTAACGAATCACATCACTTTGAGGGGGCGGTAGTCCGCACTTCCTAAAATGAAGATATCGCGTATACCCATAATGGAAGCCATAAAGGTATGGCACAAATGAAAAATATAGAAGCATAAGTAAAACATAAACATATTATATATCATATATAAAAATAGTGACGTCATAATGTCCACCTTTGAAGGTGTTAAATGACTATTGAACAATCATCGTTTCGGGAGGCAGAATTTCGCCATCCACGGAAACCGTATGTTCTTTAACCATTTGATGTAGTTGTGTGAGTGTGTAGCTCGAATAAATGTTATAAAAACATCCTAGTATATTTAAGATACTGGTGTTGTTACAAAAGAATTAAATAAAAAGAGTTTAGGGGTTTGGAGAAGCAAAATAAAACAAATGAACATGAGAGAATGAATTACCTTTAAAAGTGTAACTCCTTTTGATTTGAGCCTAAAGGCTTCCTTTGAAAGGATTCTGACCAAAGGGAATCCTCTAGGATTATTAGAGGGATGTGGAGAGAGTAAACGGGCAGGGGTTGGCCGACCCAAAGGCTTGAGGAGTGTGTGAAATGAGGTAGAGGTGGGGGCCTTTTATAAGAGGAGAGGAGGGGCACTTTTGAAACTTAAAGAAATATTACTTTATTTGAAAATGTGTTTCGGTTTTAAAAGGTCCCACATTGATATAATTCGTGGATAAGGTGATAAGGGTTCGAAATCCACCCATCCAATAAGTTTTGGACATGTGTAGTTCATATATTTTACATTATCTTTCCATTTTATTTAAATCGTCAAATAATGATGACATCGATGCATCATTATTATGTCAGAAATAATTTAATTTATTTAATGTATAAAAATTATAAAAAAATACTATGATGTAGGAAATCTTTTTATCTTTCCAATTACTATTTATAATAAAAAATCGGATTTGTATAACCCCATTTAAAAATTGTTTTAGTAAAATATATCATGTTTGTGCCATTTTTTTACATTAACATTAAATAAAAGGTATTTATGTCATTTTCCAACCAAAGTGGCTCCATGGGGTCCCCAAGTTGACCCATGGCTTGTCTTGGTCTGCCATGACACAAAAAATGAGGGTAGGACATGTGTCAAGGTCATCTCATTTTATTAAATCATTATTTTTACCCTAAACTACACTAATTACCACTAATCGCGATTAAAAACTTAATAAGTTACTATTCACCAAAAAATTATTTTTATCCCATTGAACCACATTTTACTTCTTAATGACAACCATGTCTGTTGGATTTTTTAAATTCAAAACACAAAGATCTCAAAATTTCATTTAAACGGAAAAATCAGTTTTTATAAGTACCACTTAGTGGTTTCACTATTCATCAAAAATTGACGTTTTTCAGAAAATTACCAAAAATTCACCCTAAGCTATATTTGATATTCCTAATTCAAAAATGAATTCCATTTTAAAAAATTCACAAAATATAAGTTGCATTAATTAATTTAATAATTAATTCCCGCTGTCCGAGCAAATAGCGTGTTTTTATGAAACATTAAGTATCAAAGATTGACACTAGTTTAAGTCCGATTTCAAAGTGAAATTAATTCCAACGACCACTATTGGATTTAATGGTAAAAATATTTTCTAATTTCACTTTAAAACCAATTCAAAATATAATCTAATAATATAAATAAATTACATTAAAAAGAGTTTTTGAATTAAAATACAACATTTTACACTATTCATTAAAAAAAACTTTATCGGAAAGGTACCAAAAGTTTACACAAAGTAAATTTTGATGTCCCAATTCATAATAAGAGTTCTATTTGGTCCAATAGAATTTATAATAATGAACAAAACTATATTTAATGATGGTTCGTCATCAAAAGGCGATAAGTGAACCTTTAGTGAAAACTAGGTCATATATGCCTAAAATTGAATTCTTTCCGTATTTTAAGTCTCTATCCTTTATTGGATAAATGTAAAAACATTTAAAAACATATATAATAATATTTTAGTTATTTCTATCCATTCCCACCATTACAACGACTAAATGTTAACTACCATTGAAAATAATTTTATTTTATTATTAGAGTGCAACGTAAGATTCCCAAGAAACTCGTTGTTGCGTGTTGGGTATGCCATCGAGCATAGTGTCCCCTTTAAAGTCATATTAATATTTTATTCACAAATATGGATAAATATGAAAATGTCATATTCTTTATTTACCTGGGGTGTTACATGTATTGTCAAGGAATGAGGTGAATCATCCATCATATTTAGTGGTAGGGTCCACATTTCATATAAATTTCCATGTATTAAATTAGTGTGTCATGAATTTTAATTATACACTAATTCTAGGAGAAATGCACTAAATGTTATCATGTTTGTTGATATAGGCCACTAGAATCATATGATTTCTAAATAATAACCTTATGAGATTCTTCATCGAAATTATGATTGATGTGTAGGATTTTTCATGTTTATTATTATATGTAATGACGGATTATATTTTTTATTTTTTATAGAATGTATTGATGCTTATTCCTAGAATAATGACGGGTGATGGGAGGTCATGGGATAAATCATTTTACAAGATAGGTTTTCGATTTTGAAGATGATTTATATTTGAGATTTTGAATAAATGAGACTAACATGTCATGTAGCATTGTTATCTTCCCTTTACGATTGACGAGATTCTGGATCATGAGTCGGGTGATTATTATGCGGGTCAGTTATTCATTATATTATTTAAATCCTAAATCTATGAGTGGTTATGTGTGAGCTTAAGATTAATGTATCAATAAATTCCATAGTTTTGTTTTTTATGGAGTTTTGATAAGGTGAGGGAAGTCTCTTTGGGGTTGAGGTGATATTGGGAATAAATTAGGTTTCATGAGGTGGTTATCACATGCTCCTACATGGACACACATTTTCAAGAGATGTGGTGTCATATGATGGATAACGTAATGTATATATTTTATTGATGTATATGTGTCTCATGATGAGATACATGTAGATCTATGAATTATTACTGTACTTAAATTCAGAGATTATTATTCCTCATATATTTTCATTAAGTATTTTAACCCTAGAGAGTGTTTTCTATACATCGATTTAAATAAGGAGATTTTTTTTATTGAAAGTGGGACCCCTAAGGATTTTTTAATGAGGAGTGATAAAAATCTAAAACATATGGTGGGATTTAGTACCTTAAATAATTTACGGTGGTTACAATAATTATCTTTTCAGTTTTTGCAATTTCATGGGTACCAATTCCATGGATGTGAAATGGATGACAATAGAACATTGTGTTCTCATTAAAGAATGAGATAGATTCTATAAATTATATTATTTATGTCTAGTAATTTACATGAATACGATTTGGTAATGATGGATTTATTTCATTGTTGTGATGACATTGATTCTTCTAAGGTTGTGAGTGGAGTGAGACATGTCATTGGATGGTCGGTAGGATCTCAGATCTCATGGATAAATGAAACCATGAATAGATATATTTAATGATAAATACCTTGTATAGGTTTGAATATGAAAAAAATGTGGAGATTGAGTTTGGGCCTCATGTTCTGGAAGACATGTGATGATCTTATAGTGACAGACCAGAAATAACCTAGATTTCATGTCGATTCATGAAAATGGTTTTGGAAAATTAATAGTTTAGAATGATAGGTCGCCTTTAATTGGATACAATATTTAGTGACCATAAACAAAATGATATTGATTATTCTTCCGGTAAATAATTCATTATAGGGTTTATGATGAAACATTTCATGTTGATGCTGATTGTTTATGAGAATTATTGGCGGGAAGTAGTCAGAAATGGGTTCTCCTAATTAGAAAAATGTGGTCAGTGAGAAGCTGTATTGGGTATGATGTTGGGATGATATTAGTTTAGTGTATGTGTTGGGTGAGGATTTCAATAGAATACTTGGTGTGACCAGGTAATATTTGGTCAATTAGAGTTTACCGATTAAGTAAAAATCGCATAATAAGAGTAGCATCTTCATTTTTGATCGGGTGATGTGAGTTGAAATGTAATGACCCAAAGTTTTATTAATGGAAATCCCTCTTGATATAATAAAACGCCTCTTTATGTTTATATAAAATTTCAAATTCTTTGGTTTTATGTTATGAATTTTGACCATTGCTAATATAGTCGTTGAAAAATGATCACATGATTAGTATAAAAATAGGACTTTAACAAATCCAATTTACTCAGACAAAGGAAGTGATGGCCTCATCCAGTAGAATTTCCCTATAAGAAGCCCATTTGTCAGATATCGGAAAAGAGGTGGCATCTTTGGGCTTCTCCCATGACCAAGCCCAAGCTGAGCATTATCATGTCAACTCGAACGTGACCATCTATGGGAAAAGTGGAAGTTGAATGAAATTAACACTCGAGCGATGTTATCCGAGACACCCCAAGAGTCAGTCACCATCGCACACCTTACCCCTAAGTCTTATGTGGCTGTTTTAAGGGGTTATGTAACAAATAAGTAGTACTATGTTCATGTACATTATTTTTGTATATAATAATGAATATAATTTCTAGTCACTTTTGATACATTGTAAATAGTTTTTAAAGTACAAATGGTGTTTTTAGTTATTATTTAATTAAGAAATATATTTTATTAAATTAAGTGATTTTCTGAATTAAATAATATTTTAATAAAATAATAATAATATTATTAAATTAATTAAATATAAATGATCTTATAATTTTAAGATCTGAATTAATATTTTTTATTAAGGTTTGAAAGCCATTTCTGTCCAAACCCGTGAATTTTTGATAAATGTCGGTTTTTATTTTAAAAGTGTAAATTAACATATTTATAAAATTATTTAGATAAAATAAATGTCATTTTTGGAATCAGGACATCAAAATTATCCAACAGTGAATTTTTCATAATTTTCTAAGACAGTCAAATTTTTGGGTAAAAATTAAATACCGTTTAAATATATAATGTGTTTTATGACATCATAATGACCCAATAGTTATGTAATAAAATACTATAATCTTTATTTTCGGCCAATATATGTTGTACCATTAAAATAATGTGATTTTGGGTTTGTTTGACTTACTTTTCAATGAATTAATGGATCCCTCAAAACTTATTCAACACCTTTCCTTTTTAAAATAATTTCCATGGGAGTGTGACTCACCTCCACATAAGCAACCCTAATATTTTATGAAGTTTGGACTTTGGCCTTATAAAACATTTTTTTCCTCTTCCCTTTGCCAAAAACCATGGGCAACAACCATGGGATGGTTTTTGGTTTGGATTAATTTAATGTATGGGGACCAAAACCTAAATACTAAAGAATTCACTCACCTTTCCAATATAAACCCACCCAATATCCCACTTCCTCCTCACTCAAATCCCTTAGAGTTCGTCCAACCTCTTTCCTACTCTCTCTATAATCCTTCCAAGTTTCCCCAAGCTCCCAAGAATCCCCTCACAAGCCTCTCTCTAGCCTTTGGAAGCACACTTCCAAGTAAGGTTTTTTTCTTCCTTTCTCATTTTTGTCAATTTTCTTTAAGTTGTATTGCCCTTTTAATTTAAATTATGAATGTTGGGGTATGGTTTCGCACCTCCCCCATACTACCCTCTTATTTTTTGAATTATGGGAGTCCCCTTTCTCTCTCATTAAATGCCTCCCATGTACAGCCGTTACTATGCCAAAATTCCGAAAGGAACTTCCCTCTCTTCTTTTACATTCAAGCAATAATTTTGTATTATGAATCTAAATTCCATTAAAATTGTAGGGACATGTATCTATATGACCTCCTTACTGTCCATTAAATGTAAATATGATGAGTAACCCCTTTCTCTCTCATCAACCATTTCTATGAATACTTATGTCACGCCGTTATACTGCCGAAATCACACCGATTTTCTAAGACAATGCTATTGTGTAGTGGATACCATGCCCATTTCTCCATCAAGGGTATCCACCATTATGCACCTTTACTTATTGATTACAAAGCTTCATATATGAATTCCACATTCCTTTATCGTGGAATAAATGACTGTGGTTTATGAATCCATGTTTTTTGATCCATGTGGCACACATATGCATGAAATGAAATGATAAGAATGGTGCGCCCTTATAGTGCTTCAATGCATTGGGTAAAGTATAGTATCATGATACGTCATATTCAATGAGTGTTGACTCGTGATAATTCAATTGCAATGAGGGTCCACTTGTGCTTCATGTTCCATGAGGGATTACTCATCCTCTATGTGCAATGAGCCTTGGCTCATGCTAATTCCATGTTAAGTGTTGTTGCCACATTTCCATGATATGATTATCATGCTTTATCATGCCTTTATGCTCATGTTTCTTTTATGCTCTATTGATATGCCTATTTTCTAACATGTGTTTTACTAATCATTTTATTCCATGTTTATTCCCTTACTGGTATTTATAGCTCACCCTTTTCATATGCATGTCTTCAGGTTATCCCATGCAATGATAAGTACGAGGGAATGTAGTAGTCATGTAAAAGAAGCTTTCAATAAAGATGGTGTACTTCATGTTTTATGTTTTTATGTAATGATCCTAAGCCCCAAAGACACTAAACCTCTTGATCTTCTTTGTTGTATCAAGTGAAGTTTTATGTAATAAATCATGTTTATGTTTGTAATAAAAGCAGGGTTGTCATAGTTGGTATCAAAGGATAGGTTTAGTTATTTTTGGGATTAGGAAACCCTAGTAAAGCCATAGATACAAGACTAAGTATAATTAACATCCCTAACATTTGGTAAGTACTGGGTAAGTGGTTTATCAAACAAATACATCCATGTATGAATTCAAGAAGGTAGATGCGGCTCTGGCACAGATGTATCCTAGGGGTAAAACCCGAAAACACCGTTTTGAGCTAGACTCAAACGGGAACTGGTGCATGAAAATGGGCCTTGCTGCACTCTTGGTTCCGACAATCCCGGGGGATATGTTTTGATAAATTCAAAAGCATAGTATGATCCCTTATTAATGGAATTAAAAAAATACCCCTATGAATATATGTTAGAAAGTTGATCATGAATAGCCAAGATTGAAGCCTATAGACTCATGAGTTAAGGAAATAAAAGTTTATTTATAAGTCATTAACTTTTGTCTTTGGATTACCCTTTATGTATTACCCCTATCTTTCCTTTTATTCCAGCCAATGAACGGTAATAGGAGGACTCAGGGTAATAACCGTTGTGAAGATCAGTGTGAAGAATGTACTAAAGAGATTCCCAATCCAATGGGAGCGGAAATCGCGAACTTTGTCACGCTTCTCTCTTAGCTAACTCATGTTTTGAATAGAAACATGGGTCAAGAGTAACGTTCAACCCCCCCCTAAGAAAGAACAAGATGCTATCGAGAGCTTCATGCGACAAAGGCCTCCTACTTTTAGTGGATCATCTGATCCCACGATCGCTGAACAATGGATCAAATCCATTGAAAAGATATTCTCCATCCTCTAATGTTCTGAACAAGAGAAGGTTCTCCTGGCGGATTATCGTATGGAGGGTGAAGCTGATCAATGGTGGACGTTGATAAAATATATGAAGCCTGATGAGGAGATCAAGGCGTTGGAATGGAAGGATTTCTGGAAGATGTTTTTCGATAAATATTTTCCACATACCCTCCGGATTAAGATGGAAAGGAACTTCCTTTCCCTCAAGCAAAAAAGATGAATAATCTGTTGGAGCGTACGAGGAAAACCTCACAAGGCTTGCACGATATGCATCTGGAATTGTCGTTAACCCCAAATGCAAGGTTGACCGCTTTTTTGGTGGGCTGAAGCCTAGCTTTCGGAAAGCATTAGTGATCCGTTATTTCAACATGTATGAGGAAATTTCCTGATGTTCCCTCAAAGTTGAAATGGAGATCGGGGTATCACAGGGGTATCATGGGGACAAGAAGCGTTAGGTGGACTTTAATGCTAGTGGTCCGATTGATAAATCCAATGGTGCTAAGAAGATCCAGAACCCCACTTGGAAAAAGTGCGGAAAGAATAATCCTGGAAATTGCCTTAAAGGGATGAGAAAATGCTTCAAGTGTGGAAGAGAAGGGTACCTAGCTATTAACTGTCGGCAACAAAGTCCCACGGCTGCGACAGAGGAGAGGAACACTTCGTTCGAACCTCAACGAGTTGTTCAATGCTACACATGAAAAGAACCGGGTCATTTTTCAAATAATTTCCGTAAAACAAGGGTTTTTGGAGAAAACCAACAACCTCCAAGGAAGTAAGGAAGAGATTTTGCCATCACATCTGCCGAGGTGAACCCCAACAATGAAGTGGTGACATGTACGCTAGTTATTCATTCATGAATAGGGAACGCACATTTTGATTCAGGTTCTATGCATTCTTTTATATCTCGAATGTTTAGTCGAACAATCCCAGCACCACCACAAATCATGGAAGTAAAGATATCGGTGAGTACGGCAAATGGGGTAGTCATTGCATCCCATGAATATAAGTCCCCCCTGTTATAGTCTGTGGGTTTAATTTCCCGGCGAACCTCGTCATACTCCCTTTGGTGGAATTTGATGCAATTCTTGGCATGTATTGTATTTCCTTATATAGAGCCAACATAAATTGTCGAGATATGGAAATCACACTACTTATGGAGAATCGACCCCCGATTCATTACAAGTGTCAGGAGGAAGATGAATCTCCTTTAGCTCCATCATCCCAATCATGGATATTACTGCCTTATGAGCATGCGTATCTGGCTCATATGATTGAGTCCATGGAATAAACCATCCTTGAAGAAACGCCTATTGTGAAGGAATTCGCTGAAGTGTTTCCCGAGGAACTGCCTGGACTTCCTCCTAGAAGAGATGTTGAGTTCTCAATTGAACTTATACCTGGGGCACTACCAATATCCAAGACTCCATATAGAATGGCAGTTGTTGAGCTTGAAGAGTTAAAGAAACAACTACAGGAGAATATGGATAAAGGGTTTATACGCCCAAGTGATTCCCCATGGGGTGCACCAGTCCACTTCGTCAAGAAGAAGGATGGGTTAATGCGGATTTTCATCAATTATCGTGAACTTAACAAAATCACGATAAAGAACAACTATCATCTCCCAATAATCGATGACTTGTTTGATCAGCTGTGTGGAGCACAATACTTCTCCAAGGTGGATTTGTTGTCGGCATATTATCAAGTAATGGTGAAGAAGGAAGATGTCCCCAAGACTGTTTTTCGTACAAGATACGGGCACTACGAATTCATATTAATGCCTTTCGGACTCACCAATGCTCCAAGAATATTCATGGACTTGACTAATAGAGTATTTAGATATTACCTTGACAAATTTGTAGTTGTCTTTATAGATGATATTCTAATATACTCCACAACCAAGGAGGATCATGAAGAGCATTTAAAAACTATACTAGAGACTTTGCGCACGGAGAAGCACTATGCCAAGTACAACAAGTGTGATTTCTGGTTGAAGGATGTCTCATTCAAGGGCCATATCATCACAAGCAATGGGATATCTGTGGACCCCTCCAAAACAGATGCAATTGAGGGATGGCTGAGGCCAACATCGGTAACGGATATCCGTAGCTTCTTGGGGTTAGTTGGATATTATAGATGATTTGTGAGAAATTTCTCACGATTTTCCAACCCTCTTACCAAGCTAACTCGAAAGGGATTAAATTTTTCTTGGAGTGATGAATGTGAAAAAGCTTCAAGGAGTTGAAAAGTAGGCTTATCACTGCACCTATGCTCACTTTACCCACAAGTGGGGAAATTTTTTTGGTATTCAGTGATGCTTCAAAGAAGGACTTAGGCTGTGTGATGATGCATAATGATAATGTGATATCCTATGCCTCAAGGAAGTTGAAAATACATGAGAGAAACTATCCAATGCATGATCTAGAGTCGGGGGTGGTGATATTTGCCTTGAAAATCTGGAGGCATTATATCTATGGAGAGAAATGTGAGATATATACTGACCACAAGAGTCTTAAATATGTATTCACACAGAAAGAGCTTAATATGTGCTAGAGGAGATAGACAGAGCTCATCAAGGATTATGACTATTCAATACATTACCACCATGGGAAAGCGAACAAGGTGGAAGATGCCCTAAGTAGAAAGGACCCATCAATTCTATCAATGATGAGAATTTAGAAGGATCCAATTTTCTTAGACTTGATGAAGATGGACGTGGGAATCATAAAGAAGAGAACATCATCAATCCTTTCACAAATGATTTCTCAAACATCTCTTTTGGAAAGGTTAAAGGATGCTCAAAAGGATGATGTGGGAATTCAGGAAAAAGTGGAAGCTATTGAAAAAGGGAAATCCTCAATGTTTAATGTTAATGAAGAAGGAATCGTGCGGTTTGGGAAAAGACTACGTGTTCCATTGAGTTCGGAGATGAAGAATGAACTTTTGTATGATGCACACAGTTCAATTTTCTCTATTCATCCAGGGATCACAAAGATGTTTTGAGATCTCCGAGAAACCTTTTGGTGGGATAATATGAAGAAGGAGATCGCTGAATATACATCAAAGTGCCTGGTGTGTCAGCAAGTGAGGGAATAGTGGAAGAAGTCTAAGGGGATGATGCAAACATTGCCCATACCAGAATGTAAATGGGAGAACATCACCATGGACTTTGTCACCAGACTTCCTAGGACATCCAAAGGCAACAATGCAATCTGGGTTGTTGTGGATCGTCTTACAATGACTGCACACTTCATTGATATTCGGGAGGATTTCTCTTTGGATCAACTGGCATGGATATATATCAGAGAAGTGGTAAGGTTTCATGGAGTACCACTATCTATTGTGTCTGACTGAGATCCAAGATTCACTCTATGTTTTGGAAGATTATTCAACATGCTTTGAATATTGAACTGAACATCTGTACGGCCTATCATCCTCAAAATTATGGCCAATCCGAGCAGACTATCAAAACACTTTAGGACATGTTGAGATCATGATCAATGGACTTTAAATTAGGATGGGATCAACATCTTCCTCTGGTTGAGTTCTCTTATAACAATATTTTCCACTCGAGCATCCAAATGGCACCATATAAAGTCCTGTATGGGAAAATGTACAGAACACCAGCATGTTGGGATGAGGTCAGTGAACGTAAGCTACATGGACCAGAAATGGTCGAAGAAATGGTGGAGAAGGTGAAAACCATTCGGCAACATATAAAGGTTTCCCAGAGTCGACAGAAGAGTTATACAGATAATCGTCGACAAGACCTTGAGTTTAAAGATGGAGACATGGTGTTCCTATGCATATCTCCGTGGAAGAAGGTCATGAGGTTTGGAAGGAAAGGGATGTTCATTCCAAGGTACATCGGCCCCTTTGAGATTCTTGATCGTGTCAGGGCTATGGCCTATCGACTAGAACTTCCACCTTCCATGGCCAAAGTACATGTTGTCTTTCATGTATCCCTCTTAAGGAAGTACATACCAAACCCTTCACATGTACTCTCTTCCGAGTTGGTTCAATTGGAAGATGATCTCTCTTATGAGGAGCAACCATTGAAGATATTAGATCATAGTGAAAATGATCTACAAAATAAGACAATTCCCCTCGTCAAGGTGTTGTGGATAAACCACATGTTTGAAGAAGGGACTTGGGAATCAGAGGAAATGATGAAGCTGAGTTACCCACATCTGTTTTAGTGTGGGAAAAGGAAAATTTCAGGGGAGAAATTTCTTAAGGGGGGAATATTGTAACGACCCAAAGTTTCATTAATCGAAATCCCTCTTGATCTAATTAAACGTCTCTTTATGTTTATATAAAATGTTAACTTCTCTGGTTTTATGTTAATAATTTTGACCGTTTCTAATATAGTCGTTGAACAGTGATAACATGATTAGTATAAATATAGGACTTTAACAAATCCAATTTACTCAGACAAAGGAAGCGATGGCCTCATCCAGTAGAATTTCCCCATATGAAGCCCATTTGTCGGATCTCGAAAAAGAGGTGGTGTCTTTGGGATTCACCCTTACCATGCCCAAGTTGAGCTTCATCATGTCAAGCTCAAACTTGACCGTCTATGGGAAAAGAGGAAGTTGATTGAAATTACCACTCGAGCGATGTTATCCAAGCCACCCCAAGTGTCTGTCACCATTACACACCATACCCTTAGGTTTTATGCTGCTGTTTTAAGGGGTTATGTAACAAATAAGTAGTAATATGTTCATGTGCATTATTTTTGTATATAATAATGAATATAATTTCTAGTCATTATTGATACATTGTAAATAGTTTTTAAAGTACAAATGGTGTTTTTAGTAAATATTTAATTAAGAAATATATTTTATTAAATTACGAGATTTTTGAATTAAATAATATTTTTATAAAATATTATTATTATTATTAAATTAATTAAATATAAATGATCTTATAATTTTATGAATGCAATTAAATTTTTTTATTGTGGTTTGAAAGCCATTTTTTATCAAAACCCGTGAACTTTCGATAAATGTCAGTTTTTATTTTAAAAGTGAAAATTAGCATATTTAGAAAATTATTTAGTTAAAATAAATTTTATTTTTGAAATCAGGATGTCGAAATTATCCAACGGTGAATTTTTCATAATTTTCTGAGACAGTCAAATTTTTGTGTAAAAATTAAATACCGTTTAAATATATAATGTGTTATATGACATCATAATGACCCAATAGTGATGTAATAAAATACTATAATCTTTATTTTCGTCCAATATATGTTTTACCATTAAAATAATGTGATTTTGGGTTTGTTTGACTTACTTTTCAAAGCATTAATGGGCCCCTCAAGACTTATTCAACACCTTGCCTTTTTAAATTAATTTCCAGGGGAGTGTGACTCACCTCCACATAAGCAACACTAATATTTTAAAATGTTAGGACTTTTTCCTTATAAAATATTTTTTTCCTCTTCCCATTTCCAAAAACCACTGGCAAAAACCATGGGATGGTTTGTGTTTTGGATTAATTTAATGTAAGGGGACCCAAACCTAAATAATAAAGAATTCTGTCACCTTTCCTATATAAACCCACCCAAGCTCCCACTTCCTCCTCACTCAAAGACATTGGAGTTCGTCCAACCTCTGACCTACTCTTTCTAGAATCCTCCCAAGTCACCCCAATATCCCAAGAATCCTCTCACAAGCCTCTCTCTAGGCTTTGGAAGCACACTTCCAAGTAAGGGTTTTTTCTTCCTTTCTCATTTTTGTCAATTTTCTTTAAGTTGTATTGCCCTTTTAATTTCAATTAGGAATGTTGGGGTATGGTTTCTCACCTCCCTCATAATTCCCTATTATTGTTTTAATTATGGGATACCCCTTTCACTATCATTAAATTCCTCCCATGTACACCTGTTACTATGCCGAAATTCTGAAAGAAACTTCTCTCTCTTCTTTTACATTCAAGCAATAATTTTGTATCATGAATCTAAATTCCATTAAAATTTTTGGGACATGTATCTATATGACCTCCTTAATGTCCATTACATGTAAATATGATGAAGAACACCTTTATCTATCATAAACCATTTTTATGAATTCTTATGTCACGCTGTTACGCTGTCGAAATCAAACCGATTTTCAAAGCCAATGCCATTGTGTAGTGGATACCATGCCCATTTCTCCATCAAGGTTATCAACCTTTATGCACCTTTACTTATTAATTACAAAGTTTCATGTATGAATTCCACATTACTTTATCGTGGAATAAATTATTATGTTTTATGAATCCATGTTTTATGATCCATGTGGCACACATATGCATGAAATGAAATTTTTAAGAAGGGTGCGCCCTTATAGCACTCCAATGCATTGGGTAAAGTATATTATCATGATATGTTAGGTGAAATGAGTGTTGACTCATGATAATTCAAGTTCAACGAGGGTTCACTCGTGCTTTATGTGAAATGAGGATTTACTCATGCTCTATGTGTAATGAGCCTTGGCTCATGCAAATTCCATGTTAAGTGTTGTGGCCACATTTCCATTTTATGATTATCATGATTTATCATGGATTTATGGTCATGTTTCTTTTATGCTATATTGATATTACTATTGTCCAACATGTGTTGTACTCATCATGTTATTCTATGTGTACTCCCTTACTGGGCTTTATAGCTCACCCTTTTCTTATGCATGTCTTCAGGTTATCCCATGCAATGCTAAGTATGAGGGAATGTAGTGGTCGTGTAAAGGAAGTTTTCAATAAATATGTTTTATTTCATGTTTTAAGTATTTCTGTAATGATCCTAAGCCCCAAAGACACTAAACCTCTCGATCTTCTTTGTTGTATCAAGTGATTTTTATGTAATAAATCATGTTTAAGTTTGTAATAAAAGCAGGGTTGTCATATGAAACCCATACTGAGAGAAATTATAGGATTCAAGGGGAATGATTCAATAAAAATTATGATAGTGGTAGTACCATTTTATATAATTTGATTATAAAAGAAAAAATATATTATGGGTAGCTCAATATTTCAATTATAGAATCATATAATGACTTTGTCGTATTTCATCTATGATTAGATCATGAAATTGTTGTCTTGAAAATCAGTGTGATTAGATAGGGATTCCTTAGAAGCAATAAATATGGAAAATAAATATTTATTTAAGATATTTTCACATTATAGTTCTTTAAATTATGGGTATCATCTCACAGGAGGGAGTTTAAAGGATCTAGCCTATATTGGTGACACCCTAGGTAATGAGTTCCTAGATGTGAATCATTTTATGGATGTCAATTTTTTATTCAAACCATTTCAAACTATAGGGTTTCATTTATATGACTTATACTCAATAAGGGATATATGGTTTAAACTATAGAAAATTTAAACATGGATTAATGTCACATTTTTCTTGGGTATTAGTTTTGGATATTAAACAGATTATTTTTTAGACCAGGCGTAGAGACAGTGTGCGATTCCAAGACCATATGTACCTAAAAAAATATTTGAAAAAATATTTAATATATTAAATATCATGATCACATAGTTTTTATAAAAAATTATAATATCTAATAATCATGAGGCATATCAAAAATATGACAAAACAATTGATTTCAAAATGTGGGTTTTACCATTGGCATGATTGAACCATTATATGTGCAGGCATGAATTAATAAAATATATTAAAATAATTAATTTGATTTGTCATTCTGCTGAAATGGAAATTTTTCTCTTCTAATATTATGGCTATGTATTTATTCTTGCATTTGGCCGCTAAACCCTTGAGGCCAAGGTTCTTTTAAAGGATAATTTTTTTGGGAAAGCGATGAAGAAATAGGTTCTAATCAGAGATAACTCCACTGATGTATTTTTATGCTCTCATCAATGATGGAAACACAACTAATATTCGTCACCAATTGATCCATACTCTATGTGGGACTTTATTTTTATTGGTTTTATTCCTCATTAGTGATTTATATGAAGAACATGAATCAATCATCTAGTGGTTTTATTTTTAGATTATGTATTTTGCAAGATGGGATAGACTAGTCTGATTTTAGAGATTTATTTTGTCAATCTTGATTTCGTCATTTTAATTCTCATGGAAACAAATCCAGATAGACAAAGACATCAATTGAGGTTTATTCCTCTAGATGTTTTATGTTTTTCTCCATTGACTCTTCATTCACTATGGTCATTCTTTGTTTGGATCGGGGTTCAACATGTACCAATCAATCGATCATTTCACACCCGTTTATTGGTGTAGTGATCTGATATTGTATATAAATGACCATCTTGACATGATGGTGGTGCGATTATTGACATGTAATTGAATTTAATAATATAGGTACCTTATTTTAGTGTTCATAATCATCCAATGAATAAGGATGAACAATCTCATTTTTTAGTGGATCAAAGTCCTGAATCTTTTTTATTTAATGATGGCTGAACTCAATGAGGATCTGTGTATAATTTCATGGAAATCCAATAATCAGAATAAATTAAAAATGAAAATTTAGGACACAAATATTTAAATATGGATATATATAATAATATTCATAACACAACATGTAAGTCGGATTTATACATCATATGGGCTCCCTGGATGTGGAACTAGGGTTTCATCTAGAGTCATGGATCATATGGAGTGTGACCACTATCACCTTCTTGTAACCCATACCGTGTTTGTCAGCATAAAGTATAGATAGTACATGGACACAACAAAAAGTAAATGGCTATATATAATTTCATATATATATATATACATGTACATATATTTTCATACATAGGCTTGTATACAGAAAATACATCAGAACATAGAGAAATCTTGGATAAAATTATGAAGAAAACTATGATTATCAACATCTTGTGTACTATTTTAAAACACTTTGGGAGTATTTTCTACATGGGAATAAATAGGGATAATGAGAATTGCCTTATACACTCAGATATATTCAATTTGTTCCATTAAATATTTATTTTGGATCTTCATTTTCATAGTTTGGACTGGTATAGTTTCATTTAGTTCCCTTAATCCATTTCCTTGAGGGTTTAGTGTGGAATTAAATTTATATCATTGGATCATGATACCTTCTAGTGGAAAAGTACCCAATATAGTTTTGGAATACCTCCTTGATACTGGAGTGAGATCTTATATCACTATTGTTCCCTATGTGTTTTCTAAAGATTTACTATGACCACCATGAGAAGGGAGTTGAACCTCCATCCAGAAGGTCGTATCAATAAGGTTTTTTGAATAGTTAGCATACGAACTCCAACAGATTGGTTTGATTCCGATTGGATTTGTGGTGTCACCTAGAAGTTTAAAGAACAACCTCTTATCCATGTGTCAGAGACTTTATATATGAGTGATATTTTATTGGGTGGGGCCCAACGAGATACACCTATTCCTTGACTATCTCTGATCATAGTGTGTCTCATGGAGTGGGTTCTATTGAAATGAGTGTTGCTTCAAGAATAATCCTATGGTTCATAGTAGGTTATCTCTTCTTGGTGGAGTGATGTATTTCTTGAGTATGTCGAGGTGTTTCTGTTATAAATTTATTTTTATAACTTGTATTGAGAGGATGATACATGGAACATTATGTATAGTGTTTTTGTGGTTTTCTACTGAGTATTGTTATATTCAGCCATTAATGGGGTTTTAATTCATTTTTAATGTCTTAGGTAGATGAAAAACAGATTTAAGGTATCGTGGGAGGAAAGGGAGTAGGTGGATCATAGCTACATATCCTTATACCAAGGTGATTACATGGAACATTCATTTGACATTAGTCCTCATCCTCAGATAAGGATGGACTCTTTCCAGTTTTTGAATGAGCTTGTATTAGGCCCATTTTCCATTTCAAATAATTATTCTTTCATACTCTATTATGGGATAATATATGTATGACTGAATTGATTCATTTGATTTAAATTCAATAATTTTTTGGTCTTGGAGATGTGGGTGTGTTTAATGTACTTTTGGTTATTACCTCATGTTTTTGCAATATTCCTATTTGGTGATGGTTACTAGCCCCAAGCCTATTAGAGGCAGGCTTAGAGTAGTCATGGATTAGACCTCGGTAGGTTGGGTAATGAAATATTTGTTTCAATGGAGTTGGTTGTACCATTGTATTTAAGATAGTTATATTGATTTGGTGAAATAGTGTTACTGTAGTGGCTGAAGAATCCCCCCAATATGACTCTAATCACCTACCTTTGAACATGGTATATATAAATAGTGGTTGAGGGAAAACATTGTATCACATACATCATACAGTAATGGTTGTGTTTTTTATGTCCTTATAAATTCATCTCCTAACATATACTCTTATGATCCTGGTATGTTTTGTTTTAATTTTAGGATGTCTTTATGTAGACAACTAGCTATGATTCCACTATGTGATAAAATGAATGATACACCTACTGATGAGGCACCAGTATGGGGGAATGTTCCAAATATATCATCTTTGTAGATTTACAAGAAAAAACACCACTAGTTGAGTAGTAGTAGGCGATGCATGTACGATCTTAGGATTCACGTAGGATGAGTGCATTTCATGACATTCCAAGAGAGTTACATCATGTGTTTTAGGGTGATCTAGTCCCTCGGGTTTCTGAGCACTAGTTATAGGAACTCACTTTCATTTATACCATGTGAGGACACTATAACATCAAATAGAAGTCCCCATAACATTTATTCTTCAGTGCTCTATAGGGTGTTGTTGAATCATGGAGACTGAGTCACATGACAAGATTTATCTCTCATAGACATATTGTGAGAGTCTCTTTAGAGAAGAGTTCTATATAGCTATGTTGTGATGGGTACAAATATAAGAGATTATACATCTGTAGTTGGGATGTTTGATCCTAGAAGAGTACTCGGTTAGGTTTTCTAATCTCGTACATTACTCTTTGGATATGGTGCGAGATCGGTTTTTTAGAGAACATACCATGGAGCTGGACTTGTGCTAAGATTTCAGGGCTTCTGTGGAATCTCTATGTATTACCGCCTATATTGGGGTGCATGAGTAGGAATTGTTGGTGGATATATTTTTGGAAGAGTAGACATCAGTTTCCAGAGATATAAATGAGAACACAGTAGCTGAGACCTCGACACCAGGTCTTAGACATCAGAGAGTGAAAACCATGTTTTTCAGTTTCTCAGGAGGTGATCCCTTTACTCAAATCCAGTGGTGTAGGGATGTTAGGGTGGATAAAATTAATCGATGGAGATTTGGCGTTTCTACTAAGACAGTTTTGAACATCTTGCTCGATATTGATTGACACATTGTGCCACAGATTGTGAGATGGTGAAGAAATCGACAAGACAAAGACTAACTCCTGAGTAGGGTTTTCTACAAGGTAGTGTACATGGAAGAAGGGCCTACTGGGTTGTAGGAGGTGATTGTTGTTTCAATATGTTACCAACACCACTCCTATGTGTTCTAACATAGGCTTAGAGAGATGGTGGATAGGGATGATGTTGGTTTAAATCATTGGAGGCCTATGACCCCAAGTCTCTAGGGATGATACAAGGTGTGATTTAAGTATTATTTACTTCAACTACAATATTGATAGGTAAAAATTATAGTTATTCCATAATTTCCACTTCTCTATTTCAAGGCATACTGATTTTTCTTGAAAAATTGGCAAAAACCATGCATTAAGAGACTCCAATTGGTGGTGACTCAGCAATTGTACACTTGGGCTGACAGTTCTATTATAACACCCCAAGATTTTGTGAATTGTCTTCCAATTAATTTATCCTTTTTAATAATTTTTATTTCATTAAACCCTAAAGATAGTTGTTTTATATAAAATCATAATATTTTGTCTGTGTTATGTACAACATGATGTTAATTTTACATGACACAGAACACTAAGGATAGTTTTTGTTATATAGAACAATGACCTTCTTCGATGACTTACAGACCATGAAAGACCAAGGTTTACCGAACATTAAAATATTATTAAAATATAATTATTTAATATAATATAATAAAACCATTAAGTTAAATTATTGGTTATGAATAGTATTTACTAATTTAATATAATATATAGTTTATACAATTCAATATTAATTCATAGGTTACCAATTAATTATAAATGAATATGAAAACAGACTAAATATAAAAGGAAATGTTATTATGGTCCCATATATTTTTTAACCTTATAAATTAAATTGTCATTTATATATTTCAATGCACCAATTCAATCATTCTTTTCACACAGAACATTGATTTGGGGTACCATACCTGCAATACCGTTTTTCTATGACAAATTATTTTATTCTTATAATCATTTTAACGACTCGGTTATAACATTGTCGTTAAAATTACTAAAATGAATAGTAATAACTACTAATAAAATAATTTTTATAAATTTTTATATAAAAAATATTGATAATGAATGATTTAATTTTCGAGAAAGTACTTTTATGTTTACAAATATTATTTTCTCGAACTAACCACTTTAAATATCCATCAGTGATAGATTATAAATTAAATTTTAGACACATTTATAAATTTAATTTTATAAAAAGGACATTTTTTTAATTTATTATGATTAAATTTTGTTACTGATATTTTTTGAAATTTTTCAGATAATCTTTTTTTTAGATTAATAGTGAAAAATTCTACTTTTTAGTTATAAAAAACTATTTTTTTAATTAATTTTTAATGTTAAACGATATTATAAAGTTTTTTAAGGACATTGTAGATAAATTTTACATATATTTATACAATAAAATTCAATAGAATCAATTTCACATTGAAATTGAATAAAAACTCTTAACAATCTTTTGAACATTTTTTACTTTAAAACCCCATTAATTCGTCACACTTATGGGATTAACATTATCATAATTTTTCCCTTCTAAGATTTCAATTTTGAAAACTAGACATACATCATTACAATCATTAACATATTTTTATTCTAATAAAACCAATTTAAATTTTTACAATAATTATTTGTAAACATAATTAAAATTAATAATAGTGTTTAAGTGAAAATCGAGATTAATTATGGACTAACACATAAAATTAAGGGCTCAAATGACTTATCCAATAGTGAAAACCAAATAATCTATCCATATTTCTGACATAAAACTTCAATTATTTTGCTTTTTTGTTTTACATTACTTTTATAAGATAAGAACATATGTACACCGAACTTGATTCTGAAAATTTGAAGTGTGTCATTGCTTTCCCTTAAAAAACAACAAATCCCACTTCTGGACACCTATAAATCCTCTTAGTATTGTCCAAGAACTACCCATTAAACTTTCTAGAATATTCAATTATTCATGGAATCCTTCTCTTATTAATAAGGTAATCCATTGAATCCTTTCAACACAAACCAAAATGAGTTTCCCGATTAAGAGGTAATGTAATCTCTCAAGTCACTTCTTTTATTTTCTTTATCAAAACCCTCCAACTATATTTATTATATTATTATATTAAATAATTTCTTCCAAAATACACTAGGTTATTTTTTTAAATGGTTCTTCTTACACATACAAACACCTCTATCTAATGGGTAACAAACATAATGTTACACTGTATGGGGAACGACTACCACACGAAACAATAAATGTCCAATTTTCCATTTCAACCTGTCATGGTGGCCATTATGATTACAAATATTATTATATATGTCATATATTATATTTATTAATGATTTATTATTTTTTATTTATTTTAAAACCCATATCTTTCTATATTTTATTTGGTGTTTATATGATAATTTTGTTTGAGGAATTGTGGACTACAACACCATTAAAGTGATATGATTCATTAAAACACTGCATGGATTATATTAACGATGGTTTTAGTGAATATAATATATATATATATATATTATTTCATAAAACCACATTAATAATGATATATATATACTTATAATTCATTTTATTTCATTCTTTCAATGTGACAATTAAAAAAGAAACAACATTCCTGTATATGTACGACATAACGTCTCCATGAAAAGTGTATTATATTTCATAATTTTTTAAGATATATATTATTGTATTATATCATACTAGATATAGATAATATTTATATCATGATTTAAATTCTGTAAAATATGATATATGTATTGATACAAATAGTATAATAAATTAAGACACATGTGAAGAATAGACTGAATATTACCCGAAGTGAAGCCTTAACAGAAGATCATCAACAAGCGGCTAATATAGGGTCATAATCACACCACATATGGTATTATGTATAATATATATATTTTAAAATATTTATAATAAACTATTATTTATTATACATGAATCTTGTTTGCGAAAGAATAGAGTCAAGACAAAATGTTAGGGGGTTTCATCTCACTGTTTATTTCCGTGAGATACGTGCAATGTTCTCCACATTCCATTTTTATGTTGTATGTACATCCCATGATTTTAATCTATTTATATTATGATTAAATTTATGGGAATTGATATATAAATTTTATGATATTCATTTCACGGGTATTATGTTTCTAAAAGTTACCAAATCAATAAAATAATCTTATCTCAGTTTTCCATCATTAAGACCCATGTTTTTTATCTACCTAAATTCATTTCGAGTTGTACATACTTCTATTTTACATGTTATATCATGAATATCCATATTTTAATGATATATTAAGAATAATTTAATTTCCTTGTTCATACATTGAGATTATGATCCCATGTTACCATGTTATAAGGCTTTACTGAAAAAATCTCATCACATTTCAACACTACATATGTTTATGATTTAATTAAACAAATATTAAGTTCAATATATCAAAAAATCATGAATTTTCATATCCTATGTATATTCATAATATAATCATGCATTGACTCCATTTTTCTTCTCATTGATATATAATATTGATTATAATGTATTTTTAGGAAAACCTGACTTTACGCTCTATTCAGTCAAAAATATTTGTTATTTCAAAACCATGTTTTTTAAAAAGGTTTTCCAATACCATTATTCTAATATCCACTGATCATGAAAATAATTTTTTAACATTTTGGTATTTTTCTAAATTTCTAATTAATCTTCTTGTCACATTCTGTTCAATGAATTTTTCTATATTTTTTATCCTATAAAAGGAATATTCATTTTACCACGTACGATATGTATAGATTCAGCTACCATAATTTCTGTGAATATTTATTTGCATGTTTAAATGTTTAATTTTTAATAAAGTGTTTTCTTAATATATTTTCAATTAACACGGTTTTCAAAATGTTTTAAAATTTTATTCATAAGATTTCATGAAAATTAATATTAAAAATATTTTCAAGTATTATTTATATGTTTTAAAGAAATTTTTTTTTCAAAATGTTTCCACGCATCTATTATAAGATTTCTAATAAAATTGTGTCAAAACTATTTTCAGGATTTATTTATTTTTTTTAAATGTATTTTTGATGATTTGTTTTAAAATATATTGAATCTTATTTTATATGTTTTCTATAAAATGGGTTCGCGAATGATTTCATGTATTATTTATATTTTTTAAATGATTTTTCTTTGAAAATTATTATACAAATGTTTTATGTATTAATACGACTTTTTGAAGAATAAATAATATTTCTTCAACATGTGTTTCTGAAATATATTTCAAAAATATTTTCCATATAAGATGACATCTATTGATGTTACTCATTCCATTTTTGGAAATGATCTAAAGGTTCCATTCATATCCTTTTTATAAATGGTTAATTATTATTGTTAGGGTATTAATGAAACCCATATTACATTCATGGGTTTTTTGTTTATGAATTATTTCTACCATTCAGGGGTTAATGTTTATTAAATCTATTTCTCTTTCACAATTTATGTTTTTGATGAGATGATTATAAAAAATGTATCTTGGACATACTTTGTGATATGTTTACATGTTTTAGATAACAATTTAATTACTTAGTTTAAAATATGTTTGTTTATTCTTTTTTGGAACTTTTATTTATAATTTCATTATGAGATAGGTGGGACTTATGTCTCCCTCCACTGCATTGAGTAAATATTTATATCCCATGAGATAGAAAAATATGTCATTGGGAGTAAACATTGACTACGAAGATATCTGTGGGAGTGAACCATGACGACGAAGATAGTATGAGCTATGAAATCATTCTACTAAGATGGCTACGGGAGTGATCCATGACTACCATGATGGTATAATGAGAAAACTAATTCTACTATGATGATCATGGTAGTGAACCATAACTACCAAAAAGGTATGAGGTTTAAATCCAAACAACCAAAATGGCCTTGGAAAAAATGCCTTGTCTACAATAAAAATCATATTAATTTCTTATGTGACTACCACAATCCCATGTTTTTTCCTATGTTCTGATTTTATTGAAAATGTTCTATATCTTCTTATGATTTTTGTCTTATAAAAATTCATTATTTATTTCTTATAAAAATTCATTATTTATGCCATGATTCATGGATATGATATTTCATATTTAGGGTTTGATCTTTTATTTTTATGATCTTGTTCTCATACCCTTATCCTCATGATTATTCTTAAAAATATCATTTATTTATGCATACAGATCATATGAGCTCCACATTTCTTATGTTTCCATTCCCCATGTTATGAAGAACGGTTTTAGTTTAAAGTACTAGATTTTGATATCTTTATGGGATATTTTGATGAACATTCACTAATATAGATGATTTTGGTTCTATGTTTCCAAATACAATAAACTATACGTGTCCTTGGGAATGTATTATGGTAATGTACTAAATATTAATTTAAAATGATGTAATATCCCTTTATTTCAAGATAGGTTCATTATACTTGGTAATAATGTAAATGATTATTCAAATATTGAAACTAGAAAGATGAATCTTTAGTAATCTCCAAAAGAATATTTAAAAGGATATGTCTAGGGATGCCCTTAAATATAAGTATAAATATGAGGTAAAATTTAGTAAAATGTCCTTGAATATTTGTAAAGGGTATATTGAGTTGTTTTTTATATACATCCCTTTATAGAAAATAAATGTGGATATAGATCTATCATAGATATACCTAGGGGCAACAACTCTGACAAGATGTTTCTGGACTGACTCATGGTAATCTGGTACATGAAAACAAGCCTTTATGCACACCTAGTATCATAATCTATGGGGATATGCTATGGAAATTAACAAACTCATCACAAACCATCATGAATTATTGAGATATAATTGGATAAGAAAATAACTTGATGAACCTACGGTTTCATATATTAATGATGGTTTCATAATGTAGAAATCCAAAAAGTATATCCTATCAAGATTATGCGGTTTTCTATAATGATATGTAATTCTCACACTATGCATCTCATTTTAGTCAATAGTGGCAACCAGAAAAAAAATGTATTAAGGTAGAATGTGATTAATGATGTTTTGATGAGTAGTCATGTGGCATGATCAATAGAGTGAATGAAATTTTTATCATGATTAATCTGTTTTCAAGGAACATGATCAACAATGTGTACCTCAAAAAACTCTCAAACTCACCAAGGAAGAGAAATAAGGAGTTCAATGATATTTTAGGTAATATATTCCATTGAGGAAAGTAGATTCAATTTCCGTTGGGTCAAGAGTGTGAAAAGTGTCACCTAATATAATGAATTATATAAATAAGAAAATATTTTTTATTGTGGATACTAAGGAGAAAAATCTAGTCACTAAAGGGGGGAAATGAAAGGTTTGGTTATAGAAATGGAGGGTAAAATAGTTCTCCCAATATCTTTATCGAAGGTTATGTGTTTTAAGTGTGGAATAAATCATGTGAAAATAGGAATTATCTTGAATAAAATAGGGAGGGTAGTGTGAATAAGGGTTTCATTATTTATTATTAATATACTATAGATGAAATTTGAAAGAAAAATGGTATTATTTAATAAGATTTAAGTATAATTATTAATGTATTAAGGATAACGTAATTAGTGTTTTTATGTATTTGGTTTCAAAAAATTATGAATGATGAAGTACACAAGGATAGTTCTAGTCATGTTTTTTGCATAGTATTTTCATGTTTATGTTCAATTCTCATGATAGATTGAGAAGTCATCTAATTAAAAGGATTTATTTTTATTATCATAATGTAAACCTTAATATGATATTTATGTTCATATAATGTAGTATGGATAATGATATGTGGGTTATGAATAAGTAAATTGGATGGTATAGATTTCAATTTATCTGATTATTGAAAAGGTGTTATATGGAATCCAGGATGATGTTTATAGAATTTTGGGATATGAGTAATAGATCCAATATACTTTCTAATAATGAATCATGCATGATTTTCAAAATGATTTATGGTATTTCAGGTCATTACAATATTCCAAGAGAATTTACCATAAGGTATTCAAATGTTTGGAATGTGTCAACAATGAGATTAGTTTTGATATACGAGGGGTTAATGTTAAGTTGGTTTCATGAACATATTTCAATGATTTTTTTTTCATCTTTCAAAAGGGTTATATGGTTATACATTAAAAAAATTTGTATGTTAATCTTTAGAGGAATCATTTATACAATGACATTATATTGAGAATCTTGGTTCAAAGTATAGTTACTGATTAACCATATTTCAAATAAGTTCATCATATTTCAGAAATTATATTATAGTGGTTTTATAAAAGGACATCATATATCTTATGTGAAATCTTATTGAGTCTAGAAAGATCATAGTTCTTCATCCCTTCATTGATGGATGATAAAGGTTTCATGCCTACCACTAGCATGCATGATGTCATGGATAATGTATAACTGTTTCTCATGAATAAGTATTTATCATGAAATTGAATTTTTACCTATATGTTTAGTGATAAATTAATTAAATATATTTATATTTTTAATAATATTTATAAATTCGTATACTCTTTATTCTTCTATGGGTCTTAACATCTACTAAAAGTTCATTTCAGCACTTCAAGTGTCAAATTTATTTTTTGTATGTCCATTAAACAATGTAATGGATGAATTCTAAATAGATAAAATATCAAGTAAATAGTGAAATTTTGATAATTGAAATATATGAAGTATGTAATTATCTTTATATTCTTTTTAAATAAAATAATTACTCAACGTTCATAAATTGTTCAAAATAGAATTTTCATCATAATACTTTAATTCTGTTGTAACGATAGAATTTTAAAACATCAATGATTTATAAATTTCAGGCCCTAAAATTTTTTATGATCATTCACTTGATTTTTATTGATGACATTAATCACACCATATAAATATTTACGAATTTCCCCCATTTCAAATCTTCACACCAAACTCATGTTCTCCAATGTGGAAACCTAGTTCTATTTTACATCTAGTAAACTTTATGTTTCCAACATTATCTTTTCAATGGAAGTGTTAAAAAACATTTTTACAATGGGGGTTTCTATGAATGAAAGGTTAAAGTATTAAACAATTAATAATTTAGACTAATTTTTTGGTCGAAATTCATTTTAAGATCTTAGAATGTAACACCCCAAAAATTATAATTTTTTTGAATTAAATTAACTTATTTTATATTTGTATTTTGATGAAACACTTACGATAGAGCATTTTATTTTAACTCGCCATTTATGGATTCTATTATACACTTCATCAAGTTAATATTACACTACATAGAACTTGGACATTGGTTTACACCACATGGAACATAGAGGTTAACTTTCATTATACACACCAATGATTTTCCATGATGACTTGTGCAACATGAAAGGTTGGGGTTTACGGAATAATAATATGCCATTAAAATCCTATTATTTAACATAATAAGGTAAAACCATGACCATAAATTAGAGGTTATTAATATTATTAACTAATTTATGAAAATATAATAGTTATAAAATATAATTTTCATTCATAGGATTCTAATTAATTATAAATTAATATTAAAAAAAGATGAATATAAAATGAAACATTTTTATCTTCAAAAATCATATTTACCCTAATAAATTAAATTTTCATTTATGTCTAGCAATTAATTATTTCAAACATTCCTTTCACACGGGACATCGACTTAGAGTATGATATGCACAATAATGAGTTTCTAAAAAAATCATTTTGTTGTAATAATCATTTCAATAATTTAGTAATAAAATATCCATTATGACATATTATTATATATTGTAATAAAAAATAAGAAATTATTTTTTAAAATATTATATATAAATAAAAAATATTGATAATTAAAGAAGTGATTTTTTGTAAGGTCATTTTATGTTTAAAAATACAGTTATTTCAAATAAACTATTTTTATTGTCCATTTGTGAAAAATAATAAAATTAATTTTAGAAAAATTAAAAAAATGATCATAAAAAAATAAAAATTAATTTTTAAGTTTATTTCATCTAAATTATCTTAGGGTGAAATTTTTCGGTTTTTCTCAAAAACATCAATTTTTTATGAATAATTGAAAATAATGTTTTTTAGTTAAAAATTACCTTTTTGTTTAATTAGTTATTAATGTTAAATAATAAAATAAATTTTTTAAAATGTTAAATTACATAAATATTACATATAATAATTCAATTTTATTCACTAGAATAAATTTTACTTTGAAATTGAATATAAATTCATAACAAACTTTTGAAGGTTTTTTAAATTAAAAGCTTGTTATTTTGTCTCTTCTATGGGATTAGCATTAATTTTAATTTTTCTAAATCTATGATTTTAATTTTTAAAAAAACAAACACTATTAAATTTAGTAAAATATTTAGATTCAACTAATAGTATGTTACTTTTTGACCAAAATGATTAGTAAAATTTATTAAAATTAATAACAATGGTTAAGGCCAAATTAAGCTTAATTAGGCACTAATCCTACCAATTAAGGGCCAAAATGACCTAAAACTAGTGAAAACCCTATTGTATGCCCATTTGTAGTCCATAAGCCTACCATTAATGCTTTTTATTTATTTTTTTATGACTATTCTTAGGTAATAACATGTGTACACAAAACACATTTCTTAAAATTCCAAGTGAGTCTTTTTCATTACCTATAAAAATCCACAACCTCTCTCGCATCCTCCAAACTCTAAAACATTTTAATTTCATCCATGAAAACCCAAAACACTTCATATAAATCTCATATTTCTCCTTTAATCCTTATCTTTGGTAAAAGTAAATCTAATGATGCCTTTTGGCACAAACCAAGATGAGTTACCTGATTAAGAGGTAATGTATTCTCTCAAGTACATTATTTTATATACCTTATCCACCCCACCAAATATCATTATTATAATATTATATATATAAAAATATCTTTAATGTACTAGTATTTTTTATGTAAATTTTCCTACCTACACTTACACACACCTCCATCTAATGGATAACAAACATATTGTTTCTATGCACGGCGAACTACTTCTCAAGAAACTATGATTATTCATTTTTCCATTACCACCTATCATGGTTTCAATATTGTTTAAAAAATTATTTAAATATTTTATATATTATATTTATTACTTATTAATTCTTATTTATTCCATTAATAACATGCATCATTTTACTTTTCATTTTGCGTTAAGACAATAATTTCGTTTAAGGAAGCATGGACAACCTCCCACTCAAAGAGATATGATTTGTCAATACACAACATGGATTGTATTATATATAACATTAGTGAATATATATGATATATATTATATCATAAATATATCTTAATCATTATATATATATATACTTATTTTTCATTATCTTTTGTTCTTTTAATACGACTATTTGAACAGAAACAAAATCCATGCGTACAAATGTCTTTCTTTATCTAGGAACGGTGTGTTCCATTTCATACATCTTTATGATATATATTATTATAAAACAAAATAGGTTATATAACATATTTATATCTTAATTTAAATTATATTCATCATGATATATGTATACATAAAAAATATATAACTAATTAAGACACATGTGATGAATAGATTGAATATTAACTAAAGTGATACCCTAACATAGGATTTTTTACCATTGGGTTATATAAGGTAATAATAAAAACATATAAGCTATTATTTATAAAAATATGATTCTGTAAAATATGTATAGTGATCTTTTATTTATTAAATAATAATCTTGTATCTGTACGAAGAGTGTTCAGACACAAGGTAAGGGTATTTCATCTCACTTTTCCATTCTCTAATATACATGTTTTGTTATCTATTATATCCTTTTTTGTGGAGTATGTAATGAACAATATTTTATTCTATGTATATTATTATTAAATTTATGGTTACTCACATATACATTTTATAATATTTATTTCATGGGATTTTAGTTATAAAAGTTACCAAATCGGTGAAATTGTATTTTCTAAATTTTCCTTGATTGAGACTCATGTTTTGTTATATACCAAAATTATTTCTCTAGGTTTATATACATCTATTTTACATGTTTTATTAGGAAATACCATAAATTTCATGATATTTTTAGATTCATTAAATTTCATTTTTCTTACATGGAGTGTATGATCACATGTTTCAATGTTGTAAGATTTTACTTAAATAATCTCATCGCTTTTTATAATTTCTTATTTTTATGCTTTTATTAATGAAATATTATGATCAATCTCTCAATAAATTACATTATCATTCTTATCATCTAGATATTAATTATGTAATCATGTATTTGTTCCATTATTTCTACACTTTGGTATATAATATATAAAATATGTTTTTGTTAGGAAAACCTAACATTACCATCTCTTCGGTCGGAAATATGTATTCTCACAAAACCATATTCACATAAAAGAGTTTCAAAAAGTATTATTCTAATATTATATAATCATTAAAATTCATGTTTTCCCATTTTATCATTTAATTCATTTTAAAAGGATTCTTCTTATCTCTTTCTAGTTAATACATTTTAATAACATTTTACTGTGTAAAAGGAATATTTATTTTACCTCGTACGAATCATATGGATTTTTCCAACAGTTATTTATGTAATTATTCCTTTGCATGTTTATAGGGTAAATTTTAAAAAATGTGCTTACAAAATTATTTTATGTAAAAAATACTTTTGAATAAAAATCTCACGTTTCTTTTATAATTTTTCAAGAAAAATGATTTTTGAAATGTTTTTATGATTATTTTATACGTTTTAAACAAATTTTTTTATTAAAATGTCTTCATGATTCTTTTGAATGTTTTCAAGGAAAATTGTTTCCAAATTTTTTATATATATCTTCATTATATTTCAAAATGTTTTAAAACCAACAATTATAAATCTTTTTTAATATTATTTTATATGTTTTATAGTAAAATATTTACAAATTAATTGATGCCTTATTTATAATATCTAAATGTTTTTACTATGGAAATTACCATAAAATCATGGTGTGTATTAAAAATAATTCAAATAATAATGGATTTTGCCCTCAATTGTTTTTAATGATATCTCAAAATTCCTTTCCATTTAAGATGACATTTGTTGTTGTTACTAACTATATTATAGAAAATGATATATAGGTTCCATTAATATTGTTTCTATGAATAGGTTATGGTTAATGTCAGGGTATTTATGAATCACATTTTCCATTCAAGGATTTTATGTTTATGAAATGCGTCTTTCTTTCATGGGATATATTTTTATAAAATCCATTTCTATTTCATGAGTTATTCTTTTGATGACACGATTATGAATGTTATATCTTTTCCAAATCTTATGATATTTCTACATGTTTATGATACCCATTTAATTTTAATGGTTATGTTATGCATGTTTTTGATTTTGTAATAGATGTTTGTATGATTTCATTAAGAAGCTAGTGGTACCTATATCTCCGTATAATGAATTTTCTAAATATTTATATCTAATGAGATATACTAATATGGTATTGTGAGTAAACCTTTTCTAATAAGACGTCCATGGGAGTGAATCAAGACTACAAAGATGGTATGAGGAGTGAACTCGTTCAACTAAGAAGGTTGTGAGTGTGAATTATGACTTCAAATATAGTATGAAGTGTGAACTCATGCTAATTATATGGTCATTGGAGTTATCCATGACTACTAAGATGGTATGAAGAGTAAACTTGTACGACCTATATGGTCGTGGAATCAATGGATTTGAAACTATGGAAAAAATATCATATGCTTATGTTTCTAAAAAATACCATGTTTTATTCATATGTAATGAATTTATGGCTTATGTTCTTTATTTCCATACAATTCATGTCTTGTTGACTATAATTATTTATTCCATGATTTATTTATATGATCTATGATATGCAGGGTGTTATCTTCTATTTTAATGAACATGTTCTCATACCCTTATAGTCGTGATTATTCTTACATGTCTTCCTTGATTACCCTTACTGGTCATTTGAGCTTACCCCTTTCTTATGTATCCATTCCCCAAGATACGAGGAATTTTTTTTGTATATATAATAATGGTGGATATCATTATGGGTGATTTTGATGATATTTCACCGGGATAGAATATTTTGTTTCAAAGATTCCCATGTAACTAAACTTTCATTATCATCAGTCATGTATTTGTGTAATGTATGAAATATTCATCTAAAATTATGTAATATCCATGTATATCAATACTCGGTCGTTATAGTGATATGAAACTAGGATTCATGATTTTTTGTATGGGATCCATGTGATTTCTTGATAATTTCGTACAATGTCATACTCAAAATTGAATTTCTATCCATAGTTCAAGACTGGATTGACTATCTTAGGAAAAATAAGGGGTTTGTCTGAATTGGAAAAACAATTTTTTCCATTATGGATAAAAATGAAACTCTGGTAGAGAAATATGAGATAAGGCATAGGAGGGTTTATCCAATTACTAAACAATTGGCCATCATGATTCATGGAGAAGTGGATGATTTTGGATAACAGTTTCCTACAGTGATTGAGGATTATGAAGATGTATTTCTTAGGGGCATATGTGTTTTAAATCCTCATTGTGATTTGTATTTCTTCTTTGACATACATCCAAGTATGAAACTAAAAACATTACCAGCATACAAGATGGGTCTTGTAGATATTTGAGATCAGAGGGTGTTGCTTGAAAAATTATAGGATAAGGGCTTTGTGAGATCCATCATTTCCCCCCAGCCAGTCCCAATTTTTTATCAAACATGGTAGGAAGGATATTTTTTTTATTTTTGTATTATCATTACATTAATTAGTTGAATGTGAAGAATAAATATCCACTACTGAGGATTCCTGACCAATTTTATTAATTTAGAGGGGCATGATGGTTCTCAAAGATTGACCTCGTATTAAGCTTTTACAAGCAGTGAGTACGATATGAGTATATATTAATGAAAGAGTTTATATGTTCCTGTAGTCACTATGAGAACATAGTGATTCCATTCATCATAAATAACATCCTAGAAATGTTGTTGTGACTCGTGATCCATATAATGTATCATTTCATATACTGGTTTGTGGAATTCTTCATCAACAAAATCCTAGTGTATTAAGACTCTGGGAAGTGAATGAAAGACACATGAGGATGGGCGTAGATACATTTCGAGAGAACCAAATTTATGTGAAGCTCTCAAACAGTTAGTTTTTGGATTTGAGAGGTCCACTTTTTGGGGAATGTCATTTCATAGGCTGATGTAGCATTGGATCTAACAATGGTTGAGGAAGTTCTTTATTGGGACCCACCTATGAGTGTTACCAATGTGAGTATTTACCTTGGGATAAAAGGTAAATATTCTAGTTTTGTACCCAAATTCTCTATAGTGTTATCACTCTTTACAACCATGACTCATAAGGGTAATCATTTTTTATGGACAAAATGGTTCCAGTAGTTATTTTTTGAGTTGAGATAGAGGTTGATGAGTCCTCTCATCTTAATATTTTCAATGGATGGTGTTGAGTATCTACTATTCTATGATTAATTATGGAATTGACCTGGTTATGTACTAATGGAGAGGAATACATTTATTTCAAATGGTTTTTACTAGTTTAGAAGATATGAGTAGAAATATGTAACCCACAATATAGAGTTACCTACATTTGTCATCTCATCGATGATGTGGAAACACTACCTGATTTATGAGTATTTTATCATCTAATGAAACCAAAAGAGTATCAATTATATATTTTCATAGATAGATATTAACATTATATTAAGAATAAATCTATATTTCCTCCATGATTATAAATTTTAGATTGTATACACTGCTGGGAAAGGGAATGTTTTGGTAGAAGATCTCTGCAGTGGATCTTGTTCTAATTTTTTATCTAACACCTTCTAGAAGCTAAACATGTTATAGTTTCTCTTTGTGGAATTTTATGGTGATTTATAATTTTAGTATATGGATTTGTATACACCACTTTCATATCATGTCAGGAATTATCAACATGATTATATGAACGGTGCTACCATATGTACTCAAATATCCTCAAGACATGATACTGAAAGATATTCTCATGTTAGGGATCATGTTTTCATTTTCAGAGGTCGGAAAACAA
This sequence comes from Viscum album, assembly GCA_963277665.1. NCBI lineage: Eukaryota > Viridiplantae > Streptophyta > Magnoliopsida > Santalales > Viscaceae > Viscum > Viscum album. Next base: position 1,765,204,007 of record OY728138.1, read on the forward strand.
TACATATGACATTATGGGAGGATGTGTTAGATATGTTTCATAAATTCAATTTTTTAGTACATCATTTTGTTTGAAATATGTACTAATAAATCATATGTCAGTTGTGGTGGCCATTTATGAATAAGGGAGTTGGAGAGTTCATCTCTTGATGTTGTATTTGTATGAAAATAAATATTGATCACCATTTTTTAGTGGGTATTGATCAACCCCATATGACTCTATAGTAGAAGGGGGATATGATATCTATATAGTATGTTATGGGAATTCCACATTCGTATAATGGACACGATTCCATCTGTGTGATTGTAGACTAACTCACCAAGTAATACCACATCCTATCAATTTGAGAGTATAGTTTAATAGAGAACTTCATACACATCTATGTATAAGAGACAATATGAATCCCTAGTGTTACCTCAATAATCATATCTGGAAATGATTCTCACATCATGTCTAGGCCATGGAGGGAATTATATGAGGCTTTTAGGACTCAAATGAACTTGAGAGAAATGTTTCACCCCAATACTGATGGCAAGAGATAACGAACTACATAAGTCATGGGGGACATCATCTGAACATTGACGTTGGAAATTATCCATACATGGGATGATCCCCAACCCTTGTTTTAGTTTACCTAAAATAACATCTACAATTTCTCCATTTTTATGGAACCATTTGAGGATTCTTAAAGGCGGCCCATCATGTCACCCCTTTGTTGGGGTGGTCGATGTGTGTCAGTTCTCATAGGCCCAGACTCGGTGCGAGATACAATAGATAAGGTAAAGATCATTTAGTATTGTATGAAAACTGTACAGATCCATCATACATCTTATGTGGATAAATTATGGGAAAGTCTTGAGTTTGATTTAGGAGGACATGTGTTCCTGAGACTCTCACCTCGATGTAGATCGAGGATATTTGGTCGCGATAGTGTGTTATCTCTTAGATTCATTGGTCCTTTCTAGATACTGCAGGTTTTTGGAATGGTGAAGTACCACATAGCTCTAATTTTTTATTTTCATCAAACACACGAAGAATTACACATGTCCCATATTTTGAGGTATATGAATGACACATCACACATTATCGACTCGAGAGAGAGAGACATCAAGGATGAAGAAACATTTGAAAAATACCCTATGATGATTGAGGATCAGAATGATAGGATCATTTATGGTTGATTGATTCCCTATTTCAATATCCAATGGAAGAACTTAAATTTTAATGAAAGAACATGCAATAAGGAGGCTCAGAATCATTCTCAGTACCCACATCTAATTTTGTAAACAATGATTTGGATTTTCTGGATTTAAAGCACTAATATGGGGAGAATTTAATGCCTTGGATTCTCTATGTATTATTTTTATTGATATTATTTGAATTAATTTTGATACCATGGTAGGAAACATCATGATATTTGAATGCTTTTTATGATTAGGATAAATGATTGAAAATATATTAAATATATTAAATTTCATATTCATATAGTTTTCATTATAATGTTTAATAAATCATAAATGGTGTCTCTGACCAGATTTGTGAAGGAACTGTTGAGTTTAAAATGATGGCTTTACCCTGGGGGTGAAATTAACTTTATTATCAAATGATTATTGTGAACCATTTATCATGGGAATGAATTAGTGAAATAAATTGATATAATTGATTTATTTTGTTATTTTGATCAATTGAATATTTTCACCTATAAGAGTACAACTATGTATTTTTCCCAAGGGTTAGATTCTAAACCCAGGAGTCCTATAATCTATTGGCGGAGAGCCTTCTTGGAGAACAATGATGGATCAGGATCAGAATTTGTATCATTATGCTGACAAAGTTGGAGGATATTTTCAATAATGGAAACACAAGAAATCATCATCATATAATGATCCAAACACTTTGTATTTTGTTTTTTATTGGATTTATTCCCCATTCATGATTTATATGATGAAAATGAATCAAAAAACTAATAGATTGATTCAAATATTATATATTTTTCCGAATGGGATTGATTTATCATAATTAGGAGAATTATTTTTTAATTTTTTATTTATTCATTATTTTTCACATAGAAATAGATTGAGATCAAAATAAAAATTTATCAATGCTTGATACTATTTATTTTTCTTGTGTTCTTCTCCCAAAGTTCTTCACCCACCATGGTCATTCTTCATTTCACACATGGTTTGAAACATTCCAGTAAATTGGACATTGTGCACCCATTTCATGGAACAACAATCTGATATCTTTGATCAAGGACTGGTAGACAAGACAATGGTGTTACTATGTAGATAATGGTTAATTAAATGTCGTAGGTGCCTTATTTTCTTGTTCATTTATGTGAAAATAAGAAGTAATAAAAATATTATGTTTCAAATGTATCAAAGGCCTAGATCTTGTTGATATGGTGAAGACATGACACCTTGTGGATTGATCATTGATTTGGTGGTAAAATGTTCCCCCAATTCGAGGGAGATGGAATGGCCAAGATGCATGGAATAAGATATATATTGATTTTGTAAAAAAAAACAAATTTACAAGGCCTGTATGACCTATCTACATGCATTGTGGCCCCCATTCCTAAGGTTCCAGGGAATCATCCAATGTGAAGGATCACACAGTGTGTGACCCCATTCATATTTAATTTGACCCCTTCTATGTCACAATTTATGTACTTCAATAAGTACATGGGCACTAGAAATCATACACTACCAAATGGAATATCGTGAACTTGTAAACTTACACAACATGGTGTACATGATCTAGAACATGGACCCAGCCTCAGTACACGGGCATGGATATGCAACATGTATAGGAAAATGTGTGTCTTTGCACACTGTATATTCCTTATACACACCATGAATATGGATACTGTATGTCATGTGATACTTTTCAATACATACATACATAGGGATAGTTAGACATGCCGAGTTCACGCCTGTAAATGTTGTGTAATCTTTTTAAGAGTCCTTTTGGCTCTACATTTTTTTAGTTTGGACCAATGTATGGTGATTATTTTCCTTTTTCTGTTTCCTCGAAGATACAGTTCATTATTACATCAATATCATATGACAAGGATCCCCTCTAGATGTCATGTCTCGGAAAGTGTTTCGGCTTCCCTCCATGTGACTACAATGAGATCCTTTAGCACAATTGTTTACCAGGTGTGGTTTTTTGGAACCAATGTGACGTCCATAATAATTTTGTTGATCCCCTATCTAATAGAACATAGTTGTAGGGTTTTTAGAATAAATATCTATGAATCCATTACATAGAGGGATGATATATATTGGGTTTATGGTGTCCCCGATCAATCCTTGTTGTGGTCCCCTATTCATGTCTTAGAGTCTCCATAGACCAGTTATATTTCATTGGGTGTGTCCAAATGATATATACATATTCATTTTCTATCTCTAACGATAGTTTGTCACATCGATTGGGTTCTACAAAAATCAGTGTTTCTTCAAGAAGAATCATTTGAATGATAGTTGGTTATGACAATATAGTGGAGTGATGTCTTTACAATGTTTAACTAGGTGGTTAAATTAAAGATTTATTGCTATATATTGTATTTATATTACTAGATTTAGTGTTTCATGTTTAGTTTTTCTGGGGTTTCCCAGTTTCATATATTTATACTCACCCCTTCTAGGTATTTCCCCGCATATGTACTGTATTATGCAATGATGGCCCATTTTATGGTTTCATAGGAGGACATGGAGTGAGTGGATTATAAATTGATATTTTAATGCAATGATGATTACTAGGATATTACGTTTAACACTAGTCCTCACTTTTTGAGTAGAATGGAATCTTTATACTTATTGGATGGGCTTTAATTCATCCCCTTTTTAAATTTTTCTACTGTTACTATTATACTCTTTTGTCATATATTATATTTATGTATTCATTGTTTTAGTTGATTTATATTTTTCTATTATATGGGATTAGATATGTTTGAGATTGTATATATACATTAGGTTAATTCCTCTAATTTTTTGACATAGTAATACTCAGCACGGGTCATTATCCCCTACTCTATTGGAGGAGGGCTTCGGGCAGTCATAGATTTGACCACTGTTTTTTGGGTCAGGACATGGGTTCCTTGAAATATTTGATATTTTCGTCAAATCATTCATCAAAACGAAAGGTCAGTATATGGGTCAAAAGCCACTGTGCTAGGATAAACTATTATGTAGAATGTTTCCCTTATAAGATTTTATAAATACAAAATTCATACCGTTTTCTCCTAGGTTCAATAAATTTTTATTTTACTCTAAGATATCATATAAAAATCATGGATCCTTGGATTCCTATATCTAAAACCAATAATATTAAATATTCTTGAATGGTCGTATGATTTTAATATGACCACTGTCAAGAATGTTTTTGTGGTATTCTGGACTCCACTATATTGTTTCAACTAAATATTATGGATCCAAAATTTATCTATGATATTATAGAATCAATTTGGAGTACCTTTAGCTTTTCTAGGGATACAGAAATTGAAATATTTTACAATTATTATAGAATTATTGATGAAAATTATTGTAGTTATTCTTTAATTGATATGGTAATTCTCTCTTCTCATGATGATGATATTAATCATAGAGTGTAATATGAAAATGTTACACACTTTTTTAAGGAATGTAGTTCGGTTGGGCTGTAGAATGATTAGTTTTGATGAGTAATAAAATTCTAGAAATTTTTTAGGTTAGGAAAATTTGAAAAGGATTATGTAAGACAATTGAAAATGAATGAAAATTCAACTAATCCAAAGGAGTTTTGGAAAAAAGGGGTTTTCACACTTGGGACATCTATTCTAGAGGTGATGAATTCTTGATTGGATGGAGCTAGATTATATAATTCTATTTTGATGCATGGTTTGGGATTTCCCAATATTCCTGATAATCGGATTGGTGAGATTATTGATGGTCATTCTTCTTCAATGAAGGATTATACTATTCAGTGTCTGGAAGACATGTCTCAGGATGTATAGAGAGTATATTTTAGTCTTCCACTAAAGCATGATCAAAAAAATTTATGGATGATTTTTTATTGAGGAGGAAGTGGATTATAGAATATATACACATAGTAAGTCAGACATTGATCAATTTTTATATGGAATTATGAATAGAAATTTGAATTAAGAGAATCATTTAATTTCCACTAGTCTGGGAAAATAGATAAAAAAGATGACTACTTCACCAAACTCTCAATGTACATGTGGATCTATTAATAATTAAAATAAATTAATGATACAGATGAATATGGGGATCATGTTTTCAATAAGTGGAAAATCATTTGAAAAAAAGATTCTCTATATCCATTTCCTAATGATTCCACAACATGAGTTCAAGGAGCGTTTATCCCACAGGATGAATATGTAATTCACTTAGACACTTCTAGTAAATTAAGGGATCTTCCCTGTATTCCGAGATAGGCATTTCATTTGAAAATATATAGAGAACCTAAATTTGAGAAGGATTGAATTTAGGATGAAACAAGTATGAACGTTATTGGAGGTACACTAGAATAGAATCTAAAAACTAAGGAGGGTTTCATTTTCCCACATGTTAATATACCCAATTAAAAAAATATTTTCTTGATAATTTAATTTTTTTTAATAAAATTAAAGTCATAAATTAGTAATTTTATAATTCCCATTGATCCTATTATGTTGTAAGATAGTACATAGATGTTCGGAATGTCAAGAAATGGTGAAATTCTAATCTAATGGGTAAGTCCTCAAATCGTGATAGATCTTATTTTTCAAAAAAAAATCACTACTAGAATTGAGACTTATGATGTGAAGGATGAATCTTCAATTATAGATTTTCAACACGACAATTGGTAGGATCCTAATCAACGGTAGAGAGGAACACACCAAAAAGGGTACGGTGTCTTCTGATGTAAGCATAGAATATATATTAAATGATGAATATGAATTTTTTTTGTATTTTGTGGCATTTTCTATGTCATTATTTATAATGGCTATACTCTACATTTCCTTTTTTGTTTACTTTATATTTTATACTATATTTTCTGGAATCATTTATTTTAATACACAGTCTACACCCTTCTTGATAAATAGTAGTCTTTATGTCTCAATGATTGTTATGATAACTGGAACATGTTTTTTAGGATAGGTATATTATTATTAAAGCGGAATTCGAAGACTTGATGGGTGTTTAGAAATAAATCATGATTATTTGAACAAAAATCATGACCTAAGATGATCTATTTGTTAATTTTTATTCCCATCAATCCTTCTCAGGGACATGAAATTTTATGGTGGGGAGGTTGTAAGATACTAAAATTTATCATTGTTCGAATCATCAGGAAGAAGTTTTATTTTTCATTTGTGGTATGGGTAAAATTTTGATATGAGGTTTAGAACCAAATTCATTGAATTGAAATATCTGTAAATAATTTTTTTAGATGTGATATGAGTCTTGAAAAATATATTAAAGGGTTTAAAAAAATACTATGGTCTCAATAATTGAAACTAGTGTTTTGGAATGGTTAATATCACAGAACATGGTTGGCACACGATTAGTTCTAATCGTGAAACCAAACCAAGTGACCAATTTTTTAAAGGATCATGGTTAGAGAAACCATGTTGTAGGAAAACAGTAACTGAGAAATAGAAAAATGTTCTAAATATATGTCACTCAAATGAAACGTGGCTTTTCTAACCATACACTACATCCATTTGAGATAGAGATAAGTATAAGTAGTGGCACCATAAAATTGACAAACTATTTTTTAAGACCATAAATCCTATCAATGTGCCTCGTTTTAGTGTAAAATTATCCATTTCCCCTATGACCATAAAATATGTTTACCCCTATTTTGTACCTCACTAGTCCAAGAAGTCCTCATTGTGTTTTAACATACTTCTCCCTTATTCTATAAGAGTTATTGCCCATTTATGGTTGGAATTGAATATAGTCAAATCCATTGGAATGCTTGAGGTAATAATTTAATTACATTATTTGGAATTGACTTCTTTTTTCATCTTATTAACAATGATTCTAATGTTAGTAATTATACTTACAATTCCAGTGGACCATGGTGGAATTAGACACCGTTTCTTGGGATTCCACTATAGCTAGGATGAGGGTGACCTGATAGTCCATATTTACTTCAATGTGTATTTTTTCTTCAGGTATATTACCATTGTTATTTTCCAAACATGTAAATCATAAAATAACGTTTTTAACTGTTTTTTACATTAATAATATTATATTATTCTTGGATTTTTTTGGGTTTATGTTCTTGGGTGGTTAGAGAGTGTTATTTCTCTGTTCTTGTGTGATGGGATCAACCAGTGGGGTTATATGAATTGTACTATTGGAAATATTTTTTTGTTAATAAATTTTTGGATTTTAAAAATTATTGATCATGTTATAATAATTAATTAATTCCTCATTTTTTTGTTCATATTATAACCTTCACATCTCAGAAGAGCATAAAAAATCAATGGAAATGTCTTTTGGCCCATGGAAAATAAATAAATATCATCTTAAATTATGTTGACATTCATTAACTACCCTATGGTATTTATGCATATAGATGGTAGGATGTGCATTCCTGGATATTCACTTAAGGTAAATCATCAATATTTAGATTTATTCCAATAAAATGCTTCATTAGTTTAATTTGATAATTAAATGTATGAAATTCATGGGTCACTAATTACCTATATCTGATATCTTAAAACATAAACATAAGAATATCACGGATAATGAGGATATCTTAGGGGATGTCACTAATTATGATTTGGAGTATATAATCATATGTGGAATTCCACCGCTTTATTATTCCTTTAGAGGATCCGAAGGGGTATTTTTTATTATGTGTTTACTTATAAGATCTCAAATATAATTTCCTTTTTTAAATGTGATCCTCAAGGATCATGATTAGGATTCCCCTCATCAGCACTAACCTAGGGGTACTAGTGGGTGACCCATTATTTAGAATCACCAAAGCTATTACATCATGGGGTTGGGTAGGGGTGGTAGATGGTGTCACATTATAACTGGTTCCAAACATTTAATCCTAAGGGGATATAGAATAAGTTGTTTCTTTAGTTACTCATCCACCATCACTGTTTAGTTTAAAAATTTACAGCTTTATTTATATTATAGGTATGATATGTTGAGATGCATACTAGTTTTTTGGAAAATACGCCTAATGTGATTATGTATTGCAGGGTTGCAAATAGGTACATTATATAATCTATCTCTTGATCCTTTTGATCAGATATTATTTATCAGGATGCCCATACATACATTTTGGGATTTTGATATTGATTGATATTTTTTATTAGGATCCCAATACCTCATACTGGGGATCTTTCTATTGAGTTTACATGATTATTTGGATTCTGATATGCAATTAATAGGATTTATCTTATGATCCTTACATGGTTGGACCATAACTTTATAAGAAGTCCCATTTTTCATTTAGATTCAACCCTGGTAAGGGTTTATAGAGGAAGGTTTTTAGGATTTACCGCACCACAGTTTTAGGTTCAATGGTGTATGGTACATTTATCTTTATGTAAAACCTTTTATGATACCTTAGTCTGGGTTGATTCACTATTAATAATCTCATCAGAAATTTTTGGGTGTGGGATATTGAGTTATTTATTTAATTTATGTAGAAAATGTACTTGAATCGAGATACAATACATTAAATGGTTCTCAAGGGTCATCACCCGTAGGGATTATCCAAATATCAATTCCATGATTTCTTATAAACAGTGCCCTAGGAAAAATACATTAAAGTAAATTTAAAAATTATATGAGTCGTATGACATCCTACTCGATGACATGTTTTTAAGATGTTTACCTAATATAAAAAATAATTTTTATAGTGATTAGAGGATAATAAGGATGAAACTAGGGCTATGTGATGAACTTACCAATGATTATCATACATTCCCATATTAATATTAATAACTAGTTGAAGAAGGTATTACCAGTTGACATTATGGATACAAGGATCGATAAGATAATATGTGGAATGATGGTATTACATATTGGTCTATTCCTTTTTCAGATGTTGTCTATAAAATTAGGGTCATGGTTTGAATTATCGATATTGGGTAGAGTTAACCCATGATATTGTTAGTAATTATTTTATCACAATTGTGTCTTGGATATGCCATGCATATTTCATGAGCCTTCCCGTAAGATATAATGTTGGGGTTCTACTTATGCATTCATATTACTCATAGTAATTTTATATTCTTGATGTTTTACTAATGAGTATATTACATATAAATACAATGAATTTACTAGATATATATTGGTCCACATGGGTAGCGAACTGATGAATTTTTACTCAAACCCAACTGGAGATTCCATTTCACTGGTGTGTCCGATTTGACATTTACTTTACTTTTTGAATATGTTTTGTTGAGGCCCAGGATTAATGAAGCAGGATATAACTTTGATATGTTTCCGGATTATGGGTATCTATCTAATTTCCTAGATGGTAGTCAATCCCAAAACATTTATAAATTAATATTATTATTACTATTGTATATGTGATCTACCCAGTCTTTGAACATTATTGTGTGTGTGGCGTGTCCTTTTAGGTCATTACTACATTCCCGTATTCATTACATCATTGGTTACATTTACTTCCTTCACACTATGATTTTTTTCATATATGGATTATATCGTGTTATGTATATTTTTTCATACTCTAATACGAGGGAATAGTCTCTCTAGGAACACACCATAGGTATTCACTACTAATCAATATCCACTGGTATATAGAAATGCATTCCTAAGGTTATGTGGTGAAATGGCTTGGGGAACTGATTTTGTGGCACCCAGGTCAAGAAATTACACAATGTGTTACATTATACCCTCCTCAAATATGATTCAACGATCCAAAGGTATATAAATAATATCATTATTTTTCAATAACAACTATTTTATTCAAAAAACCACTTACATAATCATAGCTGTCTATTAATTATATTACGTTCATGTTTGGTTTAGTCAAACCACCTTCATTAAAAATGAAATAATATATTATCATTGATGAATGTGAGAACATAATTACAAATTGTAAATGATATAAACAATTAAATAATGATTTCATTTTGATTTTACAAGGGTAAAATTAATATTAAACTCATTAGTTAAAATAATAATGCAGGTTTATTAAAAATCAATGAATCATCCTTGTCATCAAATTCATCTTTAAAGATCATGGCCAAAACTACCATTGAATGAAATTAAATATTTATAAATAATTTAAAATAATAATTATAGTACAATATATTATTTAGGAATGATGATCTTTGGTATAATAACAAAAGTAAACATCAATTCTTACAAATTATTTCAAAATGATCAATGTCACACACAACCAATATAGAAATATAAAATATCAAACAAATATAACTGTGGAAAGTAATAATAAATGAATATTATGAAATTTTATCAATATCAATCAATGTCATAAAATAAATTTTTAATATATTAATTTCTATTATAAAATATTTTATTGTGTTATAAGCTTTGAGGATTTTCATTCTGACATTTTTTTAACTAAAATATTCACCACTTGAGACATAAATTTTTTATGCACCATTTTTATATAGAATGGTTTATCTATTTATAGACTAAAATTTTTATCATTATACTCTCATTATTAATTGTATTTAATTTCTAATTTGGAACCATTTCCTTCACGTGGTTCTGAATTTATTGCTTCTCATGCCAAAAGGTTTTCATTCTCTCATTTCCAACTCCTTGAGTCATGTTTGATATTGTGCACCATTTTTTCAATTTTATGGTGTATTCGCTAACCTATTCATTTCATAAAATGTAAATATCTTCCATTTCATGATATTTAAGTTTATACATCTTGATCATCCTCTAAATATCATTATATTTTCCAATTATTAATAGTGTATGGTTTCATCATTTCAATTTTTGATTCCATGGGTCATGGTATTTCTTTCATGTATATATTTATCAACATATAAATGATTCATAAATTTCCATATTTTATTTGTTTTTTTCTCTTATTATCTGGGGAAATTAATTCACCTCATTAATAACCAATTATTAGAAAAAACATTCTCCAAAATAAATATATAAAATTTGTAAGAATTAATCTCATATTTTCTAGTAAATCTTTTCTTCCAAGTGTATGTTTTTCTTATCAAAATAGTAATCTTTATAAAAATTAAAGTGTTTTTTTATTTAATATTCATCATATTTTCTTTTATCTAATTTATAAAATTAATTCCTGTAAACATTATCCCTATTTGGGTTTTTCATTGAAATATTCTAATAATATTTATCAAATTTATTTCATATATTTGATTACAACATCAGATTTGTAAAATAGATATTTTGTTTATTTTATAGTAATAATAGTTTTTAACAAATTAATTTTTTTTTTGAAATGAATAATTTAACCATTTTAAAAATATTTATTTAATTTATTTGTTATCACTATTTATAATAATTCTTAGAATGTTTTCTGAACTATTTTTAATTTTCACTTCCCTTTTTCCTCCAAGATATTCCATTCATGAATTGATATTTTGATCAAAATATATATTTTATTAGCATTTTAATTATTTTTTAAATAATACTTATTATTTCATATGATTACGTATGTTCATGTCATGTGATTTTTTTGAATGATTTTAGAGGTCCATCTTTTTTTCAAGGATTCATTCAGATATAACAATGACTGCATTTAGGTGGAACACACATGAATAGATAATAATGAAAAGGAGTTTATATCACCATTTATTTAATTAGTTTATTTTTATATCTGATGATATATTTATGTGTGGGTACAACTAGGTTCCTCACATATGAATGGGAAAAATTAATTTGATCACATTTTTAGGTGTGGATATAATGAGTTTGTTCACATAGGGATGTGCATAATGAGTATTATCAAAAAGGATTTACTATATGTATTGTCTTTTCATATTACTATGTTTATAATTATGTTATTATATATTCCCAAGATGCATTTCATTTTCTTGATAGCCCATATATTTACATTACAACTTATATCAAATTTATTTCACACACATTTATTGATCTAGCTTGTTTTTTTATTTTTGAGATGTGTTTAGAGACATGTAATTACATCTATGATTCCTCAATGATAATATTACAATAAGAAATTTATATATTATATTTTTTTATTACCATATATGGTCTTATGGTCTTTATATATGAAATATTTCTTATTCTTCATGTACCCCATCACGTGTATTATTTTATAAAATATGATAAGTTTATCCTTTAATGGCAGTATGAGCTCACCCCATTATTATGTTTGTATACCCTAGATTGTAATGAATATTATATAATAGGATATTTATTTAATTTGTTTTATAGGTTAATGATTATGGATTAATGTTAGTAAATTTTTTAATATAATAATATTATATTTCTAATTTTTAAGTCAAAGAAACATTCAGTCATTGGGTTGGGTGACGGTTTATGAGATGCTTTATCTAAGTCATGAGATTAATTTATGATTGAATTCATGAATATCTTTGGTCACATTGTTTTTTATCGGAGGATGGTTTTTTTTATTTTGGTGATTAGTTTGGGTAATTATTGTAACCTACATTTGGATAATTCAATTTTTATACCTACCACTATTATTTTATTAATTTAATTTCTCAATGGTTTTACTAGTTAAAAAATCACTATATAGGCACTAAATGATATTGTGGATTCTAGAAATTATATTCCTATGTGTAGTAAGGAAAAAAGGTATACATTGTATCATCTCAATATTTACTTGATCCTTGAAAAAAAGTCTAAACTACACACATGGTTTGACACTCTTGAGGTATATGATTTTCATGATTCAAATTCTCTTTATAAACAATTAAGATGTATTTTAATATATAACATATTTATTTAGAATAAAAAATATAGATAACCTAGATTTAAACATATTTATTCATATATTAACTTATACTCCATTTTTATTAAATCTTTCTCTTAATGTTATAATATTCATATATTCACAGTCATTAATTTATATGTACTCATACCAAATTTTCATTTTGTAAAGGTAATAATGGGAACATGAAAGAATTGACTTAATTGTGGGTGAAATATTAAATTTTCATATTATCCCAATGGAAAAGCTAATGAGATTAGTGATGGGATGTAAAAACTCATGGAAATTCCCACACAAATATCTCAAGTTACGATAAAAAAATGAAATTCATGTTGACCTCAAGAATTAAATAAAGAAAGTACCTCAAATTATCAAGTAATTTAGGGGGAAACATCCATCATCTTTTAGTGGGTCTTCAAATCCATTGGTATCTGAGTAGCGGATCAATATAATGGAGTATATATTTTCTTTTATATTGTGTATGTACCATGATATTTTTATCTTATACATATTTTTTTTAAAGGGTATTTTAGCCAACGGTGGACTCTCATTGATAATACCACATAAAAATGTAAAGCATAATATATGGAATTGTAATAGTTCAAGAAGATAGTTTTAAAAAAATTATTTTAATCAGACAGTTCAAAGAAAAATATATAAGGAATTCAATGAATTAATTAAAATATATGACGAGTCTATTAGATCATATAAGGTAAATTTTAAAAGACTCATGAGGAAGGCCTCCCATTTTAATGTTGATACTGAGATTAAAATAAATCACATCATAACTAGATTATATCCTTGTATTCAAAGGGAATAGTAAATAAGAGACATTAGTAGATATAAAAGAAATTATTTGATGAGATCTTATTATAGAGATACAATATGGAACATCTTACTGTACATGGGAAATTAAATTGGAATTTTAGTATCATGGACGCTCTATTTATATGAAATGTGTGGGAAGGAAATTAAAAATAAAATTAATGTGGGAAAATTACTGACATTAATTTTTTTTGGTAAATGTCCTCTATTACTTTATTTAAGGTTAATTGAGGTTATTTGTGTTTAGTAATGTAGGAAACTAAGAACACACCTATTAAATTAATGATTGAAGGATAATTAATACAACATATAATAAAAATGTCCCCACTAAGGACCGACCCACACTAAAATTATTCAAAATTAAGAACATCAAATACTATGAATCCAATTCTCTAACCCTTGGGACCATAATGAAAATATTCCCATGTAACTTACCAAGATAAGGGAAAGAGGAAGGTAATTTATAAACACTACTACTGACCTATGTCATGATAATAGAGTGAGATGATTTGTATGTGATATCTATTATATACCTTATAATACCTTTTATGATTCATGTTTCTACATTGTTATATATCACCAATAGTTTCTAGAAATTTGGAATCAAAACCGCATGTAATGGGTATTGAACTATTATAAAAACCCCCTGGTTGATAAATGAGCATGTAATTGAGATGCATATATTTAATGATATTGATTTTTGAGAGGATAATTCCAAAATATATAATTCTTTATATTTTGGATGAATTTGAAAAAAAGTAGTAGGAATTGGATTTATCTATATAAATCACATATATATTTTAAAAGAATGGAGATCATATTTCATATATTTAATCATCCTTTTATAAAGCATCAACATAAGAATAAACATGAAAGCCCATTGGGAGTAAATTCAATAGTTTTCATTGTGCCACCCAAAAGAGGTATTGTTGACTCAAATGATCATGGTGGAATCCAACATCGATGCAATAAATTTTGTGTGATAGTATACTGATATATTTTTGAATAAACTGATTGTTCATCTCCTAATGTTCGATGATTTTTTTTGAATAAAAATCAGACCACTGTCAATTATTACATCAAAAAAATTAATTGAATGTATAATGATGATTGTATGGGATTAATAAATCACCTATAATGGGATATGATAATTTTTTTATATTCCCTATTACATCACCATATAGTGAAGGATTCATATTTTTCAAAAATAATGATTGGACTATGTTAATATTTATTACTGATCGTGATCATAATTAAATCATGATCATGAACATCTACCTTAAACCCGATATCAATGATATATTTAATAGCCTCAACAAATGTTGATTCTTTTTTAAGATTGACCGTGAATATATATACTGTTCGTTATGGGTCAAAGGGGTGATATATCCCAGATATGTATCTATAGTATTCATAGACACTGAATATTTATATTGATTTCCATTGAACGTATGATTTCTACCATTATATCCTTGGATATAATGAATATAATCTTTATAGACTACATTGATCTAATCATTTTTTCCTTATAGATGATACTGATTTATATTCAATGTAAAAGAAAGATACTGGATATAATTTGAAGTTTATATTAATGACCTTGATGTATAAGAAACATTGTACTAAATATTTAAAATCAGAATTTTCGATGCGGAAAATTTCATTAATGGTCGACATAATCACTACAATGGTCATATCATTTGATTAATCGAGAAAGATGTTTTCGAGCAATGACTCAAAATGACTACTGTAACTAAGATCCATTGCTTTCATAGGATAGTTATTTATTATCAGTTTATTGTCAGAAATATCTCAATGATATAAAATTAACTAAATAATTAACATAGATGGGATTGAAGTCACTTTGGATGATGTAATGTGAAATATGTTTCAAGTTACTAAAAAAGAAGTTGGTCACTTCCCCATTACTCACATTAACATGTAGTAGGGAATGGGTTTGGAATATAATGTGATTCTTCAAAAAATTACAATGCATGCAACCTCAAAATGAATAATAATTCTATTTCATATTGATAATTATAATTAAAGACTGATGAGAAATATTACCCGAGGCATGATTTGGAACTTGAAGAAGGGATCCTTACATAAAATATTTTGATAAATTATCTCTATAAATAAATTTTTTGTATATTGATAAAAAGTTAATGAAATATATATTAATAATTAATTATGTTTATATAAACCAGATGAGGTGGTTTTATTTGAAGAAATATTATCAATTCTCAATACATTACCTCTTAAGGAAGAAAAGTAATTTCAGAGGTGCTTTGAGAAGGATAGATCATGATAATATTTGAATGATTGTGGTTGAAAATGACCAAATAGTCATGTATTTCCACATTATAAATCTTGAAAACATAATTTGAGGACAAAAATAATATATTCCCCAAATGTTTTATCAACATTTAATCCACATAAATATCAAAGAATCGTAATAAGTTAATATAGAGATAAAAATTGGTTAATGGAAATATTTGTGTTAAAATTTCATAATGATAGAGTTAAATGGTTTTGGAACCTAGAAATGATACCCATAAAAACTGTAATTGAAGATGGATCTTTTGGATAATTCACATATCACATTCATCACAATTCAAAAAAGAAAAAATTAAGATGTATAGGGATATTCAAATCATCTAGTGGGATAACATAATGATATAAATTATAGAATATGTATCTCGATGATTATTATGATATTAAGTTAAGAATGAATGAAAAATGTGTAACGATATTTTACAACAATTACACATAATCGTATTTAAATGGTAAAGCTTCACTATATATTTCATTCTAGGACTCACAAAGTCAAATTTGGGTTCTATGGTTATTTGGGTTGCCTTTAATCTCCTAATGACGTTACAACACATTATTCCCATCAAATTAGATTAATCACTTAGATAACCCCCAATGATATATATGGGAAGTGGTAGTACTGCAAAGAGTAACACATTCCACTATATAAATAGTGATTTGAGGTTTTCTATAAGGTTTGAGGGGATTCAAAAGAATCTGATATAGAGTTGATTTTTTCTCTTATTATCATCCTCTTAAAGATTATCATTCATAGAGGAATATTTAAACACTATAGGATAGATAGAGATCTTGTTCAATTCATTTCAATGGATTTTGGGATCCTTATTACTCTTTATATAGTTCTCATAAAAAATTTATTTCATTCAAGAAATTGGAAAAACCATAAGAGGATATTAATCAGAAGATATATTGGACTCTAGAATGTTTGAATGAAGGTGGATATTGAAAAGATCGATTTCCAAAACATGTACAAGAAATGAAAAAGGTTTTTCAATTGAACCTATAATATAATAATGTGTAATGAAGTCAATTTTCTGATGGATGAGAAAAAATCACATAAAAATGATCATTTCAACTACTGATAGATCACCAGAAGTACAATCAATAGATCCCCTAAAATTTAATGCATAAGTCGTCATAGTATAGAAAATAACATCTATAAATTATCTTCCCCTTGAATAGGTGTACTATATGTTTTAATTTACTCCACACTACCCACCAAAATTTTTTTTTAACTCACACATACCATAGAAGAAACTAATGAGGAAAGTGAAATACATTCAATGGTAAAATATACAACTGAATGCATAATGTAGTAAATGAACCGATGATATTTATTATAGTATATATGTTTTTCCTACATGCATTGGATTAACCATTGTAACTTATTTTTATTACTATAAGTATAATTTAAATCAAATTAACTGAAAAACTATCGATAATAATTTATTCCATGGATATTTACACTCATTAAACCTCTGATGTATTGTACACATATTAAATTTCCAGCACACACACTATTGAAAATATTTTCACCCACTATTTTAGGATGGCCCTAACATTCTTCCCATGGAATAATTTTAATTTGTACTTGTATCGACATTTTTCAATATTTATGGAGGTGTATGTAAATATTATTTTACTCTTGACAAACCATAAATTTTTTAACCACAACCACCTATCTAGATAAACAGTTATTAATAATTTTTTTAAAATAATTATTTCTACCTGGATCCCCAGTATTATGGACCAATAATGATTTCATCAAAAAATATTAACATCTGATGACCCAACATCATCTGAAGAAAAGAACATCCATTTCCATCACATTCATCTCATCCTTCATCCACTAATTGAATGACTAATGAATGTAAATCTGATTCTAGTGCATTTGATTCTCTAAACACACAATTTTTGAGCATCAAATGCATGATATTTGGATTATATAACAAGGATTTTTAAAACAACAATATCTTACTTGAATACATTTTCTAGATAAAACCTCTGTAACAATCATTAGAAAAATTCACCCCTTCCTTCCTTTATAGTAATAATGTTCCTCAATAATTTTATTATTCATATCAACAAATACTTGTTATGGAATGATGCAACATAAAACATTCGTAAACTAATGTATTAGGGAATGGGTTAGGTATATTTGGGTTCTCAATTATCTTCCAAATATCAAACACTTTCTCTTAAATCATATTTATGATGATGTCATACCAATAATCAACTTTTCATTGTTTCATGGAATATTAAATTTTTAACAAAGTTGTATGCACATTGGATATCCTATAAAATAAAAACTCCTTAACAGATTCTTCATAGATCCTTTATGAAATCATTCAACCAATGTATATTCTTACTAGCATCCATTTATACTACATTGTCTTTTTTATTTTTACTTAGTGTAACAATATTACAGGTCTCTCACATACAACTGATTATTATTTCTATATATGTGAATAGATGTAGAGACCCTAAGCTTGACGTACATGTACATTACATTAAATTTTCTGAATACTTAGTACATTAAAATCACACACACACACAAGTACCGTAATAGTATAGTGTCTTTGGAAACTTGGAATATAATCTTCTAATCGTGGTGAAAGATCTGCAACAGCTCCTATAATGATAGTCCCTTTTTTCTTACCTAAAACCTTTCTTTATATCCTAGGGAACAGAAAACATAAAAGGGGGAGCTCAAATGCTCAGTAAGGGTGAAAAAAATAAATATCAATCACATCATATTCATAAGAACATAATAATTTGGAAATCTTACCCTGCAAAAAAGATCATAATTTCATAACATGGGATAAATAATAGTAGTGAAATGTAATCACAATAATCATAACATAAATCATGAAGCCATTGTGGAATACACACATAATCATAGAGAATCATTTCATATTAGTCAAGACTCATTTCCCAGACTATCTTAGTGGACAAAGTCTATTTCTGAACCGAGTTCATTCCTCATTTTAGTCCTGTTTCACTAAACCAGTTTAACCTGTAGTTCCAGCCATGTATAGCTCATGAGATATAAAATCTTTACCCAATTCTTTGGAGGGAGATATAGGTCCCACCCATCTCATAATGATTCCATTCTTTTGTGTGCAACAAAATCAAAAAAAAATCCTACACATTTCATAACCCATGTTATAAAAATGGGATTCTTAAACATAATGACATCATAAAACAATTCATATAAGATAAAGGAATTCATAAAAATAATTCCATCACAACATAATCAAATCAATGTAATAATAGGGATAGAAATATAACCCTATATTCTCTTTGATGGAAAATAATTTTGATAAAACACTTGAACTCCATTCTTGAAGAAAATATCCTTTCTACTTCAAAAATAGTTTTCCTTTCTTAACATGTCATACAATTCTAAACTAAAGGAAGTTGATTAAAAATAAACTTGAAAACTTGTAAAAGAAGCTTCCTGTAAATAATGTTTTAAAAATCCATTCATGTCTTATATGTTAAAAAAACATTCTTCTTGTACTTTTGTCGAAAAGTCAAAAAGTACCTCGTATGACAAACGACAAAGGATTCCTTTCATATCTTTTACTAAAAACTCATTTAAGGGTAAAATTGGATTTAAACAATTGTAAGAGGATAGAAATAATAATAAAAATTGAGGAAAGACGGATGTGGATGATAAAATACACCCCAGTAAATACCAAAGTATGAACAATCTCATATAAAAATGAGATTGTGAGATTTTCCCTTACCTTAGGTCCGATTTGCCTTGTAAGTGTCCAGTACTCCTATTCTTTGAAGAGCTTCTTTGAGACCTTGTTTAATGGAACTAAAATTAGTCTTTGAAGAAGACCAGGACATCTAGGATGTTTCTAGAGAATTGGAGATTATAAATTGGCAGGGTTTGGATGAGCTTGAAGGCTCAAAGTGGTGTGAGGAAGAGAAGGAGGAGGTGTCCTTTTATAAGTGAGGAGAGGGGCTCCTTTGGAAAAACTAAAAATATAATTTTATTATAAAGACAAATTAGGTTTTAAATAGCTCCAAAATGATATATTTCGAAGCTAAGGTGGGGATGGGTTGAAATCCTCTCATCCAATAATATTTAGACCGGTTTAGGTTCCTATTTTAACCTTATCATTTATATTTAACTTTAAGTTAGATAATTTTACTTTTACCATGTCTTTTTGAGTTCTTACACTATAAGGTTAATAAACATACTATAAGAAGCCAAACTAACCCCAGTTGTTTATTATTAATATATATAACCTTACCTAAGTCATTTGTCTGAACCTTAGATTTTTAGGAATAAAATAACAATTAATAATATAATATTTGTTTTCAAAACTATTTTATGTAAAGTTTGACACTATTTAGTAATTGATTTTTGTGAAAATAATAACATAATTATTAGTTCAAACAATGTTAATTAAATGAATAATAAAATGTCATATTAACCTAGAAAATTAGTAGAATTCATAAAATGTCTCAAATTACATTCATCAATTATGTCAATATTTCATTAATGAGATAATTAATGCATAATATTTGTGTCATAAATAAATTAAAATTTTTAATGTCTAAAAATTACAAATAAAATAAAATTACGTAGGAAATCATTTTAGCATTCTAATGAATATTTATAGTCGAATTTATCTTATGCATAACCCTATATTAAAAATGATTTACTTATTAAACTTTGATTTTAACTATTTTAACCCTTCTTTAAATAAATTAATAATAAATGTCCTAATCTAATCCAAGTGGGCCTAAATGGTCATATATTAATACTAAGGTTGTTTTTGGTCTAATTACACTTATCCAATAGAATTAGGACAAGTGTTAGGATAATAATAATATCATTTTTACCCTTAATTACCTTATTTACTTTTAACCGTGGTAAAAAAGTAAAAAAGTTACCATTCACCAAAAATTATTTTCATCTCATTAAACCACATTTTACTTACTGACATCAACTGTGTCTCTCGGATTTTTTAAATTCCATTCACAAAAGAGATAAAATTAAGTTTTATGTAAATTTTCAAATTCTTCTAGGAGGTGGGTAAAAGGCGGTGAAAAGTTCAATAAAATTTTTATATATCTAAAATTATTATAAAATTACTCCAATGAATTACATTGAACATATATAGGTATTATGTATCAATTTTGACCTAAAATAAATTGAAATAAAATAAATAATTATTTAAATAAAGAGTCGGTTTTTAAATAGTAACCCAGTGTTTTCACTATTCATCAAAAATTGAATGTTTTCAGAAAAATACCAAAATTTCACCCTAGGCTGATTTTGATATTCCGAATCCAAAAATGAAGTCCATTTTTAGAAATAAAATTTATAAAATTTCAAAAAGTGGGTATTACTATTCATAATGGCTAGTTTTAATAATATTTTAATAGCATATCATTGTTTAGCAAAATTGGGTATTGCGTACAACACACGCTATCGTGGAAGGTCGCGCTAGCGTGTAATGCAAGCTAAGTCCGGGATTCTTGTTGTGAAAGCTCCTTTTGCAGTAGCATACAACACAAGACATTAATGAAATTAAAAAGAATTTTTTTCATAAAATCTTAGGGTGTTACATTCTACCCCCCTTAAAATGAATTTCGCCCTCGAAATTCATCGGTGTTATAAATGGGTTACTACTCGAAAGTTTCTTTAATATAAACCCACATCGTAAAAAGGAATACCAAAACATGGCTTTAAAAACTAATGTATGAAACGTAACGGTTTCCCAAATTAACTAATCACTGGGTTTCCACATAGGAGAACATAGGTGAAAATATGGATATGAAAGAGAAATCTAATCGTCATGTTCTGATGGAGAGTGGTAGAGAACATGGCTATGAAAAATCCAACAAACACAAAGCCATAAATTTGTGATGATCTAGGGTACCATCTGATTAATCGGATATAAGGGCACTAGGACAACATTTTTGGTTTTTAAGATCAATTCCCTAAAGTTGAAGAATTTTAATTAGAATAAATACTTACTTTATTTTGGTACAATCTCACTATTGTTCACGCTTTGAACACCTTCCACTTCATCTCTTAAAGAAATGAAGTTGAATTTGCTATTAATGAAGTGTTAATAGATCATGTGATAGAATGATGGGTCATTCCATCTGTTTCAAACAAAATGTTAGCAAAAGTGATCAAATATACATAATTCCATCTATGGTGAGGTTAATCGTATACGATTCCAAGAATGAACCTATACTTTATATATCATACCGTGTAATAAAAAAATAGTTTCTACTAACCAGGGACTTCATGTAGGCCAGTGGTAGGCGATAAAGGCCAGTTGCAATTCGGTTGTGGGTTCGATTCCCACAGCCTTGTTCGACGCGATTGGCTGTCGGTCATCCTGTAGGTTGTCCTTTTCTAAACCTATATTATTATAACATCCCATCAATAATATCGAAAAAAGTACTACCCATAAACAATTCTAACTTATGTACAACATAATCTATTCCAATCTTTAGGCTTATCTAAAATACTTCGGTCCAAGCTCATAGTATAATGAAAATGATTACTTGAAATGTCACATAACAATCACGTGAATGACATCATTTATCCCCCATATATCATAAGATATATCTCTTTGGTCAAATTACAAACATCTGAATACCTTAATCATGTATTCTCTTGAAGAATGAATACCCATTTAACCTTAGTGAAAACATGAATGCAGTTAAAAGTCAACACTTTCCACAAACCAAAATCCTCAAAATTCTTTATACTCAAACCATGATATCACATAGTCCTTATATCAATCATGAGCTCATGAATACAATCAGACATCTCATTATCTTCTTATCCCTTATTTATGCACATATCCTCTGCTTACCAAAAATATCTCAATCACTTCCCATGGTTACCAGTACCATAAAATTATTGAAAACCACAATAGACCAATACATAATTATTCTAATATTCCACGATACTATATACAATATTATTTTGAAATCCCATTGCATAAACACTAAATCATTCAACCACATCATTGTCATATTCAAAATCACCAATAGTGATCGCATGTGACTTCCCTTTGTCCATTGCCTTAAGTGGTTTCTCATGTTGATCATCATTAACCCTTGGATTAGGGCATTGATTAGAATAATGCCTCATTTCATTGCACTTGAGGCATTGAAGTGTTGTTGGTGCGTTCTCTATAGTCTTTTCTTTATTCACACAATTAAAAACCCTTTTTATATTACTTCGACACTCAGCTTCATGATGGCCTTATTTTCCACACTTAAAACATTTTCTAGTCCCTTTAAGACAATCTCCACCATTCTTCTTTCCACACTTTCAGCATAAAGAAACATTCATCTTCTTTTCACCATTATTCTATGATTTCTCCATGAACTCCATCTTTCTTTTCTTGTCAAAACCATGAGATGGATATGTAACAAGAACTTACATTTCTACCTTAATAGCACAATGCACAATTTCATCATAGCTACTGAAGTCTCTTATATCTAATGCCCTTCGAAGATTTGGTTTTAAGCCACTAAATAATCGATCAACTTTACTTTCAGGTTGGATGATAAAGCCAGATGCATAGCTTGAAAGCCTTCTAAAATTCGCTTCGTATATACCAACAGATTCATCATCCTTTTTATTTAGTTCGAGAAACTCCTTCTCCATCTTTGTTCGAAGAATACAAGGGAAGTACTTATTGAAAAATAAGTTCTTGACCTCGTCCCATTCCATGGACTCAATTTCATCTCTTGGCATCGTATTCTTGATAAGATACCACCATTAATTAGCATCACCTTCCAAACGATATACTACTAAGATGACGTTATCATGTCCAGAACATTGAAGAACATAAAATATCTTGTTAGTGGTATTGATCTGTTGTTCAGCAACAAGTGGATCGGAAGACCCACTGAAAGAAGGTGGGCGTTGCCTCTTGAAGGACTCAATAGAATATTGTTCCCTTCTCTGCTCATTTGGATGTCCAGAATGATTCATAACTTTTGTAAGTATAGAAATAAGATTTTTCACTCCATCTCCCATAACGTTGGTTTTTTCAAGAGGACAATCATTGCATCGTCCGTTACATTGATCAGTACGGTTCCTTCGGGTTCCAGCCATTGTCTAAAACCCAAAAAGAATAGTGTGAGAGGCAAAAATCACACTAGGGAAAACAACATAATAAAGGGGGAGTACCGTCAATATGTAACATCTTAGGAGTAATTCTATGATGGTTAGCGCAATTCTTGGACTATAACGTATTCTTAACCTTAGGGAAATCCCTAGACAAACCTTAGAAATATCTCTAGGGATCTCACTAAAGTTATCATATCCTTGTTTCCAAAGGTTGACTAAACCTTTCCTCTGATACCAACTGTAGAGACCCTAAGATTGACGTACATGGACATTACATTACTTTTTTGGAATACTTAGTACATTAAAAATACACACACACAAGGATCGTAATAGTTTAGTGTCTTTGGAAACTCGGAATATAATCTTCCAATCGTGGTGAAAGATCTTCAACATCTCCCATAAATATCTTCCCTTTTTTCTTACCTAAAACCTTTCATTATATCCTGGGGAAAAGAAAACAAAAATGGGTGAGCTCAAATGATCTGTAAGGGGAAAAAAAGAAATATCAATCACATCATATTCATAAGAACATAATAATTTGGAAATCTTACCCTGCAAAAAAGATCATAATTTCATAACATGGGATAAATCTTGGTAGTGAAATGTAATCACAACAATCATAACTTAAAACATGAAACTTTGTGGCATACACACATAATAATAGAGAATCATTTCTTATTAGTCAATAATCATTTCCAATACTATCTTAGTGGACAAAGTCCATTTCTGAACCAAATTCATTCCTCATTTCAGTCCTGTTTCACTAAACCGGTTTAACCTGCCGTTCCATCCATGTCTATCTCATGAGATATAAAATCATTACCCAATGCATTAGAGGGAGATATAGGTCCCACCCATCTCATAATGATACCATTCTTATGTGTGCCACAAAATAAAAAAATCATACATCATTGCATAACCCATGTAATAAAAATGGGATTCTTAAACATAATGACATCATAAAAGAATTCATATAAGATAAAGGAATTCATAAAAATAATTCCATCACAACATAATCAAATCAATGTAATAATAGGGATAGAAACATAACCCTATATTATCTTGGATGGAATATAATTTTGATAAAACACTTGAACTCTATTCTTGAGGAAAATATCCTTTCTACTTCAAAAACAGTTTTTCTTTCTTAACATGTCATGCAATTCTAAACTAAAAGAAGTTGATTAAAAATAAACTTGAAAACATTCAAAGGAAGCTTCTTGGAAATAATGTTTTAAAAATCCATTCATGCCGTATAAGTTAAAAAACATTCTTCTCGTACTTTTGTCGGAAATGTCAAAAAGAAACTCGTACGACAAACGACAAAAGATTGTTTTCATATCTTTTACTAAAAACTCACTGAAGGGTAAAATTGGATTTAAAAAATTGTAGGAGGATAGAAATAATATTACATATTTAGGAAAAATGGATGTGGATGATAAAATACACTCCAATAAATACCAAATTTTAAACAATCTCGGATAAAAATGAGATTGTGAGATTTTCCCTTACCTTAGGTCTGATTTGCTTCATAAGTGTCTGAAACTCCTCTTCTTTGAAGCGCTTCTTTGAGACCTCCTTCTAGGGCACTAAAATTGGTCTTTGAAGAAGACCAGGACCTCTAGGATAATTCTAGGGAAGTGGAGAGGAGAAATTGGCAGTGGTTGGCCGAGCTTGAAGGCTCAAAGTGGTGTGAGGAAGAGATGGAGGAGGTGCCCTTTTATAAGGGAGGAGAGGGGCTCCTTTGGAAGAAATAAAAATATTATTTTATTATAAAGACAAATTAGGTTTTAAATATCTCCATATTGATTTATATCGAAGCTAAGGTGGGGATGGGTCAAAATCCTGTCATCTAATAGAATTTAGACAAGTTTAGGTTCCTATTTTAACCTTATCATTTATATTTAACATTAAGTTAGATGATTTTACTTTTACCGTGTCTTTTTGTGTTATTACACTATATAGTTAATAAACATAATATAAGAATCCAAACGAAACCCAAGTTGTTTATTATTAATATATATAACCTTATCTAAGTCATTTGGCTGAACCTTATATTTTTAGGAATAAAATAACAATTAATAATATAATATTTGTTTTAAAAACCATTTTATGTCAATTTTGACACTATTTAGTAATAGATTTTTGTGAAAATCATAACAGAATGATTAGTTCGAACGAAGTTAAATAAATGAATAATAAATATTCATATTAAACTATAAAATTAGTGGAATTTATAAAAATTCTCAAATTACATTCATCAATTATGTCAATATTTCATTAATAATATAATTACTAGATAATCTTTGTGTCATAAATAAATTAAATTTTTTAATGTCAAAAAATTACAAATAAAATACTATTATGTAGGAAATAATTTTATCTTTCTAATTAATATTTATAGTCAAATTTATCTTGTGTATTACCCTATATTAAAAATGATTTACTTATTAAACATTGATTTTAACTATTTTAACCCTTCTTTAAATAAATTAATATTAAATATCCTAATCTAATCCAAGTGGGCCTAAATGGTCATATTTTATTCCTAAGGTTTTTTTGGTCGAATTACACTTATCCAATAGAACTAGGACTTGTTTTATGGTAATAATAATATCATTTTTACCCTTAATTACCCTATTTACTTTTAACTGTGGTAAAAAAGTAAAAAAGTTACTATTCACCAAAAATTATCTTCATCTCATTGAACCACATTTTACATAATGACATCAACCGTGTCTCTCGGATTTTTGAAATTCCATTCACAAAAGTTGTAAAATTATGTTTTTTGTAAATCTGCAAATTCTTCTAGGAGGTGGGTAAAAGACGGTGAAAAGTTCAATAAAATTTTTATATATCTAAATTTATTATAAAATTACTCCAATGAATTACATTGAACTTATATAGGTATTATGTATCAATTTTGACCTAAAATAAATTTAAATAAAAATAATAATTATTTAAATAAAAAGTCGGTTTTTAAATAGTAACCCAGAGTTTTCACTATTCATTAAAAATTGATAGTTTTCAGAAAAATACCAAAATTTTACCCTAGGCTAATTTTGATATTCCGAATCCAAAAATGAAGTCCATTTTCAAAAATAAAATTTATAAAATTTCAAAAATTGGGTATTTATATTCATAACTGCTAGTTTTAATAATATTTTAATAGCATATCGTTGTTTAGCGAAACTCGGTATTGCGTACAACACACGCTATCGTGGAAGGTCGTGCTTGCGTGTAATGCAAGCCAAGTCCGGGATGCGTGTTGTGCAAACTCGTTTTGGTGTAGCATACAACAGAAGACATTAATGAAATTAAAAAGAATATTTTTCTTAAAATCTTTGGGTGTTACAATATAAGACATGATTATTATCATAAGAATTAATATGTCTATATAAAATTATCCATTATTACAACGTTGTAAAATATTTTCATCCCATTGAAAATAGAATAATATTCAAAAATTTTGAAATAAAAAAGTATCCACAGACCGGATTTCTAGAGTTCCTTTTTAATATTCATCATAAATATATTTAAAACTAAAATTGAAAAATATATTTATAGATAAAAAAAATATTATATATTTCAACCTTATAGCGACTAATACATGATGAGGTTTCTCTCAATATTGGCAGTCATTATAAGTATTAGATGTTTGTGTGGTGGATTGTCTAACGTTTCCATTAAGAGGGGATGAAACTAGTCTGAATTCTTCAATTCCATGCCATTCAATGATTTTCTAGATAAGATTCTTTTAATATAGAAAAAATATCTTATCTTGTTATTTCTTCTTATCCTCATCCACAATATCATGCTTTATTTCTTAAGACCATTCATATTAGAACATTTAGAACACTTATTTTTCAACATCCAAATATTTTATATATCACTTTCAACCATGACCATGTAATTAAAATATTTTACCAAAATAATGAAATGTTTACCATCATATTTCATCATCATTCAATAGTGATCTATGTCACACATGTTAAAAAATTATTCTAGAATAAACATATCGCATTTAGGATTCCAATGTCAGGGTGGTTACATCATCCAAAACCATAATTTCTTCAGTATACATAAAAATATTCCAATTACTAACTATTGGTGAAAATATTTTCCATTACATATAGATATCCACCATCTCACCCCCATATAGATATCCACCATCTCACCATGATGTAAAGAAGTCATAACATCTATATTATCTAAATATATATTCTAATTCCCCAAGTCATAGAATTTTTCTAGTCATAGATGTTTTAATAACTAGTGATAACATTAAAAAATATTAAATACCACTGATATTGAAATAAATTCACCACCTTTTATTCATTATATCATTTTATTCCATCAGCCTCTCACATGATTTAGTATGTCCACTTTCTCTCTTGTTATTTATTACCATTCTATATCCCCCCATATCATATGTTTCGTTGAACTTAAACGATTTCTTCTCCTCTTTTAGGTATGACACCCACTATTTACATTTATTAAGTGAAGTATCCTCTACCATATTTTTATGATAAATTAAATCTATTAGGGGTACAGTTTTCTAATAATATCATAACAACATTGTTAGTCCATTGATTTACATTTCTCACTTCATCTAAATCACCAGAGTTGAAAATATTTTCTCCGATCTTGCAACTAATACCCAAATATATAGTACAAGAACATCCAGTGAAATTCTTTACAGACATTTAACTCATGAATTAGTTTTTCCTTGAGCTTCATGGTACATATGATGGTCTTAAATCAAAACATCTAATTCCCTCAACACCTACATTTGTGTTCTCTAGTTTTTTTGAAATACTCAAAGCCAATAAATTAACAATTTATTATACTTCATCATCCTTCACCAATAAGTTTCAGTTCCATTAAATAATCCGTTCATTAGTGGAAATATACCATCTTGTGATGACATTTTTTCCTTCACTATTCTACCAATGATATCCATAATTTGTATCTTTCAAACCAAGGGACAAACATACTTTGGATTTGGATTTATTTTTATCACAGTCAATAAAATATACAAGAATATATTCTAAACTACAAAAACCCTAATATACTGAAATAATTATCATTTTATATAATATAATTCATCAAGATGTTCCTACCCAACTATATATTTTTGAGTTATATTGGTGGAAAAAGTAACTATATAGATTGTATCATTCATAATATCAATAAGTATTAATGAGTGTAATCTCAAAATTATATATTTATAGGTTAAATTCCCATTAATTATCTAGACACTATATTCTATTTTAGTGTTTTGAGAAACATATTCCCAATAATTATCCTTTACATATTAGAGAATTTTTTTAATTATGATCTTATGTAGTCTACACTATTATTTGTTCTTATAAACCTCAACATCTAATATCAATCCCATTAAATTGATTCATTCCTTTATGTGAATAGATGAGGTTAATATGATATGTTCCACTATAATAAAATCCAAAAATTCTAATTAGAATCATAAATTGAGGTTAGGGGGTAAGGAAAAAAATAATATGATATTTGAAGGGATAGTCCCCAAACATATGAGGGTATATGATCTATCTGTTGATTTATAGGCTTCTAACCACATAAGATGAAAGACAC
Source organism: Viscum album (assembly GCA_963277665.1). Lineage (NCBI taxonomy): Eukaryota > Viridiplantae > Streptophyta > Magnoliopsida > Santalales > Viscaceae > Viscum > Viscum album. The sequence goes on from OY728138.1 coordinate 1,765,233,831, forward strand.
TAATTTATTATTTCCATAAACAAAAATTTTTTAATTACTTATTTCATTGTGATCAACACTCATTATACCTTTTTTATTTCAAAACATTGATGTTATATTCACTATGGTGAATAATCATGTAATGACATCCTTTCAGATCATGAAATTTTAGTACTTTTCATGACTCGTATCCCATTTAGATTTATTGTCATCCAAAATGTATAATTCAATACAAATCATAATATTGTCATAGAAATTTGGGGAAAAATTATATAACCAAATTAGAATATCTAGTCATATAACATGCATCAGAATGTATCTGAAAGAAAATTAAATTCATCATATGGTAATAGATGTGTTGAAATTATAAATATTTCAAAAATCATAGACTCTCCATTTGGATATTGAAATCTCATTTTCCATTAATCTCATGGGATTCACCATATAATAGATGGATTTCCCAAATTTTCCATATACATAGTTTGAAATGAATCATAAATATCTAGTTGAATAAAAATTTAATTTGGAGTCAATCAATCTATATTCTACTTGAGTATTCAAAATCGATAGATGGCCATGGAATTATTCCATTTAGTTCATAGAATACAAAATACTAGGTTTTTATTTATTTCAGGTGTTCTCCCTTTGACTCACATATTCAATCTTGATTTTACCTTTATTCCTACATTTCCAGTACGTTAGACCATAAACATATTACATTCCCCATATATTCCCCCATTTACATTTTTAACACTTATATACTATTGGATTTTCCTCATAAGATTACATATGACGTGGTGACCAACCCCTTCCATTGATATTAATGACACTAGAAGTTTGTATCCGAACCTCCCTCTATATTAGTTATTTATTAATTAATATGTGTAGGTTATCCTCAAATACCATATTAGTTTTCTTTTAGAGATACTAAAACCATGAACATTACATCCTAGAACTCTATAAGAAAATATAATATTATAAACACCCCTAAAAATTGAAAATTTTACCATTAGAGATTGATCTATCCCCTAAATCATATTAAAGTAATTCACAAGATCTACCACTAGTATTCCATTAGAAAAACACAATCCAAACAACTAGGAAAACAAAAAATCCTTATTTAAGATAATTGGTTTTTCATAACAATTATCCAACACCTTTTTAACATTTTTAATAGTAATATACTTGAAAATATTTAAAAAAATATTCCTCAAATTATATATTATTACAATACCAACTCTATCATATCCATGTGTTATCATTCATCATTATCCATTAGCACCAGCTTTAGGCTAATCAATAGAGTATGTATGTACCTTTAAATTCAATTTTCTTCAATATTCGTTATCTATAATCCAAATTATAATGCTTTGAATTTATTGATTCGAATAATATCTTAATTTGATTCTATATATGATTAAAAAAATTTAATTCCCCAATAGATTCTGAACCAGCACTTTGATATCACTTTCTGGGGAATGAAGGAGAAATTGCCTCAACAAAATATTTCACTTGTACATTGGATAAACCACTGAAATTATAATTGATATATCTACCAAATGATATTTAGATTTTTAATATAGTTAAAAAATATTTGAGGCTTTTTATTCCACCCCCAACTGAGTGAACCTGTATTATTATTTCACTTCATCCTACGCACCATAAAAATTCATTACATCACATAACATAGAAAAAATAAATAATTCATCTAAAATACATGCAATGATAAAAAATAAACTAAATTGAACTAAGTAGAATGTTAACATAGTAACCATGACATGATTTAGAATTTCATCTTATATGCATGAAATGAACCCCTATGATTTATTTTTGTTTCCAGATGTAAAAAAATTATAATAAATAATAAATTTCATTCCTAATAATTAATTATAGGGTGATTGAAACGTTGTAATCCACTGATGTACTATTTATGTGCCATAATCAATATGAACATTCTCTTACATTATTCCTACATATAGTTTATGGTTTTTAACCACTTACATTTATAAGAAACATTCCATGATTTCTAGGTCTCAGCGTTTTCCCATATTCATGGAGAATCCCACAAGTGAGATGTCACTATTGATTACATTTAACGTTGTTGAACTCAACTGACCATTCTAGTAAACACATATGGATTCTTCTTTCGTAATGACCTCATTAGGAAAGTTCTCCAACATTAATTAACACCATTGATTTCATCGATAGAAACAAAATAATAATTACCTAACTATATTTGATGTGATGTACTACCATACTCCACCCCCTGATCACATCCATCTTCACCTATTTAAATATCTGATGAGTTTTTGTCCTATGATGAGGCTTGTGATGTTCGTACATACGATCCACAATCATTTTGATGGTTAAACTATGAATCATAATACCAAAAAATATTATTATGAATTTTTGAACATAATAATCAATGAGATATTGTTTTCAATATTAAAATTGGGGTCATTTAAATGTATATTTGGTAGGGGTTTATGAGAATTTTAAAGAAATGGAGCTTGATCAAAAGATACATTTGTCTCATAGAGATCCATGACCAGATCGTGGTCATAACCTATAATATAAAACACCCTCAATACCACTCCCATGATTAATTGATATGTTACAAGTATCAATTTCAAGGAAATACATACCAGATCTGAAACATGTATTTGTCTTGAATGTTTCAAAAAAGAAATATAACCTTTTATATGGGGAGTACCCAGTGTAAATCATCGATTGAAGAGAAAAGGCTCTGAGAGACAATACAATATATTTAGTTCATTTTTATAGAGAAATAATAAGTTTGAGGTGGAAAATGGAAATATGATGATGTGCTGAGAGAATTGTACCACAAATTTATTCCTTCATGTAAAAAAAATTGTGAGGAAACTTTTTTTAGGGTTGTAAAATTTAACAACTCTAAATTTTAGGAAATATATTTCCTTAACATTTATATTGTTTGATTACCATATCATTAACATAACATGGATCTATGATGATACAAGTCATATTAGAATAGAAAATTAATAATATAATAAATTCCAAAAATAAATAAAATTATAATAATCAATGAGAAATTATGATAAAATAGTATTAACAACAACTTTAAGTAAAAAAATAAATTTTTTTTTAATAAAAATATTTTTCTTTATATTATTAATTTTAATTTAAAACAAATAATAATTTATTTTATAAATATAATTGAATAATAATATTATAATTTTCAAATTTATAATATCAACATTAATTTAGTATGTTTTTTTTGAATTTTCAAAAAATATACTATTTTAAAGAAAATACTGAAAAATTAATTTTTTAAAAACTAATATACATTTTATGGAATTATTAATATATAAAATGTCATAGATTTTAATGAAAAATTATAATTGATGAAATATTAATTTAACGAGTAAAATAATATATTATATATATATAAATCGTTATTTTAACAATTTATAAACATTCATAATAATTTCAAATAAAACAAAGTATTTTTTCTTTTATTTTAATTAAATATAATTTTGAAAATATCATATTTTAATTTTTTATGAAATCCAAAAAAAAATTCAGTAAAAACATTAATATCCTAATAAAAAATCTAATTTAATATTATTGTTCACATAATATTTAATCATAAAAATGCAGTTTTGAAAAAAAAAATATTCTACAAACGTGGATGTAATTTTTAAATTTTTCATAAAAATTATAAATTTTATGATAAATATTATTTAATATTTATAATGAAATGGTGTAAATTATTAAAAAAATCTTTTAATCTTTAATCAATAATAATAAATTGACTAAGAATGATTTTTTTTCACGATAAAATAAAGAATGGTAATTCTGATAAATTCAATGAATGAAAGAGATGGAAAAAAAGAAATTCATTTATTAAAATTTATGGATAATGTATTGTAAGAAATATTTCTTACCTAATAAATTATTATCAATTTTGGATCCTTCTTAACTTTTGAAACATTTTCTCTCATTATATTAAGCTAAATATTTATCAAACTTACATCCTCACCACTTATAAAACATGCCTCTAAAACCTCCTCCAAGGACAATCCATTAATTATATTTCCTCAAAAACAAATAAAAATTATACTTATTTTATAATCATATTCATTATATTTAAGCCTATATTAATAATATATTTTGGTAATACATCAATTTTTTTAGAAATCCCTTAAGTAAAACCAAAAAAAAATTAATATGTGTACTCTTTTGTCCTAACATCTATTCATTTATATCATTCATTAAAAAATATTGTTTTTTATTCCTTTATAAATAAATTATTATTTATTTTATACATTTTTTTCTATTATAATAACTATTAACAGTAGTTCTATATTTCTATTAACAAAAACCAAATTGTCATTCATTCATTGTGTGGACTGCCACCTCTATGCTGAAGTGACTTCTATTTTTTCAATATAACCATTATTAACCTTTAATAAAATTAAAAATTAAGATATAATGTGAGGAATATAATATATTTATTTTTTAAAATATATAAATGATTATAATCATCTTTCCCATTCAAAATTTTGAGAAATTAAAATTGTAAGCATTCTTTGTGTGGACTACAGCTTGCATGAAGTTAGGTATCTCATTTAATCATAATGTTTTATTATTATATATTAAAATACAATAATATAAACTGAAATAAATAAAAAGTATATAAATAGTATCATTATTCTAATTTAATAAGTTTATTATTCAAAAAACCCAGTTTCATGATCATAGTCATCCATTAACTGTGGTTTGTTCTTGTTAGGGTTGGTCCATCCACCAACATGAAAATTGATATAAAATAATATATTTTATAAATATTTTAAAATAATTCATAATTTTATAATATATAAATATGTAAATAATAATTTCATTTTTCATTAATGGTGATATTAATATTATACTCATTAATTAAGAAATTAACGTTCATTCATTACAAATCATTGAAAAATGCTCATCGCCTAAATCATCATTATTGATCATAGACAAACAATCTAACAAACTATAATTTTTTCATTATGTGTAAATATTAAATATAAATTCAATTTCCTTGCATTATATGGTAATGAGTGTTTTTTTGTAATAGTGAATAACAAAACAGATTTATGTATCAATTCAAATATTATAAATATTACTAACACCAGATATTGAAATGATTTAATAACTAACTAAAATAATTATTGGAAGTAATTTTAAAGTGGTCTTATGAAATATATTGGATATATATTATTTTAAAATAATTTATTAATAAATTTTTTATATAGAAGTTTTTATAATGGTCCACTATGAAATAATTCTAGGAAACGGTTTCCTATCTCAAATTTTCTCCCCTTGTGACATACATTTATTATACACCATGTTTTGGTAATAATTGTCTGTATACTAAAATATAAATATTTTTTAATCATGATCCACTAATTATTCTTGGTATTTATGGTTTCATTTTAATACCTATTCTTCATGGGATTTCTATTAGATTTTTTCTCACGTCATATGTGTTTATTTGTATTATTTTCTAATCTAGTGGAAAATATTAACAATATGCACTATAATTTATTTTAAAATTTACCTATATAAATTGGGTTCTTTTACATATGAAAATATCTTCCATTTAATTTTTTTTTAATTTCTATTTCTTGATATTCCTCCCAATATCATTTTTTTCTAACCTTTCTATTATTATAAGTGTATCATATACTTAATTTCTAAATTTAAAGGGTTATAACCATTTTTACTTGAATATAACTCTTAATATTTATTTTATACCTCCATTTACATATTTATAATTTAATTACACCCCTTCTCAATGTAAAAATATTTTAATCATCAATTATAATTTCTTTGATAAATAATCCAAATGAAAGTATAACATTTGTAAGAATCACTCTCCTTGTTAACAATGTTTATATTTTTCCATGTCTATGTTATTCGTATCAAAACTAATATCTTTAATGAAATATAATTATGATTCTTATTTTTTATTTTTTATATTTTACATCACATATTTTATGAAATAAATTTTTTATATACTTCCTATATGATGTTGATAATTTAATCATCTTAAAGTGATTAATAATATAATTTAAAGTTATTACTTTCCACTTTGAATTAATTAACTAAATTTTTTATATTTATATGGATTATTTATTTCTTACTATTTACAATAAGTTTTTCAAATAATATTTTCTTTCCCTCTGATTTTTTTAAATTAGTTTTCACCTCAATATTTATATAAATTTTTAAAAGGTTTTTTCAAATTATATTTTCACATCCATTTTCCATCAAAGATTTATCTCCGAATAAATGATGTTTCTATCAACCTATATAATTTATTTGATAACATTCCTTATTTAAAATAAAAATCTTGATATAATATGATTTATTAATTTTATGTTATGTGAGTTCTTAATAATATAAGAAACATAACCTTTTCCATAGGTTCTTTAGGATATGATTATAATTGATTTTACGTGGAACACATATGTTTAGATGATAAAAGATGGGTTCCTATAAAACCCTTCAATTATTTGGATTATGTTTATATCTCATGAAAAAATCAAACATAGGTATAATTAGTTTCATCAAACGAGTGTGTGAATATTGATTTTTCTAAAAAAATTAGGCATGGACATAACATTTTTGTTCCCATACACATGGAAATAATCAAATTTCTCACAACTGTTTTATATTATTTTTATTGGGATAAATTTAATTTTTTTCATTTGATGCTTTATATATGATATTTAATTCGTTTTCATAATATTCCATGTCACCATGATAGGAATTTGTTATGGTATTCAATAATTATATTTTATTATGACTTATTTAATTATTATTGAGTTGATTGTTATCCAGGTCAAAACATTTATTCTTCCATAATTTCTTTAAAATTCAATTACTACATTTAGTTTTATTATTATCATTTATTGTCTTATATTTTTTCAGTTTGTTATTTATCCCCTTTTTATTTGTTTCCGTCATATTTCATACCAGATGAATTATGATTTGTTTTATCCTCATTGACTGTATGAGGTCACACCATTATTATTTTTCTCCCCCCATGTTATTAAGTTTATTATATCATAAGATATTTAATCAAAAAAATTAGAGGAATGCAATTATGGATTAATGTATTTAGGTTTTGTAAAATAAGAATTTTTTATAGCTGATCTCCAAGACACTATACCTTTTATCCCTCTGGTAATGAGACTATTTTTGATATATATTATCAAAATACACAAAAAAATTTAATTATTTATGATATTTTTATATTGGTCTTTTTTATGCAGAATATAAAAGGCATATAATATACATTGTATTCATATTATAACAACATAATGTATAAATTTTGAAGAGTCTTGGGAGGCATTGAAGTATAAAATTGTATCATTTATACAATAAAAGGTATGTATAGTTTTTTTTTATTTCAGAAAAAGTGTATATATATATATATATATTTTGAATATTTGTGTAATTTGACTGAAAATGAAACAAAATAAGAGAACAATTGATTTCATTAACCCAATTGAATGAAAAATATATACATGGTGATCATATTTAATTAAAGTTATTAAAATTAATATAAATACAATATTATTTGTGATACCCCCTGTGTTGATTTCTTGAAAGGAAAGAAAACATTTACATTCCATTGGAAATATATTTTTCTGAGGAAAATGAAAAATAAAAATAATTATTTGTTTAAAATCAATATTCTTAATATGATGTGTTAGTTTAATGAAATTTTATAAATTTAAAAAAAATTACATAGTGTATATATATATAGTAATATCATTCATTTTTTTAAAATTTTATATTAAATTTGTTCTCAATAAAAGAACCCACATTTTGGCTATCAATTATTATCTTTATAAAAATTCAAAAATTCTATCATGATCATCACAGTTTTATAAAATTCATACTTTTTCACATTAAAATAAAAACTAAAATATATATATTTCTGTAACACTCATATAATATATTTTAAGAAATTTATGATGTAACATGAATCCAATTCCTACCATAATATTAAATTTCATCAAATTTACATTTTAAGGATTTAGACTATTCATATATTTTCAATGAGATTAATTTTTTTTAATCTATATAATATTAGTTTTTCATAATTTCATCATGCAAATCTTATTAAAAATCCTTATTTAAAAAAATCATTGAATAAAATCCATTTAAATAGAAACAGTCAGTTTTATAAAAAAATAATGAGGAATCAAAATAGAAAACATAAACATAATTGCAAAAGTGGAATGTTTCCCTACTTATTCATTACACTCATTAATATAGACCGGTATTGATAAGTGTATCTAAGGTCCCATTATTAGATTAAATTAATTAAAATAAATATCTCATTACCTTTAATAAAAAATTGGTTAATAATGAACCTAAAACTATATTATGATTGTATATTTCAATATAAATAACATAACGGTAATCTGCATCTTTACAAAAATAATAATTGAGAGTATGATTAGGTTCAATCCATTACACCAAGAGTAATGATCAAATTAATTTCATTAATTCAGATACTACTATCATTAATGGTTATGAAATATCTGTCAACATGATTTTTTTTAGAAAAGGTTACTATGATAAGATTCATAGACATTTTAGGAACAATATATGATACAAAACGTCACATCAATGGTGTATCCTTCGGCTAGAATAAAATTTCCCATAATTATTGTTGGCGCCAAAATATAGCACGAAAGGAAGGGACGAAAAAGAAGGCTGGCACGCTGCCTTGCGAAGCACCGACGCGAAGCACCGATGCGAAGCACCGACGCAAAGCACCGCCGCAAAGCACCCCGAGCATTGCGGTCTCGCAAAGCTCTAGAGGCAGTAACTCTCCGTGAACGCATTTAACGTTCGCCAGCCCGCCGCGAAGCTCCAGATGCGGTAACTCTCCGCGAATTCATTTGAAGTTCGTGAGCCCGCCGCGAATCTCCAGAGGTGGTAACTCTCCGTGAACGCATTTGAAGTTCAGGAGCCCGCCGCGAAGCTCCAGAGGCGGTAACTCTTCGCGGAAGACTTTGACGTTCGCGAGCGCGCCGCGAAGCACCTGAGGCGGTGCGTGAGTTCTGCTCCGCGACGCCTCTTCCCTATAAATATTGGACTCCCCCTGAGTCCCGAGAGGGACAATCCGACCTTTTGGCTTCTCCTCTCCCGAATCGCGAAGCACTCTTTGCCCTGGGAATCAGGAGCTCTGCGAGGTACTTATCCTTCGCGAGACGCCCTTGCTTTGTCTCTTTTTGAGCCCCTCTTCCGAGAGGGATTCCCTTCGCGAAGCTCAAGGGCATTCGCGAAGGAAGGGGATTCCCAAGGGAACCCGGGCAGCCGCGGAGCGTTTATGCTTCGCGAAACACCCAAGATATACTAGTGATCCCTATTCTAAGGCAGGATCGCTACGCAACATGAAGCACACTGCTTTGCAGCACCCTGCTTCGCGAGGCACCCCTTCTTCATGAGGCAGTGCTCCGCGAATACTGTTCCACTTCACGAAGCACCCTCCTCTCACACCTATGCCCCATGCTAAGGCCAAGGCACTCTGCTTTGCGAAGCACACTCCTTTTCTTGGAAATTCCTCTTCCCGTGTGACCCTCCAGGTTTGCACAATGTGATTTCAAAGTCCCATGGACAATACCACCCGTAGCGTTGCTTCGCCTAATGCTTCTTCGCATAGGCACGCTAACGGCTATTGCTTCTTCGCATAGCCATGCTAACGTAGACCCCTTGATGGTTCACTCCACAACCCCCCTTGACTGTGGCCTTACTGGTACCTTGCCTTCCCCAAGGACCAGAGGGTACCAGTTATGTAAGTACTAGGGGTGCGGAGTGAACCCACCTCGTCCGAGCTACAGGATGTTAAACTTCCAAGCACCACATCCTCAACAGATGACGTTAAACTATGACCCGACCTCATGCCTCTCATGAAGGGTCCCCCCAGCTCGAGCATTCTTTACGCCACTCGTCTCTATGGGAGCGGACTCCACCTCACATGGAATGAGATCCTCCTTGTTGGAGCTGGTGTTGTCCGTGGGGGAAGGGCTGACTCAGAGCGTAAGCCCCTAGCCTTTCCAGCGGATGGTTGCACCCCTGCATATCTGTACTTCCCCACTACCAAGGTCAGTGGAGGGTGTGATAGGGAATGAGGCACCTCCCATCATTGGTCCTGTGTCCCTCTTTCGCTGCGCTTTGTCGCACTCCGGGCCTCCATCCTAGACTAAGTCCCTGCACCATGGGCCGCCTAACGCGTAATCCCCTCTTCGCTTCTCACGGACGCACCCTTCGCGACGTGATAGTCAGGTCCTTGCAACCTCTTGTTTCTCACACCGAGCATGACTCACGTGGGCTTAGAGTGAGCATAGACCCTGACCCCTACCTTCAGCGAACTACGAGGACTTTGATCCGTGTCAAAGCATGGTACATAGGAAGCCTCCATGAGGTTCAAGCTACATTACTCGGTCATTCATTCACGCCGAGTTTCGCCCTCGTCCATCATGACATTAAACTGCATGCCCTCATCTAGCATGATGTTAAACTGCACGCCCCGTCCCGCATGACGTTAAACTGCATACCCTCGTCCAGCATGACGCTAAACTACACGCCCCGTCCCGCATGACGTTAAACTGCATACCCTTGTCCAGCATGACATTAAACTGTATGCCCTCGTCCAGCATGACGTTAAACTGTATGCCCCTTGTCCCGCATGACATTAAACAGCACACCCATTTGAACTACGAGGTCATTGATCCATGTCAAGGCGTGGTACGTAGGAAGCCTCAATGAGGATCAAGCCCACCCATCATCCAACTCACGTCGAGTTCTACCTGCGTCCAGCATGACGTTAAAATGCAATTCCAGTTCGAAGGCAAGCTGTTGTGACCAACCCAAACTAAGAGGACTTTGATCCATGTCAAGGTGTGGTACGTAGGAAGCCTCTACGAGGTTCAAACCCACCATCTGGTCGTTCCGACCTCATTCACGTCAGTTCACCCCCATCCTACATGACGTTAAACTGTATTCCACAATTTGAAATACGGGGACTTTGATCCATGTCAAGGCACAGTACGTAGGAAGTCTCCCCGAGGTTCAAGCCCAACAATCATTGGCCCATACTGTCTCCTTGTCAGTGTGCCAAGCCCCCCCCCCCATTTTCACCCGAACTATGAGGACATTGATCCATGTCAAGGTGTGGTACGTAGGAATCCTCCTAGAGGTTCAAGCCCATCTCCCATCGGACCAAGGTCCCTCATTTATGTCAGTTCGTCGACACCCACCGCCCGTCGTTTATTCACGTCAGGGTCCACTACCGTCCCGCATGACGTTAAAATGTGTTCCGTCAATCCATCGAACTACAAGGACGTTGATCCATGTCAAGGCATGGTATGTAGGAAACCTTCCCAAGGGTCAAGCCCTCCACTAGTTGACCCACAGGTCTACTTTCACGTCGGTTCACCGATGAAACCCTTTGAACTACGAGGTCATTGATCCATGTCAAGGCATGGTACGTAGGAAGCCCCCCCGGGGTTCAATCCCACCACCCATTAGACCAAGGTCCACCTTCACGTCGGTTCGCTAACGATGCCCATCGGACCATGGTCCACCTTCATGTCCGTTCGCTGACAATGCCCATCAGACCAAGGTCCACCTTCACGTCGGTTCAACGACGCATCGGACCAAGGTCCACCTTTACGTTGGTTCGCTGACGACATCCATCGGGCCAAGGTCCACCTTCACGTCAGTTCACCAGAACCATCCCGAACTACACAGACTTTGATTCCCTGCCACGGGGATACGTAGGAAGCCTCTTCAAGGCTCAAGCGCAACTTCATGTCGCCCTTGCGATGGTCCCATTTCATTCCCCCTCCACTCCATTCATCCATCCATCACCCATCCTGATTCTCGCCCGGACCGTCATATCTCGGTGATACCATGTCGATACGCTCCTCTTCACAGCCTCCCATGGGATGGTCCTGGTATCGGCACCCCTTCAAGGGAAATCCTTGAATCTGATCTATCCTAGCTAATGCTCCGGTTGGGTTGATCCGTCTCCGCTGGATGTTAAACTCACGGCGTACCCTGTGTTAAAACACGGGAAGCTGAGGAAAACCTCAAATATGTGCCTACGGCATATAATTCCCCATGCTCGATGTGGGATGCCTCGGGCTTCCACGCCCTCGAGAAGCCCTGTGACCATGGATAATAGACAGAAATGCCAGGTTCCCCAGTATCCAAACACGCTACTGATGCCTCAATGTGACTACTCCCCTGACTGAAGGTTTCTGCCCTGACCGGACCCTTTGGAATGTCCCGACAGAAGCAGTGTAATTAAAGGCGTCCATGAAAACATGGCACATGGAAGAGTTTGACAAACAATGTATTAAATCTATGAGGGAGACCCGGACTAGGTGACGAGATTCGATGAGGAATCCACGGAAGGAGGAACTGACATCCCATCATCCTGTTTCGATCAAGGAGCAGACATCCCTGAATAAGGAGTGAATGTCACCCAGCTTTGGAAAGTGGGAATGCGGGGCAACAAGCGCAGTGTGTCCTCCTCCGCGGACGGACGGATGTGCGCGCCCCGGCGAAAGCATCGGAAACAGAAATGGTGAACCCGACGTGCAATTCTTCTCCTAAATATGGAGATTAGTAGTGTTCGATACACGAGTAGATTGACGTGTCATCGGATCCAGTTATTTGTTGCCTCGTCCCTCCATGCAAATAGCGGGCCTGTCGTGAAACTCACCGGAAGTCGGGGCAGTAGAACGTTGGGCACTCCGTTCTGGAGCGTGTTGGCGTGGATACTTCTTACAGACGTGGAGAATGGAAGGACATTAGGGCACTGGTTGTCAATCCTTTTCCTCTCAGTCCTGATGAGTTGATCCCTTCGTTTCTCATGAACCAGGTTTCGGTTACAGAGATGTGATCACCGCCTGCTCGACTACGGAGGGGCAGGGGCAACATCGCCACAGCCAGCCCACATGGCGCCGCTACCGCCACGACGGCCACCACATCACGGAATACGGGGTGCCCACGTCCCCTTTCCCCATCATAGGTCATCCAGCGAAGGGTGATCAACAACCTCATGCGCAGGTATGAGGAGGAAGGGGTCATCCCAAATTGGGATATAGCCCACCTCGACCTGGAGGCATCCAGGTCCCGCCGTCAACGCCGCCCTAACAGGCCGCGCAGGGAGCCCCTGCTCCCCACCCCAACGTTCAACCGTTTCGGGAGCCTGTCCCCGAAATGCCTTGACGACTCCTCGCATTACGCTGATGAGGTGGGCGTCGTCCGGCTCAGCCTGCTCAGGGTCCCGACCCATGGGCTCCCGGAAAAAGCTCTCGCCTGGCCGCTTCAGCGCCGTCGTCCGACTCCGTAGGAAGAGCAGGTAGGCCATGCCCCTGCAGCACCTGTACCCGCTCGCCTGACCCGACGTCAGCGCCGGGCCCAGGCTGAGGACGCTCGCCCAGATGCGTCAACGTCAATAGCTACAGTGGCCCGCGCCACCGCCGACGTGCATCATGAAGTCCCTGCATACACTGAGCAGGGGCTCTCCTACACCCAACCAAGATCGAGACCCCAACCGCCCCACGGGTAGGCTGGGTAGACTCTCCGGGTTGTAGGCCCAAGTGGTGATCGCCGTGAACTAACATGCGGTGATGTCACCCTGTACGGAGGCCCTCCCAATACCACTACTCCACAGAGTGTGGGCCTTCCCCATTCTGAAGTTCGTCATGGAGGTATGCCTCATGCTACCCCCATCCCGAAAGAAGACTTACCCCATGGAAGTGACGCTCGGCACAGAAACCTTTCCCGTGCCCACTATACAGAGTATGGAGTCCATCCTCCTGCCCCAGACCGCTTATCTGAAGGCACTTCCCACCCAGTCGTTCTCCAACGTGGGGGCCCTCCCTAAGTCTTCTCTGCAACCAGCGAAGGTCCTCCTCACCCCAGCAGCTTTAGGATTGAAGGTCAGCCTCGCTCCGCCCACATCGACCATGGAGGTCCTCCCCATGCTCCTGCCGATTCCAACAGAGGATCCACCCACATGGGTGTTGTCCATGGAGGTCCTCCCCATGTACCCTTCGGCATTTGCCTTGGTTCCCCTTGCACCTCGGATATCTCGAGTGGGGGCCCTCTCCGCCACAGCACCAACACTGCCCCGAGACTAAATAATAGGGATCAACCCTGTCCCGAAGAGCCACCCCAGGGTAGGAGAGAGGGTCGTCGCCGCCACAATAAGAGTCTTGGGAAGGCTCGGGTGGAGATCAAACCTGCCCGCTTCTCCGACTCTGAAGCGGAATGTGACTCAGTGATAGAACCTTCTCCCCGCTCCTCCGTATCAAGGATTGGGGCAGGAACCAGACGCATTAGCCTCATTCTCCCAGAATATGAGGTCCACTAGATTCCCATATCTCTTCGCAGGTACATCCAGGAGGAAGAAATATTGGGAATTCCGTAGGTCTCGACCGCAAAATCACCTCCATTGTCACCAGAAGCGCCCTCTACCTCTGCCAGAGATCACGAAGATCTATTTTGGGGGCCAACGGCGGTAGAGAGACAACATGACCTGTTGCCGGTAGCCGCGATTCCTATGCCGAAAGCTGTGGCTATCAGCCGATCGTATCGTGACATCATGTCCAGGTCACCATACTCTTCGGAGGATGGCCCGGAATTCGGCGGCCAGTCAGATCGTTCGCCGTATTCTCCGCCACCGAGTTTACTATCCCAAAGGTCCACCTCGGTACCGCTACCGGTCCCTCAGCTGCCCCCGGTTGATGAGTGGGGCAATACAGGGTCAGACCCCGAGTCCGAACCCAGGAGCTTCTGTAGTATTCATGCATCGGATTACTTCCCGGAGAAGTTATGGCTGATGACGGCACTGAATTTTCGCGTACCAGAGTCCCTTACCCCTGAAGAAGTGGGGTGCTTTTGTCGAACCCTATGGGTGACACATTTCCGCCTTCATTATGAACTGGTGGTATACCCCAGAAGTCGAGAGCACTTTGAAGAAATCGGCGAGCAACGCCACCTGATCGATTCGACCGTACTCCTTGTGGCCCAGCACCCCGAGTCGCTAGGCCGTCAGAGCTCCCTTCAACGGAAATGTGTTCAGAGTATCAAAGTACTCCGCAGAATCGTCAGGGAAGCTACCCCTCATGTGAAAGTCTATGGTTGGGGACACTATGCCGCTCTCCTCTTCGACCCTATCCGACAGCAGCCTGATTCTCTATGCGACATCGAGGACATTCCCTCGAGAGGGGTCGCGGTCCTCATGGCTGACGTAGTGGACAAGGAAGCCGAGCTTGAATTCCTTGATGGAGACTTACCCCTCGAGGGTGTACCACCACTGCTGGACCCATCAGGGAGGGTTAACCGTCAGCAGAGGAACCTGCTAGCCCTCCCCGTACCCACAGAGTCGCTGGTACTCGGTCGAATTATCGGCAAGGGTAAGGAGCACATCGGAACTGTCAAGCACTCCGACTCGTCTACCTCTGTGCAGAAAACGAATGAAGACCCCGAGAAGGCCACGTTACGCCATCAGTTTGCTGATCAGAAGAGGCTGGTTGACAAACTCTTGGCTGAGCGCACCGCAGAGCATCGACCCAACTATGGTAATCCCAGGTCGGGGCAGCAGGGGCAGGAACAATTTCCCCCCAGTGAGATGCCTCTGGGCAACCCTGATCATTATACTTCCACAGACAGGGCAGAAGCCGAAACTTACGGCAAGAGGGCGCGATATGTCTCACCAACCCCCCCCCCCCTGAACGACGGGGCAATCTGAAGAATCCAGTCCGGGTTCCCCCAGTCGCCCCGCAGGTCGTTCCGCCAATTAATCCATGAGCTGCCGAAGCCATCTACCATGTTGAAGAATCTGGAAATGCACTTTTGGTTAGGGATCCCCATCAAGACAGGGACCCCCACCCGGATGATCTTATTGCGGCACTCATAGCCCGCCTCGAAGCGTTGGAAACGCAGCAGGTGGCGGTCCCACCGGATGGCAAGACTTATCCTGCGTGGGTGGATGATATCCCGCATCTCCGGGTTTTGGGAACCCCACTTTCTCGCCCTTCAACAGGACATGGGACCCGTCACAACACTTGGCACATTTTTCTTCCATGTGTGGCCCCATGCTGGGGACCCCGGCTCAGCAAGAAGGCGCCAAACTCCGGTGTTTCGTACAGACATTGGAAGGTCCAACATTCGTCTGGTACAGCTAGCTCCCTATCGGATCGGTGACCGGTTGGGAGGACCTCCGCCGGCAGTTCCTATACCAGTTCAGCTCCACCACGCGGAAGACCAGCATTGCAGACCTCTTAATGTGCAAGAAAATGCCTGGTGAGGGGGTTGCAGATTTCATCGCCCGGTGGAAGGGACCTACGTATTCCCTCTACATGCCACTGACTCAGGAGAAATTGCTGACGATATGTGTGGGGAACGTCAAAACGGAGCTGGTACCCTCCCTGATTACCCAGAACTACCCTGTAAGGTTCATAAATTTCTCAGATAAGGCTCATCGTCTTGAGGAATCTCTGCAACAGGCTAGTCAGGCACAATCATTTCCCCCTATGATCCTAGCAAGGAGGACCTCCAGGGTTGAACCCACAACGGTGGGCCAAATAGAAGCCCCTAGGTAGCTGTAATTACTACCAGCGGCACCATCCCCACAACCCCGCAGAGATCCTCCACCTCAAGCATAGGCTCCTACCCAACAGCGACCGCCTCAGAATCGACAGGTTCCCCCGCGCAATGCGCCACCGCCACCCAGGCGAGACAATCAGGTGCTGCCTCCTCGACAGGCCCCTCATCAGGGTCAGGCTCCCAAGGCCCCCTATCCTGAAAGAAGGCACCAGACTTATTCGTTCAACGAAAATCAGGTCATTGGCTACTTCCGAAGTGCTCTAGAGCAAGGGATTGTGCGCCTACCCGAGTGCAGAAGGCCGACAGAGGCGAATCTCACTGATCACCCCAACTACTGCCCTTATCATCAGATTCTGGGGCACACCCTCAAGCAATTATATGTGTTTAAAAAATGGCTTCAAGACCAGGTCAACAACAACATAGTCATGTTGGGCCCGGCACCAGCACAAGTGGCGGGTGACTTTTCAGGATCGGAGATCGGCAGCGACATCGAAGGCGAGTGGCAGCAGGTTCCCAGCTGCGGATCCCGGAAATACGATGACTGGATGGCTCGAAAAACCGTCATCCGTGCCCATGGTATCATCCGGGCGCGCCTAAAGCAGCCGGATCCTTCAGAAGAAGTAGCTTGTACCTCCACATCGTCTTCACAGTCGACCTCTTCCCAAAAGGGCAAGCAACAGCGACACAAGAAGAAGCAACGCGCACTGCCGTTGCCATCGTCATCCCGCACTCTCGGCGACTTTATGCCCCTTAAAATGGGGATTCCTCCCAGAATCCTCCCAGTGGTGGATGACTCCTCGAGCGACAGCCAGGGGTACGCTTCGGTTAACACTATGGAGCTGGTAAAGCTCTATATGACCCCCGACGAGGGGGAACGCCAGGCGAACCTCCCAACATTTCCAGCCAACGTCAACGTCAGCAGAATCGCAACAGTGCCGATCATCGAGGTACGTCAGTGGGAACATTCAGCCAAGCCATGCACGCTACTGAGACCAGACAGCATGCTCAGCGCAGATCTCAGCACGCGCAACCCCATCTAACACCCTCAGATATACCTCCACCGCCGTTTGTGCAACTAGATCAGGGAGAGCTGCCTCGTTCGTATCACAGTCAGTCTTGCCCGGCTACAGGCCAGCCTCTGCTATCCAGTCATAGTCCTGCAACTACTCTCCAAGCTTCAATTAGCAGGCAGTAGGATGTACCCAGTACTAGCCGATCACCGGTTCAACTGGCAGGACCCGCTATGCCTCCAAATGCCGAACGACCTCCTGTAAGTAGAGGTTCACATTTGGCAAGAAAGTATGATGTCCTGAATCACTTGGCCCACATTACATAAAGGCTTTCTATCCTTGAGGCCTTTTTCCTATCATCCAAAATGCGTGAGGCACTTCCCGAGACCCTAAGGAGCCCCCTCCAGTTTGAGACAGAGGTAGCAGCTGCAGAAGCCTTCCATACCGAGATGATTGAAAACGCCGAATGTCAGGCGGTTATCTCGTTCTCCAGTGAAGATGAGGACCCTCCTATACAGGGGCACATTCTCCCACTGTACATCACTGGCCACTTCAATGGTGTGGAAGTCCGTCATTGCCTCGTTGACACGGGTTCCAGAATCAATCTAATTTCGACTCAGACGTTGCGAATGTTGGGTCTGTCTAAAGGTGATTTAACTCCCTCTGACCTCAGAATCCAGGGGTACGACATGACTGAGCAAACCCCAGTCATCATGATTCGCCTGAAGACTCAGTTCGGTGGCTTAATTGCTAGCACTGAGTTCATGGTCGTCTCTCAGGACACCGCCTACAACGCATTGATGGGTAGGCCATGGCTCCATCTTCATGCAGTGGTCCCTTCGTCGTATCACCAGTGCCTCAAATACTCACTCAATGGTCGAGTAGGCATGCTCCAAGGAGATGTGTCTCCCTTCGCTTCTTGTGAGGCCCACTATATGGATGTGGGTTATTACAAAAGTAAGGATAAGAAAATCCTAGTAAGTGAGGATAAACCTGCCCCGGTCACAAGTGATCCCTGGGCAAGCATGGATGACGCCTACGTCCTCCCAATCCACCGATTGTAGGCCACGACCCCTGACATGGGGAAATGTTTTGTTGTTTCAGGTACACAAGGAAGTCATGTTCCCGTGTCCAAGCGACGGAGGAAAATCACCTCATACTCCTACATCAACCAGGCTCAGGTGATCCCGGAACCTCCTACCCTTGTACGGTACCGGAATGTCATGATTATGACAACGGTGGTACGTCATACGTGTATCTTCTTCTAGGATAGAATCCACTGACTCAGGCCGACACGTCACCACTACTTTGATATCATCAAACGTGGCCCCTTAGGCCGAAGGCCAGATGGGATAGGGTCGACTGCCTTCATTGCTGTGGTCTCAATGGAAAGTCAGACTCCTAATATGATGACCATTGCTGCCCGAGCCGGCACCAGCTGTCCCTCAGGTTTTGATTGCCCAGAAGTATCTCCCGTCGCGGGAAATCCCCCCACGGGTGGGGAGGAAGACCTGGAGGATGCTCCCCCTGCCTTTGAGGAAGGCGTCTCTACCACGGTTTATGAACTGGTACAGGTGAACCATGGTAGCGAGGCAGATCCAAAACCCACATTGATCAATGTAGCCATGTCCCATGAGGAGCAGCAATAGTACATAGACTTCCTCAAACAACACCGTGACGTGTTTGCCTAGAGTTACAACGTGATTCCAGGACTAGATCCCCAGGTAGCCATTCACCGTCTGGGCATCCCGGCAAAACATCATGGGTTTAAGAAGCCTCCCAAGAAAATGCACCCTTCTCGTGGTGCTATGGTTGAGGCCGAAGTTGAAAATCTTATCAAAGCCAACATCATTAAGGAAGTCCAGTACCCCCAGTTTCTTGCCAACATTGTGCCAGTCAGGAAGAAGAATGGGCAGATCAGAGTTTTCATCGACTTCTGCAATCTGAATTGCCACTGCCCAAAGGATGACTTCCCACTCCCGATGACTGAGTTATTGATTGATGCCACGGCTGGGTTCCAAGCTCTCTCTTTCATGGATGGGTATTCCGGGTACAACCAGATCCGGATGGCCCCCGAAGACGAGGATTCCACTACCTTCAGGGCTCCCCAAGGTACCTTTTTCTACCAGGTTATGCCATTCGGTTTGAAAAATGCAGGTGCCACTTATCAGAGGGTCATGCATCGCATATTCAAGCCGATTCTCGGGACATTGGGGGAATGCTACGTAGATGATCTCATAGTCAAATCATGTCAGTGCCATGACCATCTCAAAGACCTTGAGAAGGTGTTTGGTTTCCTCTGTTCCCATCTCCTAATGATGAACCCATTGATCTGTGCCTTCAGGGTTACCTCTGGGAAGTTTCTGGGCTTTGTTGTCAGATACTAAAGTATCGAGATCGACCCGGAGAAGATCAAGGACATCAGCCAAATCCCTCCCCCGAGCAACATTCGGGAACTTCGAGGCCTTCAAGGCCACTTATCCTATATACACCGATTCATCGCGAATCTAGCCGGAAAGTGTAAGCCCTTTTCCCGGCTCATGAAGAAGGGCGCCGCCTACGAATGGGATGAGGAGTGTCGGGCCACCTTCGAGGAAATCAAGCAGTATCTGTTCCAACCTCCGGTCTTGATTCCACCCGTCTCCAGAAAGCCACTGGTCCTTCACATGATCACCCTGGAAAGATCCCTCGGTGCACTGCTCGCCCAGAAGAATAACGAGGGTACTAAAAATGGTCTCTACTATCTCAGCCGCATGCTTCTTAATACAGAGGTCAGATACTCCCCTATCAAAAATATCTGCCTTGCGCTCGTCTTAGCCATGCAGATGTTCGACATTACCTGCAGCACCATGAGGTGCAATTAGTCTCCCGGGTTGACCCACTGATGCACATCCTGAACCACCCCATGTTGGCTGGCCGACTAGCATGGTGGGCAGTGATTCTCCAGCAGTTTGATATCAGGTTCGTACCTTAGAAGGCCATTATGGGACAGGCGTTGGTAGACTTTTTAGCTGCCCATCCAGCCTCCGTGGATCAATCCTTGGACCTGGATTTTCCTGATGAGACGATCCTCTCGGTCGATCATGTTGTCCCATATTGGAGAATGCATTTCGACGGCACCTCCCGGAGCCCCACCAGTAGGCGGTTCAACGATCCCAAGCACAATAGAGTGGGCCTGGGTATTGTCTTCATTACCCCGGTGCAAGTCGTCCTGCCATACTCATTCCTGTTGTCGGAAGGCTCTACGAACAATGAGGCAGAGTTCCAGGCTCTCATCCCCAGCCTCGAGTTGGCCCTTG
Organism: Viscum album; assembly: GCA_963277665.1. Classification (NCBI taxonomy): domain Eukaryota; kingdom Viridiplantae; phylum Streptophyta; class Magnoliopsida; order Santalales; family Viscaceae; genus Viscum; species Viscum album. The sequence continues at coordinate 1,765,254,790 of OY728138.1, forward strand.
AGATCCATGTGCGCCATCTACATGTGAAGGGAGATTCTGAGCTGGTAATCAAACAGGTTAATGGCGACTACGTCGTCAGGAAGCTGGAGCATTCACCATTGCTAGAGTACACCCTCCGCCTAATGGCCCAGTTCTCTTCTTGACCAGAGGTTACCCATGTCCCACGGTCACAAAATGGTCAAGCAGACGCCTTGGCTGGCTTGGCCCCGTCGCTCGCAGAACCTGAGCAAGATGATTTTATCATACATGTGGCACACCAGAGAGTCATTTCCCCCATCACCCAAGAGGACAATGATGTCCTGTGGGTAGGTCATCTCACCGCCGGACCCTCCACGTCAGGGGTCCCAGGTTTATCATACATAGTGGTTGAAGCCACTCCCAAATGGAGGGAACCTATTGTCGAGTACCTCCAAAATGGGTGGCTCCCGGATGACCGGGACAAGAGCGAGCGAATCCGACAACGCGCGCTGCAATTTACCCTCCAGAGCGGCCCCAGTCTTGAACAGATCCTTTATAAGTGGAGTTTCGATGGTGTCCTCCTCCGTTGCATCCAAGGAGTAGAGATACCTCAAGTTATGCAAGAGGTTCACGCCAGTTCATGTGGCGCCCATCAATCTGGGCTGAAGCGGTCCCATCAAATCCGGAGGTTGGGGTACTTTTGGCCCTCTATGATCCACGATTGTATTGGATATGCCAAGAGATGCCACGCGTGCCAAGTTCACGCCAACTTCCTCCATCGGCCACCAGAGCCCCACCACCCGACCAAGTACTCTTGTCCATTTGCGGTATGGGGACTTGATGTAGTGGGACCGTATCCACCGGCAATAGCCCGCCAGGGTAGGTTCATCCTGAATGCTATAGATTTCTTCTCCAAGTGGGCAGAGGCAGTTCCACTCAAAGAGGTCAAGGCCTGTTCCATCATTGAATTTCTGAGCTCCAATATTATCCACCGGTTTGGGGTCCCTCACACCGTCCTTACCGATAACGGAACCAACTTCCGAGTGGCTGAACTAAAGAAATTGTACGCCAAGTGCGACATCCGGTCGAACCATACCTCCCGCTACCACGAGCAAGAAAATGGACAGATCGAGGCGTTCAAAAAACCCTCTCTAACATTCTGCAGAAGAAGGTTGGTCAGAACAAGAAAAGTTGGCCGGACAAGCACCCCAACGCCCTCTGGGATTACCGGTCGATGACTCGCAACTCTACCCAGGTGACCCCATATTCCCTGGTGTATGAAGCTGAGGTCGTCCTACCCATTGAGATCCAGCTGCCATCGTTACGCACTGCAGTCTATGATCACCAGACATCAGATGAGGTAGCCAAAATCTGTCTAGATGAACTAGAAGCACTGGACGAGAATCGTCTTCATGCCCTGCACAATCTAGAAAGGCATCAGGATAGGATAGCGAGGGCCTTCAACAAGAAGGTTCATCTCTATTCATTCAAACAATGCGACCTAGTACTGGCCCTTCGAGCGCCAATGATTCCTGGTAGGAAACCACCCAAATTAGAACCCAAATGGGAAGGGCCTTATATCATCCATAAGGTTTACCCCAATGGATCATACTCCTTGGTGACCACGGATGGAGAGCGCATAACCCCTCCCACCAATGCCCAGTTCCTCAAGAGATACTTTGCCTAGGGCAAAAGGGTCATGCACGACCTTAAACTGCATCTTCATCCTGCAAGGCGATAAACTATGAAATGGTCTCGCATGACCTTATACTACACATTATGGTCCATCACGACCTTAAACTGTAAAGTCCTACACGACCTTAAACTGCATCTTCATCCTGCAAGACGATAAACTACAAAATGGTCCGAGCTCTATGACGTTAAACTAAGATCTCCCCCCGTCCTTACTGCAAGACGTTAAACTGCATGCCAGTCAGGCCTTCCTGACCGAGGATCAGCCTCAGGTCCCTTGGCCTCCTCGGGCCCCCCCCCCCCCCCCGTCCTTATTGCAAGATGTTAAACTGCAAGCCATTCAGGCCTTCCTGGACGAGGCTCAGCCTCAGGACCCTTGGCCTCCTCGGGACCCTAGACCACCCGTCCATACTACAAGACGTTAAACTGCAAGCCAGCCAGGCCTTCCTGACCGAGGATCAGCCTCAGGCCCCTTGGCCTCCTCGGGCCCCCGACCCCCCATCCTTACTATAAGACATTAAACTGCAAGCCAGTCAGGCCTTCCTGACCGAGGCTCTGCCTCAGGCCCCTTGGCCTCCTCAGGCCCCCAGCCCCCCGTCTTACTGTAAGACGTTAAACTGCAAGCCAGTCAGGCTTTCCTGACCGAGTCTCCACCTCAGGCCCCTTGGCCTCCTCGGGCCCACAGCCTCGTCTTCACCGCGAGACATTAAACCGCAAGCTGGTCAGGTCTCCCTGACCGCGGTCCGGCCTCAGGCCCCTTGGTTTTCTCCGACTTACCCTCTTGTGGGATTGTACGGTATGGTGTGGGATTACGTCCTCATTCACGTCGAATTACTTGCCGTACCTTACATATCCCCAAATGAGATGCATCCATGTCCCGCATGACGTTAAACTGCATCTTGAGAACTATGTGTGGCTGGATTCCCATCTTCATGGGATATGTAGGAACACTCGGACGCCTCATCTTGAGCCCAGCCCCAAGCTTTTCTCTTCCACAATCCCCCCTGGTAATAGTTTCCTCGGAGGATCTTTGTGTAGCGTGGGGTAGCCATTTTTATCCCCGCTCATACAACCCCACTCACACAAGGATTGTAAGGGTCGCACCATGTGCCCACTCCCGTTCTTCTATCCTCCCACGTCCTCACCGCATGACGCTAAACTCCATGGCCTTCAAGAACTACTTATGGCTTGATTATCATCATCATGAGATACGTAGGAACGCCCGAACATTTTTTCTGTTGGTCCATACCAAAAGCCAAAATCTTCCCCTCGGGTAAACACATATGGCCGAGTGCACACTCATTCCCCAACTCACATCGAGCAAGCCTCGACCCGGCTGCACATCCCCCCTAGAGATGTTTTCCTCTTTCGTAGATGGATACAGCTATGCTTCAATCACTCCTTGACTGGGATTCCATCATTTTTTTTCACACCCAGAGGGACCCCCAAGAACGGCCTGGATACCATGCCCAAGGGCTCTCCTACCGATACGGGCCAACGCCCCCCGAGGGTTTTCAAGCAACAAGCTGATATAAGTCCTGCATTGCGAATTTGGTCAGCGGTCGACGCTCATTTGTTGCTCCCATATCAGGTTACCGTAGGAACGCTGTGTTTCGAACATGGTCAACAGTGTCCTGGATCTTCGGGTCCACCCTGAGATGCCCCAGAAATCGAGTGTAGTGATTCATTCTACCCCATCCTGAAGTAACAAGCTCCTCCCCGGGTGGCGCTAGCGATCCGGCCCACGACCCTGATTCCCCATAGGGGTGTACGGTGTGGTGTAGAACTACATCCTCATTCACGTCGGGATCATGTACCATGCCGTACGTCTTCCCTTATGAGGCCCAGCCTCAGGCCCCTTGGCCTTCTCGGGTCCCCGACCCCCGTCCTCATGTAAGACGTTAAACTGCAGATCCTTCAGGCCTTCCTGACTGATGCCTAACCTTAGGCCCCTTGGCCTTCTCGGCCCCCTCCACCCAACCTCTTACCCAGGGGGTACGGTGTGGTGTGGGACTATGTCCTCATTTACATAGGGATCATGTACCATGCCGTACACCTTCCCTTAAGAGGCCCAGCCATAGGCCCCTTGGCCTCCTCGGGTCCCCGACCCTCTTCCTCATTGCAAGACGTTAAACTGTAAGCAGGTCAGGCCTTCCTGACCAATGCCTAACCATCCGGCCCCTTGGCCTTTCCAGGCCCCGGCCCAGGTCCTATCTTATAGGAGTGTATGGTGTGACGTGAGGTTATTTTCTCATTCAGGTCAATCTCGTAATGACCACGCCATGTACCTCTCCCTCCTGAGATGTTTCGTTGATCCCTTTTTGGCAGATCACCGACATGCCTAAGAGTACTCTGGTTTATTACCTGGAATGCCAAGCTTTACTCAGACACGTCCGCACCCACTTTCCAGGCTTTGTGTATCCCTGCATCAGGGCTTCCATCATCTTTCACACCCGGAGGGACCCCCAAGAACGGCCTGGATACTACGCCCAAGGGCTCTCCTACCGTTATGGGCCAACGCCCCTGAGGGTTTTGGACAACAAATCGATAAAATACCGCATTGCGAATATGGTCAGCATTCAATGCTCGTTTGTTGTTCCCACCTCAGGCTAACGTGATATGGACGCTACGTTTCCACCATGGTTAATAGTTTTCCTCTATCGCCGCGCCAACCCATTAGGGCCAAAATGTCGGGTGCACAATTCACACCCTTCATCACTTCACCGTGTCCAAGTAGGGTCTCAGACCTCTTGGTACTTTTCCTCTATGCACGTCTACACGTTGGGGAAACAAGACGCGTCAAAGGTGTCCTTCGGGGCTCTCTATCGACTTCCCTCTGATGGAAACCACAAGTATGCAATAAGGATCTCCCGCCCTTGTTTCCCACACCGAGTTTAACTCATGTGGGCTTAGGTATCGGGTTGATGTTTGCGCTAACTTGGGAGGTTGTTACCATTCATGGTCCGAGCTCTAAGACCAAAAACTAATATCCATCCGGAACTACGTTTAGCTTGATTCCCATCCTCATGGGATACGTAGGACCGCCCGGACGCCCTGTTTTCAGGTACAACCCATTTAGGGAGCTAGTCTCTCCCCCTGTTTTACCTCTTACCAATATATAGGCCCCTCGGCCTATGTTCTCCCTCTCTGATTGGCATACAATGTGTTGTGGGATCATGTCTCCATCAATTGTGTTTTATAACACTGCGTACATTCCCCGCCTAGCATCGTCTCTGCTACATCTGCGCTTCATGACGATAAAATGCATTCTTGGTCCTATCACACGACCCTAAACTATGACATTATCATCCTGGACGCATGATGAAAAATGACACTGCATTGTGGTGACCTCTTTATAGAGGACATCACGTTGGTTATTGGTCACGTGCCATGCCATTTGTCAATTCCCATCACGGCTTGATCCTTGTGGGGACACCACGGCCTACTACTCTAGGCCCGTTGCTTCATAAAAAAACACTCACCTTAAAGAACAAACAAGATTTATCAAATTCTGCTTCTTTTTATTGCAAGGGCCACGACCGCACTACCCTTTTCCCCCGGCACTGGTATCTTATCATGTCACCTTTCAGAACTACGTATGGCTTGATTCTCATCTTTATGAGATACGTAGTAGTGAACAGGCACTTCCCGGCGGGCCCAGCCTAACCTTTGTGTTCGGTCCCTCGACTCGAGCATTTCCCCAGATAACGCATGATATGTAGGGCTTAGGTCCTCCTTCACGTCGGGTCTTGTTTCCATGTGTCTCCTGCTCCCTTTACCCATTTATGGTCTAAGGTCCATCAAGGACTACGTGAGGCTTGATTCTCATACTTATGAGATACGTAGGAGCACCCGGGCACTTCTCCCCGGGCCCAGCCTAACTTTTGCTTTCGGTCCCTTGACCAAAAACCTCTCCTAAGGAGGTCATGCGGTGTGGTATGGGATTACATCCGCATTCACGTCAGGTTGTTCATCACACCGCGCAAACCCACTATTCCAATTCACGCCAGGTGTTTGAGTTACTCCACCATGTGCCTCTTATGTCTCCTCCCATCCATGGTCCAAATTCTACGACCCTAAATTAAAATCTCCCTATGGGAAATGAATTTTCTCCCTCTATCTAATACATCTCGTTGTCGTATTCAGATGTGTTTTGAAAAAGAGCCAGAAGTGTGGGATTTTCACAGGGACATTCTCCTCATCCCATGGCCATGCTTCGTGAGCTTGATATTTGGATCCTCATCCTCTTCTACATCCAAAAGGACCCTCAGAAGACATGGATACTAGGCTTAAGGGCTCTCCATGAGTGCTGGACCTAAGGGCCCTTCAATCGTTTCAGGCCAACGTCCCAACGGATATTTGACAACATTTGTGACATGGTCCCGTGTTTCGAACATGGTCAATGGTTATCCCTCATTTGTTTGTCCCCATTCTAGGATAACATGATATGGATGCTGGTTTTCCGTTACGGTCAACAGTTATCCTCCATCGTCATGCCACCATCATTTTGATTTGAATCTCGAGCGCCATGATTCACACGTTTCCACTTCCTCATGTTCAAGTGGAATTCCATCATACCCGGATCTTTCTCTTCGTGCATCTAGGTGCGCTAAATGATCGTGTTAGTGTCACTGGGCTAGTATTCACCGAGCGTCCCTTTTCCCTAACCTACCCCTTTTTTTCTGGAAATTCCCACCACTACTGCTTGTTTCCCACACCGAGCACGACTCACGTGGGCTTAGTAGTTTGGCAGGATGTGTACCAACACGGCCAGGCTACTCATCATCCCGCACGATGTTAAATTGCGCTTTAAGAACTACGTATACCGTGATTCCCTATCCTCATGGGGTACGTAGGAATGCCTGACCACTCTACTTCGGGCCCAACCTAATCCTCACTCTTGGTCTCTTGACCTAGAGAGTTTCCTACGGGGGTACGTGGTGTGATTTGGACACCAAGTCCTCATTCACGTCGGTTTCATATCTAACACACCACACGATCCCTGGGAACTTCCCTTTTATTCCACGTCCTATCGTATGACGTTAAACTACCTGAGTCCATATGTCCTCAACGCATGACACTAAACTGCGGTTCTACCCTGAACAAGTTCAGGATGCCCCATGTTAATCATGGGATGCACCAGAGCCTCTAACAGAGAGGATTTCACCTGCCATTTTTGGTCTTTGACTGCACTGTGCTTCTAGAACTACGTATGTATTGATTCCCATCCTCATGGGATATGTAGAGACACCCAGGCATTTCACCTAGGATCCAGCCTCAGGAATCGCAAGATCCTGTTCCTCCCCATTTTCTTCCCTCTGGCCTGACCTCTCAGGGGGAACTATGTAGCTGGAATTTTTCCCTGAACAAGTTCAGGATGCCCCAAGATCCCATTGGGAAGTGACAGACCCCCTCGCCAGAGAGGCCCTGTCTGAAAGAAGGAATGATCCATGATCAAACCAATGTGCCCATATGGTGTACTCCCACCATGGTGGTGTAACTACCTAAGTGTTGGATTTTTTTTCGTACAAACCATCACTCCATATTCCACGCTTTTCATGCCCCTTATTCGGACCCTCGTCCCCTTTCATGTCTCACGGGACCCCCTAACGGCCCGGTCTCATGCCCCATCGTCTCACCTACCGTCCTGGGCCAACGTTCCGGAAGACTGGTCATGTTTGGAAGGACCCCCTAATAGTATGGATGTTTGACCTATGGTCCGCCAACTATCCTGGGTCAATGTCCCGAAAGATTTACCGAAAATATTTGTGACATGGTCCCGTGTTTCGAACATGGTCAACGGTTGACCCTCATTTTTGTCCCCATTACAGGCTAACGAAGTAAGGGTACCGCTTCTCCACCATGGTTAACGGTTTTACTTTATTGTCACACCATCCCCACAGTGCTCTGAATCATGGGTATCATGATCCACACTTCCCATTTTCATCAGTTTGGACCAATTTCAGTGCCCTTGGCATTGCACCATTCATGCATAAGAGCACGCTGAAGAAATGGTAATTCGGCTGTCCTGAAAACATCCTTCTACGGTCAAGCATCTCCCATCTTTCAGAAATCCAGACTGGTAATCTGAATCCCGGATGCCCGGAGCATGGTCTCCACTCCTATGTTAGGTGGGATGAGAAGGAAACTATCTCTTGTTTCTCACATCGGTCTCGACGCACGTGGGCATGGGGAATTGTCGCCGAACGTCCCGCAAACATTGTAGGGATGTAACAAGGCGAATCAAACAGTGGAAATCGTACGCGTTGCGGCATTCAAAGCAAAGAAAGAAAAAATTGAGGCATGAAAGTACCAATAAAAGGTTTTTTGGTTTGTTACAATACCCGGGGGTCGACTCCCCCCATGGACGGGTTGACCCCGTCAAAAGAGCGTTGCAGCTCCGCCACCCATTGGCTTGTGGCGTCCAAGGCTTGCTGCCGCTGACAAAGATCCCGCTCCTCCTCAGTAGCGGCGGGGTGTAGTTCGTCAGTCTTGGCTTTGGCCCTCTCTACGCCAGCTTGAACGACATCCATCTTTCCAGAGGTCTGCCTCATATGCTCTTCTGCCTCTGTCAGGTGGGCCTTCAACCGTGAGACCAGCTCAAATTGTGCATTAAGAGAGGCTGAAAGCTCATCTTCCTGGGTCTGCATCTGTTGGACCTCGCCTTCAGCATCCTGGAGCTTCTTGATGTTGGTCGCCTTCCTCCGCTGCCAGCCCATGCTGAGCCCACGATCATGCTCCCGGATCTTCTCAGCCATAAGATCTCGGATGAGTGCGTGAGGACGTTGGGCATCTACTCCCCCAGTGCACTGTTCGCGCAACCGCGAGCGGAGTCTGTCCATTTCGGCCATCCATTTGCACTTGGGGGGTGTCCTTGATAAAGGGCATGATTAGCTTCCATGACCGGCGGCGGACTATGCTGTTGTCTTCCTCGTCGGAGGCCGTTTCGTCCGAGTCTGCGCGATTTGCAGGCTCGTATGAGGGATACACCCACAAGAAATCCTCGGCATGATCTACATCTGGTGTTGAATCTAGTATGACATCTAGCGCTGAAGCAGGTGTGACAGGACTGGGACCGATCGGTTGATCCTCTTCATCAGAGTCCACCTCAATGACTTCAGGCACGACCCTGCTGGTGGTCCCGCCAGTGATGATGCGTGTCGCAGCTTGAGGAGATGGGGGGACCATCACCACCATCACCGGCATGCCCCTAGGAGGGACGCCACCAGACATCCCGACCAGTCTTTCCGCAGCATCCCACGCCAGTCAGAGAACTGTACGACAGAGAAGGACATAAACGTTAGTTGGCATAGTCTACATGTGACGACGAGGAAACCGGTAGAGGAAACTTATGGAGATCGAACTCCTGGTGATGCTCTTGAGCTGGTACTGACGGGACCCCGAGGCGAGACCCTCCGTATACTATTGGAAGGTCTGGAGATTCTGGAGGAGCGACCTCGGGTGCTTTGTTCCCACCAGACGCGGAACTAGACGCACCCATAGGCGCGGGTTCTGAAGGTCCCGCATCATCACCCGCCAAGGGGTGAGAACGAGGCATGCGAACAGGTTCCCCCTGCATGGATCAAACATTGGTGAGAATTCCATAGTGACCCAAGAACGGATCGTAAGGAAAGAAGGTCGGAATGCTACCTCGAGAGCCTCCGTGAAATCATCAGAATCGGAGCCCTGATCTCTGACCTCGCCCTCCTCCAACAGACTCCCTCCTCCAGCCTCATCCTCCCGAGAGGAGTACTCTGATACTTCCAGCAGGGGGAAGTGCTCCCTCAAATTGGCAACCGATAACTATGGGGGGACCTTTTGATTCCACAGTACCCTCACCCGGTCTGTCATTGGGCGGGGGACACCACTGGAGTAGACGCAATCCTCCAGCTTGTCCAGGTATTGCTCTACCTCCAATGGAGACGCCATGAATCCAGCCCGGACTGGGCCTATGACCGATAATTCCATCCTGAGGCGATTCAGGTGGGCCCATATCTCTGGTGGACTGAGAAACTGTCGGTTGACATCCCAAATGTCCCAGGCTTCCGGGAAGATGACATCCTCTGCCATGTCGATATGACGCAGGTGCTTCCCCAGAGCCTGAGTGGATATCCTACGAAATCCCCATGGTGGCTGCCCCTCCGGATGGCCTTGCTCTTCCGGAATCACCGGATCCACCGCTGCTGCCATACCCTCAGCTAGTGTAGGTCTCGCCGCCATGGTAGCCCCGCTACCGTGAGTGGCCCTAGCCGCCCTCTAACACCGACCTCGAGATAGAGGAGGCCCACCGTCACCGACCCGAATAGTTGGTTGCTTCAGCATCTCCCCTGGGTAAGCATCCTCCCAACTAATGGAATACTCCCTCACCAATTCCAAAGCGGCGGTAGATGGAGGCAATGCAATTCACATCTTCCCATCTTCTCATGTGAACATGATCCACAACTGCCTCATCACACACGGGTTCTCCTCGTGATGCACCTCCCAGTAGACCTACGGGGTCAGCCGCTGGAGGCCCCAGAACTACCTCGCAAACCGATATAGGGTGTACGGTTTGCAGAGTGGCTCACGATCTACTCGTGCCACCAAAACTCCACCTCGAAAGGCCAAGAGGTAATCCCGATGATCTTCCATTCCCCGCCCATCATCAGTATGTATCCCCGTCGGCAATAGGAAGGGGTGGAAATTAAACTCATCCGCCCTCCACACCCGATTCAGCACCATCAGCACGGCTAGTTTGAACGGGAAGCTCCCGACCGCATTCAGGATGGAGGGGCGAAAGTTTGATCCTGATGGAGAAATGGGGTTTGGATACTCATAAATCCCCCTGATATGTGCTGTGATCCACCTATATAGGAGGTGGAAGGTCCCACATATCCTTGGTGGCTTCTTACCCTCACTAAGGTGTCGCAACATTCTGTACAGTTTGGTGAGCATTGGAATCCCCAGATTGATCCGCTGCCCCATGGCCAACATGGACGCCATAATAAACAAGCTGGGCCGTACACCCATGTTTGTATCCCTCACCGGTAGGATCCAACAGTAGATGAGAGCCGCGATGAATGCCGCCAGCCTGACTATCGGCGGTTGTTCAGTGCTGACACTAAAACCCCAAGTCTTCCATTGGCTGTCCTCCAAGACCCACCAATACGAGTGCCCCTTGCCCCGTTGGGCCGCCCTCGGATAAGTTCGAGGCCTCAGAGGGAACCCTCGATTATCTGGGAATTTCAGGAACCACTTGAACCATCTCCTAAAGTGGACATCCCTCACTGCCTCCTTGTCATCTCCAGGGACGAGCGTCATCAGCGCTGACGCCAGTCACGGCATTTTCTATGTATCCTCCCACGCCCTCATGACAGGGAGTAACTCATCATACATGGCCCCCAAGATTGGAACCCCAGAAATCTAGTGGACATCCCACAGGCTGATTCCCACCTCCCCGTGATGCAGGTGAAAGGTATTGGTCCTAGACGACCATCTACTCAGCAATTCCGGCATCAGTTTCTTTGGTTGGTAAATGTGGAATTGGGAGGCCCATGCCTCCCCATAAAACCCCACTCTCCTCAGCTCGGCCCCAAACTCCTCGCATGAGGCGCCTACCCAGTAGGCCCAGGCCCAGTCATCAGTAAAGTTGCCACCCTGGCACAGGTCCCACTCATCGGACCATCCCCTCTTCGAATCCTACAAAGCCGCCATCAGCATGGTGCGGTAGAAAGGAGGGGACGTCTCCGGTTGCAGTGGATTTCCGTCAATATCGTTCATATGGTTGTAGAGACAGTCAGCGGTGAGGGGTGTGAAGTCCTCCTACGCATGTCCATCGGCTGCCCTGAACCATTGGTGCTGGCATGGTGTGATCCTGAACCAGCATGCTGGTTCGTCCCTACTCGCCTTAGGGATGAAGACGTCATCCCTCAACCCGAAGCCGTACAATGGCAGTTTCTTACACTGCGGATAATCCTTATGACCCACCGATAGAAGATCTGTCAAAGAAGCATGGTCTGAATGGCTTCGGACCATCTCCCCAAGGCCTGGACAATTGGTCATCTCATCCCAATGAGCGGCATCTGCAAGCACCCCCAATACAGCCTCTTGATGGGCCATTTCGATTCAGTTCCTCAGAAAAGAATTTTTCAGAACGGATCGCGGAGCTGGATCGCGAAGCCGGATCGCGAAGGTTGGTCGCGGGACCAAGCCACGAAGTCTGGCCTAGGCCGACAAGAGGAATTTTGATTGGCACGGATCCGGAGTCGGAGACCCGCGGTTCTCCGCGAAGCTCGATTCGCGGAGGGCTGTCGCGGAGTACGTGGAGCTTCGCGAAGTCGAGAGCACAAAAAGACAAGGATGTCACGTGAAGCCAAAAGAGGTCAACCCCCTATTTATAGGCGGCGACCCCGGAGCATCGCGGCGCGCCTCACCCACGTGGAGCATCACGGCGCTTCCAGATCCGTGGGCCCGGTCAGCACCGCGGGGCCCTTTCACGTAGCTGCATCGCGAAACACTGACAATTTTTGCAATTTTCCCTCAGACTTTGACCCTTCACCCTCCGCGGCTCCAAGTCTGAGGGGGGAATTTTTTGGCCCGAAAATATGGCACAAAAGGAAGGGACGAAAAAGAACGCTGGCATGCTGCCTCGTGAAGCACCGACGCGAAGCACCGCCGCGAAGCACCCCGAGCATCGCGGTCTCACGAAGCTCCAGAGGCGGTAACTCTCCGTGAATGAATTTGACGTTCGCGAGCCAGCCGCGAAGCTCTAGAGGCGGTAACTCTCCGCGAACTCATTTGACATTTGTGAGCCCGCCGTGAAGCTCCAGATGTAGTAACTCTCCGCGAACACATTTGACGTTAGCGAGCCCTCCGCGAAGCTCCAGAGGCGGTAACTCTTCACGGATGAAGTTGACGTTCGTGAGCGCGCCGCGGAGCACCTAAGGCGTCATGCAAGTTCTGCTCCGTGGCACCCCTTCCCTATAAATAATGGACTCCCCCTGAGTCCCGAGAGGGACATTCCAACCTTTCGTTTTCTCCTCTCCCGAATCGTGAAGCACTCTTTGCCCCGGGAATCATGAGCTCCGCGAGGTACTTCTCCTTCTCGAGACGCCTTTGCTTTGTCTCGTTTTGAGCCCCTCTTCCGAGAGGGATGCCCTTCGCGAAGCACAAGGGCATTCCGAAGGAAGGGGGTTCCAAAGGGAACCCGGGCAGCCACGGAGCGTTTATGCTTCGCGAAACACCGAGGTTGTACTAGTGATGCCTATGCTAAGGCAGGATCACTACGCATCGCGAAGTACACTGCTTCGCAGCACCCTGCGTTGCGAGGCACCCCTTCTTCATGAGGCAGTACTCCACGAATAACGTTACACTTCGCGAATCACCCTCCACTCACACCTATGCCCCATGCTAAGGCCAAGGCACTCTGCTTCGCGAAGCACACTCCTTTGCTTGTCAATTCGTCTTCCCTTGCGACCCTCCAGGTTTGCACTATGTGATTACAAAGTCCCATGGACAATACCACCCATAGTGTTGCTTCGCCTAATGCTTCTTTGCATAGGAACGCTAATAGGTATTGCTTCTTCGCATAGCCATGCTAACGTGGACCCCTTGAGGGTTCGCTCCACAACCCCCCTTGACTGTGGCCTTACTGGTACCTTCCCTTCCCCAAGGACCAGAGGTTACCAGTTATGTAAGTCATAGGGTTGCGGAGTGAACCCACATCGTCCGAGCTGTAGGACGTTAAACTGCCAAGCACCACGTCCTAAACACATGACGTTAAACTGTGACCCGGCCTAGTGCCTCTCTCGAAGGGACCCCCCAGCTCGAACATTCTTTACGCCACTCATCTCCATGGGAGCCGACTCCCCCTCACATGGAATGAGATCCTCCTTGTCGGAGCAGCCTTTGTCCATGGTGGAAGGGTTGCCTTAGAGCGTAATCCCCTAGCCTTTCCAACGGATGGTTGCACCCCTGAATCTCCGTACTTCCCCACTACCAATCTCAGTGGAGGGCGTGATAGGGAACGAGCCACCTCCCATCATTGGTCCAGAGTCCCTCTTTCGAAGTGCTTTTTTCGCACTTCGGGCCTCCATCCTGGAGTAAGTCCCATCACCATGGGCCGCCTAACGCGTAAGCCCCTCTTCACTTCTCATGGACTCACCCTTCGCGACGCGATCGTCAGGTCCTTGCAACCTCTTGTTTCTCACACCGAGCATGAATCACATGGGCTTAGAGTGAGCACCGACCCTGACCCCTACCTTCAGCGAACTATAAGGACTTTGATCAGTGTTAAGTCATGGTACGTAGGAAGCCTCCATGAGTATCAAGCCACATTACTCGGTCGTTCATTCACATCGAGTTTCGCCCTTGTCCAGCATGACATTAAACTGCATGCCCTCGTCCAACATGACGTTAAATTGCACTCCCCATCCTGCATGACGTTTAATTGCATACCCTCGTCCAGCGTGATGTTAAACTGCATGCCCCGTCCCGCATGATGTTAAACTGCATACCCTCGTCCAGCATGACGTTAAACTGTATTCCCTCGTCTAGCATAACGTTAAACTGTATGCCCCTTGTCCCGCATGACATTAAACTTCACACCCATTTGAACTACGAGGTCTTTTATCCATGTCAAGGCGTGGTACGTAGGAAGCCTCCATGAGGTTCAAGCCCACCATCATCCAACTCACGTCGAGTTCTACCTGCATCCAGAACGACGTTAAACTGCAATTCCTGTCTGACAGCAAGCCGTTGTGACCAACCCAAACTATGAGGACTATGATCCATGTCAAGGAGTGGTACGTAGGAAGCCTCCACGAGGTTCAAACCCACCATCCGATCGTTCTGACCTCATTCACATCAGTTCACCCCGTCCCGCATGACGTTAAACTGTATTCCACAATTTGAACTATGGGGACTTTGATCCATGTCAAGGCATGGTACGTAGGAAGCCTCCCCGAGGTTCAAGCCCAACAATCGTTGGCCTAGATCGTCTCCTTGCCGGTGTGGCAACCCCCCCCCCCCATTTTCACCTGAACTACAAGGACTTGGATCCATGTCAAGGCATGGTACGTAGAAAGCCTCCCAGAGTTTCAAGCCCATCTCCCATCGGACCAAGGTCCCTCATTTACGTTGGTTCATCGGCACCCACCGCCCGTCGTTTATTCACGTCAGGGTTCACTACCGTCCCGCATGATGTTAAACTGTGTTCCATCAATCCTTCGAACGACAAGGACTTTGTTCCATGTCAAGGCATGGTACGTAGGAAACCTTCCCAAGGTTCAAGCCCACCACTAGTGGACCCACGGGTCTACTTTCATGTCAGTTCACCGATGAAACCCTTTGAACTACGAGGTCTTTGATCCATGTCAAGTCATGGTACGTAGGAAGCCTCACTGAGGTTCAAGACCAACCCCCATCGGACCAAGGTCCACCTTCACGTCGGTTCGCTGACGATGCCCATCGGACCAAGGTCCACCTTCACGTCGGTTCGCTGACAATGCCCATCGGACCAAGGTCCACCTTCATGTCAGTTCGACGATGCATCGGACCAAGGTCCACCTTTACGTTGGTTCGCTGACGACATCCATCGGGCCAAGGTCCACCTTCACGTCAGTTCACCGACACCATCCCGAACTATGCGGACTTCGATTCCCTGCCACGGGGATACGTAGGAAGTATCTTCAAGGCTCAAGCCCAACTTCACTGTCGCCCTTGTGATGGTACCATTTCATTCCCCATTCACTCCATTCATCCATCCATCAACCATCCTGATTCTCGCCCGGACCGTCATATCTTGGTGAGACCATGTCGATACGATCCTCTTCACAGCCGCCCATGGGCTGGTCCTGGTATCGGCACCCCTTCAAGGGAAATCCCTCAATCCGATCTATCCTAGCTAATGCTCCGGTCGGGTTGATCTGTCTCCGCTGGACATTAAACTTACGGCGTACCCTATGTTAAAACACGGGAAGCTGAGGAAAACCTCAGATATGTGCCTACGACATATAATTCCCCGTGCTCGATGTGGGATGCCTCAGGCTTCCACGCCCTCAAGAAGCCCTGTGACCAGGGATAATAGACATACATGCCAGGTTCCCCAGTATCCAAACACGCTACTGATGCCTCAACGTGACTACTCCCCCAACTGAAGGTTGTTTCCCTGACCGGACCCTTCGGAATGTCCCGACAGAAGCAGTGTAATTAACCAGCGTCCATGGAAACATGGCACTGGGAAGAGTTTAACGAACAACGTATTAAATCTATGAGGGAGACCCGGACTAGGTGACGAGTTCTGAGGAGGAATCCACGAAAGGAGGAACCGACATCCCATCATCCTGTTTCGATCAAGGAGAAGACATCCATAAATAAGGAGAAAATGACGCCCGCCTTTGGAATGCGGGAATGTGGGGCAACAAGCGCAGCGCGTCCTCCTCCGTAGACATACGGATGCGCGCGCCCCGGCGAAAGTGTCAGAAACAATTATGTTTTTACCTTTTAATGGAATGAGATCTAGAGAATTTACAATGTATTTTTATCTTTATTGATTGATTTAGGGACATGACTAATCATTTTATTATTTAATACATGGTCTTTTTTAAAAATTATTCTGTTCTTCAAAACACGAATGTTTACGTGGTTGATAAATGTTATTTAATAGTTATAGAGTGCATTGATAATTGAAAACATTTGGTGAACATTTTGAAAAAAAACGATGTTATACTTGAGGATAGAATAAATATATTACAAATTATGCTAATTTAGTATACATTATTTAATTAGGATCTACCCTACATCATATTTACAACATGGTATACCATGATATGACATAAAAACATATGATTCAAATTATTATAATGAAAAAAAACTGAATATAAAATTGAAAAATAATTACAATAATTATGTGACTCAAAAAAACAAAAAATAACCCAAAAGTACAATATAAATAAGTAACATATCATAAATATAAATAAATACTACAATATTACATCCATGATCAGTAGCTACATAATTGGTCTCAAAAAAGGTGTTTATAAAGAAGTGAATTAGTGTAATACATGAGTTCAAGATATGGGATATATGGGATGTTGGTAATTTTTAGACATGTGATATAAGATTTTATGGCTAATTGTTGAAGAATAAAATGATATAAATCAGTAAAAATCTTGGAAAAGATATAATTAAATGATTCATATAAATAATAAGAAGAAAAAATCATAAACTAGTGTTTGTGATATTTTTTAAGACTTTAAAATTTTGGTTTCATGGACTCATTCCATGGGATAACATGGATGAAACCAATAACATCATCATTCTTAATTGATGGTTGATCAATTTTTATATCCTTACAAACTTATTGTATTACGGTTGATAAAAAATAAACAAAGGGTGAATATACACATATGGTAAATAATAAATGAAAAATCAAATCAACATATTTCAGTTTTCATTCATAGAGAAACAATACACTAATAAAGTGTAATTAATTATACTTTATAATATATATATATATATATATAATGACCATAGAGTATTTAACATATTTTTAATATAATGATAAGTTTTTAAAAAATTTATTAATATAATATTTTATTCATATTTATAATTTACATAACATATAGATATATCTGTAAAAAATAGGTTATAAAAAAAATATATACATTAAAATAGTATAAAAATTAAACATAAAAATTATAAAATAATAAATTCTAATTAATATATTAATTTTATAAGTAATAATACTTTAAACTTAATCGTTTTTTAAACAATGAAAAAAAATTAATTAAAATATTCAATTAATTATAATCATCGTATTCAGAAAATTGAATTATGTAAAAAAATATTACAAAAATTAAAATTTCATAAAAAAATTCCTTTATACCAAAAATTTTAACAATCAATTAAAAACATAATATTGATATTTAATTAGTATATATACTTAATCAAGTAACCTAGTGTCAAGTATTATTAAAAATTACTGGATCAGAGATCATTGAGTAGGGAGATAATCATTGGATGGAGTGGAGTTACAACAGGGTTTGGTGTGATTCTAAATTAGACACATACTATTGGATAGAGAAACACGTTGAAATCAATAACATGATGTGATATCGAGGTTTCTAGAGGCTTGATAAAGTTTCATTATAGAAAAATGATAGGGAGAATGAAGAGGTTCCATGATGAAATAGTCTAGTTTTGAAGGGGCTATTCTATAATCAGAATCATTCAGGGTTAGGGGTTGGGTTTTAGGGGAGGGGATAGAATTTTGGATAAAGGGGGAGAAAATGTGATAATTATATTATATATATAGATTCCACCATTTTTTTGGTTTCTATTTGGAATATCTGAGCTCCGAACAAGGTTAGTGACAAGGAAAGAGTGACTGACACCTATGTCTATCAGAACTGCATCTAAAGTAGATATGTGACAGATCATACCTCATATCATCTATGGGTCTTCGGGATAGTAGGCCTTGATGGCCTTATTTTGAGCCCAACCTTATCAACATACTCCTAGATCTAATGGTGGACCACCTGGGGTGGTGGTGGTAGTACCCCATACCAATGCCCACTTCACAATGCTCATCTCGATTCTCTGCCTCGTGTGCCACGTGGTGGACCACCATGTTCCTATCTCTACCACTGCCACTCAGGGCCCTATACTATCTTTTCATCCTATGGATGGATATTTGGTCAATCCCAATCAACTTTCCCGTGTTCGTCGCCTGTGATGAATATTCTACTCCCATGATGACTCCCAATTATCTAAAAGCCTTACAGTACCATCCCTGAGTCATTGGGGTCATCCATTGAATGGTATGGATTATTTTGGGCCTTTGCGACCTCTTTTTTCTACCTGCCATGGATGATTCATCCACTCGTCACTCGGTGGTAACTCCTACTAATAGTTCCTACTCATTAATGATGATCTCTACTAGTTGAGATTTCTATGGCACCCCAGCATGTGTAGGGATGATGAGAGAAATCATTGGTTCCCAATGCTCCTTCTAGAGTCCCTGCTCAAAGGTTTGGGCCAGGATGAAATAGACTTGCATCATATATGTTGAGTAACGGTAGAGGTCTGTGTACCTTGCATAGTACTATACCACTATCGTGCTACCCTATTATAAGCGAAGAAGCTCTTTTAAATGTACTCTGCACAAAGTAATAGGGAATATCTCCTCCCTGAGATGTCACATGAAGTCAACCAACGTGATGGTCGCCTCATCGTGATTATGGATGGTCAAACTCCACCATCTCCCCACTGATCCCTCCAGAAGGCTTGTTTCTAGAAACGCTATATGGTCAAGTGGCATCCTTACTATGTGGATGACTCATTACACCACCTACATCTAATCTTTCATGACTTGGGGGTCTGTCTATCCACTGAGCATGTGAGGAATATGTCGCTGGAAATTGTGTAAGGAACTGAGCCTATGTGTGTCCTCTACAGTTAGTAACAGTAGTAACTATTGACCAATGGGCGGTTGTATCTCTGGGAAACCCTCCAAATGTACAATCTCGTGAAAATATCCACGTAACAATGCATAATAACTCTATATAATCATTGTTGTCACACAATGGATCCTAGATTGTTTTCCTCATTGAGGGATCCTAAAAGAAATCAAGATTAACGAAAGTCAATAAATTATACATGGTTAGCTAAATCTGACTCAAAAATATTATGGGAAAACAATCAAGTATACATTGAAATAGTGTTTTCATGTTCCATGTCGAAAAACAAAATTCAGGATTATTTTGTATGGATACATCGGCTACCACACCAACACTGGAATCACTGGCCTGAAAGACAAATGCAAAACACAAAACAATATTTCCCAATAAAAATTTACAGACTCTGAGATATTTTATAAGAACCAACCTCCTTTGATACCACATGTTAACAACTCGTCCCCCAGGGCCCATTCCATGACTACCCCAAACAACCTTCCATAGGCCAAGGGCTGGTGACTAGCACCAGAAAGGTATATCCTAAAAAGGGAAGGAATTTTTTTAAACATGTACACATGCACGAAGCTCAAACATTGGATATTGAGCACAAAGTAAAATAAAACTATCACGAATAAAACTAATAATTGTATATTGAAACTAAAATTACAAATGGGACATAATACATTCTAAAAAACACCAATGAAATTACAAATTACAGGGTCCCTCTGCTCGAGACTCTACCTGAAGGGTATGTGGAGGTAGCTATGTGTAGCTATAGAAGAATGCCCCTATGTCTCATCTCACTGACCACCACCTGGTCCCAGACTACCAAGGACTCCGTTGTAGCATGGATAACCTTCATGAGAAACAAAACATGCTGGTGTGGCCCGTGAAAGGGTGATAACATAATACTCAGTAGGGACCCCAAATGAAAATGGAGAGTCCAAAAAGTTGGTCCATGTTGTATAATCACACAAAAAAATACCCAGAAAAGATACCTCACACCATGTATAACTCTATATATTGGAGGTATGAATATAATTCATAGAGATGATTCTTACTGTGCTACTAAGGTACTTATCACTGATGATCCACTGAGGTCGTCTTGTCTCCGGGCCACTCATGTCCTATCATCTGTTGAACCTATAATGTACACACATCTGCTGAACCATTGACGTACACTCGTCAGGTGAACCATTGAGTTATGCTCGTATGCTGAACCACTATTGCACGCTCATATGATAAAAAATAGAAGAACACTCAAATACTAAACCACTTAGGCACACTCTTATGTTGAAACACAATGGCATGATCTTATATTGAACCATTGATGCATGCTCATATGCTAAACCATTAAGGAATTATTGTATGCTAAACCACTAAGTAATGCTCGTATTTTGAAATAATTAGGAACACTCATATGTTGAACTACTAAGGAATTCTCGTCATCTGTTTCATGTCATAGCTAGTCATAGGATTCATGCACTCTAGTGTGCTTGATTCAAGGATAATCTACACCTCAATCCATCAGTCATAAACCATATGTCAAATAATATCACATAGATTACTCACAAACAAAATTCTCAGCACAAGGGTCCCAAATCCACAAACAGCGTGTCAATTGGACACCTAGTATAAATGATATTGTCATTTTAGTAAACATGGGTTGGTTGCATCCAGGCCTGGTCCGACTTGGTCAGACTGACCTGACCAACCCGTATCGGGGGTCCCACATGATCCACATCCATTATACAGACATAGATGGGGCTTGGATAGCCTAATTTGACATGGCCAAGAGACTAGGCCCATTGGGCCTTACAGGACCCAACCCGGTTCAGCCATTGGTCTAGCCCATTGGGTCTCCTAGCGACCTAGTTTCATCCATCCCGGTCCACACTAGTGGGTTGGTTTATTTCCATCCTGGACGCCCAAGGTGTCTGGGGCACGCCTCCACGTGTTTGGATGTGTTCAGCCTCCTCCTCCACACACACATTAAATTAGGGACCGCCTGCCACCTTGTAAAAGCCCGAGATTTTATAAAAAAATATTCTTTTTAATTTAATTAATGTCTTATGTTGTACGATACACCAAAAAGAGCTTGCACAACACACGTCCTTGAATTTCCTTGCATTACATGCAATCGCGACCTTCCTCGATAGCGTGTGTAGTATGCAATACCGAGTTTCACTAAACAATGATATTCTATTAAAATATTATTAATACTAGCCGTTATGAACAGTAATAACAAATTTTTAAAATTTTAGAAATTTTAGCTCTCAAAATGGACATCATTTTTGGATTCGGAGTATCGAATTTAGCCTAAGGTGAAATTTTGGTGATTTTCGGATAACTTTCATATTTTGATGAATAGTGAAAATTACAGAATTTTAATTAAAAACAACTTTTTCATACGAAATAATTAATAGTGATAAATTATTAATTTTAGTGGTTTTAAAGTATATTTGGAATATATTTTTACAATTCAATACAATGTTGGTCATTGGATGTAATTTCACATTTACACCAGACATAAACAAGTGTTAATCTTTTGATAGTTATTATCTCTTAAAAACACGCTATTTGTTGTGACAGCAGAAATTAGTTATAAAATTAATTAATGCAACTGATATGTTGGGAATTTTTTAAAATATAAATCATTTTTGAATTCGGAATATCACTTATATCTTAGGGTGAAATTTTGCCAGTTTTCTAAAAAACATCAATTTTTGATGAATAGTGAAACTACTAAGTGGTAGTTAAAAAAATTAAATTTTTCATAAATCTTAATTTTACCGCTTCTGTGAATGGAATTTCAAAAATCCGAGAGACACGGTTGTTGTCAGTAAGTAAAATGTGGTTCAATGAGATGAAAATAATTTTTGATGAATAGTATCTTTTTACTTTTATTTACCAGGGTTAAAAGTAAATAGGGTAATTAAGGGTAAAAATGATATTAATATTACCCTAACACATGTCCTAATCCTATTGGACAAGTTTATCTCGACCAAAAACAACCTTAAGTATAAAATATTATCATTTAGGCCCACTTGGATTAGATTAGGACATTTATTACTATTTAATTCAAAGAAGAGTTAAAAGAGTTAAAATCAAAGTTTATTTACTAAAACATTTTTAATATAGGGTTATACATAATATAAATTCGACTATAAACATTCATTATAAAGCTAAATATATTTCCTACATAATGGTATTTTATTTGTAATTTTTAGACATTCAATAATTTAATTTAGTTATGACACAACGATGATGCAGTAATTATATTATTAATGAAATATTGACATAATTGATGTTATAAATACACAAATAAATAAAATATGAGACTTTTTATGAATTTCACTAATTTTATAGGTTAATAGGACATGTTAGTATTGATTTAATTAACTTTTTTAGAACTTATCATTCTGTTATGAGTTTCAAAAAAATCAATTACTAAATAGTGTCAAAATTGACATAAAATAGTTTTTAAAACAAATATTATATTATTATTGTTATTTTATTCCTAAAAATCTACGGATCGGCCAAATGACTTATATAAGGATAGATATATTAATAATAAACAACTTGGGGTTCGTTTTTCCTGATATAGTATGTTTATTAACCTTATAGTATAAGAACACAAGAAGACACGGTAAAATTAAATTTATTTAACTTAATGTTAAATCTAAATGATAAGGTTAAAATAGGAACCTAAACGTGTCTAAAATCTATTGGATGAGAGGATTTCGACCCATCCCAACCTTAGCCTCGAAATAAATCAATTTGGGGCTATTTAAAACCGAACTTTACTTTATAATAAAATAATATTTTTCGTTATTCCAAAGGTGCCCCTCTCCTCACTTATAAAAGGGCATCTCCTCCCTCTCTTCCTCACACAACATTGAGCCTTCAAGCTCGGAAAACCCCTGCCAAAATCTCTTCTCCACTTCCCTAGTATCACCCTAGAGGTCCTGGTCTTCTACAAAGACCATCTTTAGTTCTTTAAGTGGAGGTTAAGTGAAGGCACGTCAAAAAGAGGAGGTTCGGACACTTACGAAGCAAATCGGACCTAAGGTAAGGGAAATATCACAATCTCATTTTTATCCAAGATTTTTTATACTTTGGTATTTAATGGGGTGTATTTTATCATCCACATCCATGTTTCCTCAATATGTAATATTATTTCCCTCCACCTACAATTGTTTAAATCCAATTTTACCCTTCGGTGAGTTTTTAGTAAAAGATATGAAAGGAATATTTTGTCGTTTTTCATACGAGGTACTTTTTGACTTTTCCGAAAAAGTATGAAGAATGTTTTTTTAACATATACGGCATGAATGGATTTTTAAAACATTATTTCCAAGAATCTTACTTTATAGGTTTTCATGTTTATTTTTAATCAACTTCTTTTAGTTTAAAATTTTATTACATTTTAAGAAAGGAAAAATGTTTTTGAAGTAGAAAGGATATTTTCCTCAAGAATGGTGTTCAAGTGTTTTATCAAAATTATTTTCCATCTATGATAATAAAGTGTTCTGTTTTTTATCCCTATTATTACATGGATTTGATTATGTTATGATGGAAATATTTTTATGAATTCCTTTATCTTATATGAATTGTTTTATGATGTCATGTTGTTTAAGAATCCCATTTTTATTACATGGGTTATGCTATGATGTATGGTTTATGATTTTGTGGCACACATAAGAATGGTATCATTATGAGATGGGTGGGACCTATATCTCCCTCAAATGCATTGGGTAAAGATTTTATATCTCATGAGATAGACATGGCTGGAATGGTAGGTTATACCGGTTCAGTGAAACAGGACTGAAACGAGGGTGACTCGGTTCAGAAAGGGACTTTGTCCACTAAGATAGTCTTGTCAATGAGTCTTGACTAACAAGAAATGATGATTATGTGTTTATGCCACAAAGTTTCATGTTTTATGTTGTGATTATTGGGATTACATTTCACTTATATGATTTATCCCATGTTATGATATTATGAGCTCTTTTGTAGGTTAATATTTCCAAAAGCTATGTTCTTATGTATATGATGTGATTGATATTTCTTTTGTTTACCCTTACTGAGCATTTGAGCTCAACCTTTTATGTTTTCCTTTCCCCAGGATATAAAGAAAGTTTTTAGGTATTAAAAAAAGGAAGATCTTTATGGGAGATGTTGAAGATCTTTCACCAGGATTAGAAGATTATATTCCGAGTTTCCAAAGACACTAAACTATTACGATCCTTGTGTGTGTGTTTTTGTTATGTACTAAGTATTCCGCAAAAGTAATGTAATGTCAATGTACGTTATGCTTAGGGTCTCTATAGTTGGTATCAGAGGAAAGGTTTAGTCAACATTTGGAAACTAGGATGCGAAAACTTTAGTGAGATCCCTAGAGATATTTCTATGGTATGTCTAGGGATGTCCCTAAGGATAAGTATACGTATAGGATACAGTCCTAGAACTATGGTAACAATCATAGAATTTAACCTAAGATGTTAGATATTGAGGATACTCTCCCTTTATTATGTTGTTTTCCCTAGCATGATTTTTTCCTCTCACACTATTCTTTTTGGGTTTTAGATGATGGCTGGAACCCGAAGGAACCATGTTGATCAATGCAATGGACAATGCAATGATTGTCCTCCTGAACAAACAAATGTTATGGGAGATGGAGTGAAAAATCATATTGCTATACTTACACAAGCTATGAATCATTCTGGACTTCCAAATGAGCAGAGAAGGGAACAATATTCTATTGAGTCCTTCATGAGGCAACGTCCACCTTCTTTCAGTGGGTCTTCCGATGCACTTGTTGCTGGACAATGGATCAGTACCACTGAAAAGATATTTTCAGTTCTTCAATGTTCTAAACATGATAAAGTCATCTTAGCAGTATATCGTTTGGAAGGTGAAGCTGATCAATGGTGGAATATTATCAAGAATACGAGTCCAAGGGATGAAATTGAGTCCATGGAATGGGACGAGTTCAAGAACATGTTTTTCAGTAAGTACTTCCCTCGTATTCTTCGAACAAAGATGGAAAAGGAGTTTTTTGAGCTAAAGCAGAAGGATGATGAATCTGTTGGTATATACGAAGCAAATTTTACAAGACTTGCAAGGTATGCATCTGGCATTATCATCCAACCTGAAAGTATAGTTGACTGATTTTTCAGTGGCTTAAAACCAAGTCTTCGAAGGGCATTAGCTATAATAGACTTCAGTAGCTATGAAGAAATTGTGCGTTGTGCTATCAAGGTAGAAATAGAAGTTGGTGTTACATATCCATCTCATGGTATTGACAAGAAACGAAAGATGGAGTTCAAGGAGAAATCTCAGAATAATGGTGAAAAGAAGATGAATGTTTCCTTATGCACAAAGTGTGGAAAGAATCATGGTGGAGATTGTCTTAAAGGGACTAGAAAATTTGTTAAGTGTGGAAAAGAAGGTCATCGATCAGCTGAGTGTCGAAGTAATGGAAAAAAGGGTTTCTAATGATGTGAATAAAGCAAAGACTGCAGAGAACGCACCACCAACACTTCAATGCTTCAAGTGCAAGGAAATGGGGCATTATGCTAATAAATTCCCTAATCCAAGGGTTAGTGATGATCAACATGAGCAACCACTAAATGCAAAGGACAAAGGGAAGTCACATGCGATTACTATTGGGGATCATGAATATGACAACGATGTGGTGGAATGATTAAGTGTTTATGTAATGGGATTCCAAAATAATATTGTATCATGGAGTATTGGAATATTTATATATTGGTCTAATGTGGTATTCAAAGTGATTGAGATATTTTTGGAAATAAGATGATATGCGCATAATGAAGGGAAAACGAGAAAATTAAATGTTTAACAGTATTCATGAGCTCATGATTGATATAAGGACTAAGTGATATGATGGTTTGAGTATATAGAATTTTGAGGATTTTGGTATGTGGAAAGTGTTAACATTTAACTACATTCATGTTTTCACTAAGGTATTCAAAAGAATACATGATTAAGGACTTTGAATGTTTGGAATGTGACCAACAAAACATATCTTATGATATATGGGGATCGACGATGGTGTTAAATCTCTGGTAATCGTTTTCACTATGTTATGAGAGTGGAATGCAGTATTATGGATAAGCCTAAAGATTGGAATGGATTTTGTTGGACATAAGTTAGTATTGTTTAAGGATGGGAGTTTTTCGATATTATTGATGGGATGAAAATGGACAACCTGCAGGATGGGCGACATCCCATCGCGTCGGACAAGGATGTGGGAATAGAACCCACAATCGAAGTGCGACTGGCCTTTATCGCCTACCACTGGCCTACAGGAAGGCCATGTTTAGTAGAAACTAGTTTTATTTTATTATGCGGTATGATATATGAGGTATAAGTTCATTTTTGGAACTATATACGATTAACCATAAGATGGACTTATAACTTTTGCTAACCTTTTGTTTGAAAGAGATGGAATGACCCATCATTATATCACATGATCTGCTAACACTTCACGAATAAAAAATTAAACTTCATTTATTTAAGAGATGAAGTGGAAATTGTTCAAGGCACGAACAACAGTAATATTGTACCAAAATAAAGTAAGTATTTATTCTAATTCAAATTCCTTAACTTTAGGGAAAGGATCTTGAAAACAAAAAATGTTTTCCTAGTGCTCTTATATCTGATTAATCAGATGGTACCTTAGATCGTCACAAATTTATGGATTTGTGATAGCTGGATTTTCCATAGCCATGTTCTCTACCACTCTCCATCAGAACATGATGGTTAGATTTCTCTTCCATATCCATATTTTCACCTATGTGGAAACCCAGTGATTAGTTTATTTGGGTAACCATTACGTTTCATATTTTTGTTTTTAAATATTGGTTTTGATATTCTATTTTACGATGTGGGTTTCTATTAAAGAAACTTTTGAGTAGTAAACCATTTATAACCCCGACGAATTTCGAGGGCGAAATTCATTTTAAGGGGGGTAGAATGTAACAGCCCGAGATTTTATAAAAAAATAATTTTATTAATTTCATTAATTTCTTGTGTTGTATAGTACACCAAAAGGATCTTGCACAACCAACGTCCTTGACTTGCCTTTCATTACACGCAATCGCCACCTTCCTCGATAGCGTGTGTAGTATGCAATACCGAGTTTCACTAAACCGCGATATGCTATTAAAATATTATTAAAACTAGCCGTTATGAACAGTAATAACCACCTTTTAAAATTATAGAAATTTTAGCTCTCAAAATGGACTTCATTTTTGGATTCGGAGTATCGAATTTAGCCTAAGGTGAAATTTTTTTGATTTTCGGATAACTTTCATATTTTGATGAATAGTGAAAATTAAAGAATTTTAATTAAAAACAACTTTTTCAATCTAATTAATTAATAGTGATAAATTTTTAATTTTAGTGGTTTTAAAGTATATTTTGAATATATTTTTACAATTCAATACAATGTTGGTCATTGGATGTAATTTCACATTTACACCAGACATAAACAAGTGTTAATTTTTTGATAGTTATTATCTCTTAAAAACACGCTATTTGTTGTGACAGCAGAAATTAATTAAAAAATTAATTAATGCAAATTATATGTTGGGAATTTTGTAAAATAGAAATCATTTTTGAATTTGTAATATCAATTATAGCTTAGGGTGAAATTTTGGCAGTTGTCTAAAAAACTTCAATTTTTGATGAATAGTGAAACTACTAAGTGGTTGTTAAAAAAATTAATTTTTTCATAAATCTTAATTTTACCGCTTCTATGAATAGAATTTCAAAAATCCGAGAGACACGGTTTATGTCAGTAAGTAAAATGTGGTTCAATGAGATGAAAATAATTTTTGGTGAATAGTAACTTTTTACTTTTATTTACCACGGTTAAAAGTAAATAGGCTAATTAAGGGTAAAAATGATATTAATATTACCCTAACACATGTCCTAATACTATTGGACAGGTTTATCTCGACCAAAAACAACCTTAAGTGTAAAATATTATCATTTAGGCCCACTTGGATTAGATTAGGACATTTATTACTATTTAATTCAAAGAAGAGTTAAAAGAGTTAAAATGAAAGTTTATTTACTAAAACATTTTGAATATAGGGTTATAAATAATATAAATTTGACTATAAATATTCATTAGAAATCTAAAAAAATTTCCTACATAATGGTATTTTATTTGTTATTTTTAGACATTAAATAATTTAATTTATTTATGACACAACGATGATGCAGTAATTATCATATTAATGAAATATTGACATAATTGATGTTATAAATACCCAAATAAATATAATTTGAGACTTTTTATGAATTCCACAAATTTGATAGGTTAATATGAAATGTTAGTATTGATTTAATTAACTTTTTTCGAACTTATCATTCTGTTATGATTTTCACAAAAATCAATTACTAAATAGTGTCAAAATTGACATAAAATAGTTTTTAAAACAAATATTATATTATTAATTGTTATTTTATTCCTAAAAATCTAAGGTTCGGCCAAATAACTTAGATAAGGATAGATATATTAATAATAAACAACTTGGGGTTATTTTGTCTTGATATAGTAATTTTATTAACCTTATAGTATAAGAACACAAGAAGACACGGTAAAATTAAAATTATTTAACTTAATGTTAAATCTAAATGATAAGGTAAAAATAGGAACCTAAACGTGTCTAAAATCTATTGGATGAGAGGATTTCGACCCATCCCCATCTTAGACTCGAAATAAATCAATTTGGAGCTATTTAAAACCGAACTTGACTTTATAATAAAATAATATTTTTAGTTATTCCAAAGGTGCCCCTCTCCTCCCTTATAAAAGGGCACCTCCTCCCTCTCTTCCTCACACAACTTTGAGCCTTCAAGCTTGGCAAACCCCTGCCAAAATCTCTTCTCCACTTCCCTAGTATCACCCTAGAGGTCATGGTCTTCTTCAAAGACCATCCTTAGTTCTTTAAGTGGAGGTTAAGTGAAGGTGCGTCAAAAAGAGGAGGTTCAGACACTTACGAAGCAAATCAGACCTAAGGTAAGGGAAATATCACAATCTCATTTTTATCCGAGATTGTTTATACTTTGGTATTTACTGGGGTGTATTTTATCATCCACATCCATGTTTCCTCAATATGTAATATTATTTCCCTCCACCTACAATTGTTTAAATCCAATTTTACCCTTCGGTGAGTTTTTAGTAAAAGATATGAAAGAAATCTTTTGTCGTTTTTCGTACGAGGTACTTTTTGACTTTTCCGAAAAAAGTACGAAGACTGTTTTTTTAACTTATACGTCATGAATGGATTTTTAAAACATTATTTACAAGAATCTTCTTTATAGGTTTTCATGTTTATTATTAATCAAGTTCTTTTAGTTTAACATTTTATGACATTTTAAGAAAGGAAAATTTTTTTTGAAGTAGAAAGGATATTTTCCTCAAGAATGGTGTTCAAGTGTTTTATCAAAATTATTTTCCATCTAAGATAATAAAGGGTTCTGTTTTTTATCCCTATTATTACATGGATTTGATTATGTTGTGATGGAAATATTTTTATGAATTCCTTTATCTTATATGAATTGTTTTATGATGTCATGTTGTTTAAGAATCCCATTTTTATTACATGGGTTATGCTATGATGTATGGTTTATGATTTTGTGGCACTCATAAGAATGGTATCATTATGAGATGGGTGGGACCTATATCTCCCTCTAATGCATTGGGTAAAGATTTTATATCTCATGAGATAGACATGGCTGGAATGGTAGGTTATACCGGTTCAGTGAAACAGGACTGAAACGAGGGTGACTCGGTTCAGAAAGGGACTTTGTCCACTAAGATAGTCTTGGCAATGAGTCTTGACTAACAAGAAATGATTATTATGTGTGTATGCCACAAAGTTTCATGTTTTATGTTGTTATTATTGGGATTACATTTCACTTCTATGATTTATCCCATGTTATGATATTATGAGCTCTTTTGCAGGTTAATATTTCCAAAAGCTATGTTCTTATGTATATGATGTGATTGATATTTCTTTTGTTTACCCTTACAGAGAATTTGATCTCACCCTTTTATGTTTTCTTTTCCCCAGGATATAAAGAAAGGTTTTAGGTATTAAAAAAAAGGAAGATCATTATGGGAGATGTTGAAGATCTTTCACCAGGATTAGAGGATTATATTCCGAGTTTCCAAAGACACTAAACTATTACGATCCTTGTGTGTGTGTTTTTGTTATGTACTAAGTATTCCTCAAATGTAACGTAATGTCAATGTCAGTTAAGCTTAGGGTCTTTACACAACTACTTGACATGGCCCACCGATGTGGGACACTTCTTCAAAGCGGTCCCTGTGAATCACCACCCTACGGCACTATCGTAGCCCATTTTGGATGCGACCACCACTGACCTAAAGTGATGCCTTCTGGCTGTGGGAACCACTATGTCCACAATAGTTGTCCTAATCTCAAATTGTATGTACCCTCAAATTTCATAGGACACCACCATCCCTGCAAGAGCCTTGCGGTCACCTTGTCGTTGATTCGGGGGTTTGTTCATGAAGAACACACGAACACCCAAATGTAAAAAACTGGAATTTTTTTGTGTCAGCTAAGATTTTTTGTAATTAGAGGAAACATAATGAATATAAATAAATCACAATGATTTTAGATCAATTATCAAAACACAATAATGGTTCCCCAACCCCAAATGGAAAATGATTCGGTTGATCAACTTGTTAGAGTGTTTATCTGCTTTCTTCATTTAAAGGGTAGGACGAGTGAAACAAAATCACACATATTCAAACAACTACCTTGGAAAGTCAGTTTCTTGATGTTGATCGTTCTTCTTCATTTGTCGATATCTGATCCTGAATTCTCTCTCTAAGAGTGTATTCGTCGTCATCTGATTTGCTGGAGTTCATCGTCGTTGCCCACCAAATTCACTGAGAAATTCCATGGTTGTGCCAACAATCCTGCATTTCTTATTAGGCTATTAATTAACAATACACCAATCAGTGTTTCTGTTATAAATTTTTACAGTTTTTTTACACAGACTCGTTAACGAGGTTCATTATTGAGATTCATTTTCACCTCACTATTACACCGCATCGCTGACGTTCCACTACTCAACATTGAACAAAGAAATTAAAATAGTTTTTTAACTTATTATATTATTCTTGTGAAATGGTCAAAAATTAGAATTCTTTATAGACCCATGTCGGTCGAGTTTAAGCTCCTCATAAGGGAATCACTCTATCCCGAGCTCAACGGTGCACTCAGATTTCCAATCCGAGATACCTTTTAAGAGTTAAAAGGATTTTAAAATAAAATAGTTGTTAATTAATTAGTTTATATACAGAAAAAACTATTTTTTTTTCTGTTTTCCGGTTATGGCCCATGTTAGGCCCCTTCGAGGAGAATCATGACACTCTAAGGTCAATGGTATCCTCATATTTTTGATCCGAGAACTAGATAAAAAATTAAGAAACCCCACTCTCACCTTAATTTAATGAACCAAAAAATGTTCAAAAATATGTTCTCTAAACTCTAGGCCTCGGAATTATGATCATTCATGGATCCTACTCTCAAAATAATTCCATTCTATTTTAAAGAAATATTAATGGAATTTGGGGGTACTACATTACACCCCTTTAAGGATTTATGTCCTCATAAGGCAAAAAAGGCTAATCAGTCAAATGGTTGTACTAAGCATGAATCTAATCCTACCGCTCCCACATGCTCTACTAGATATTCTCATGATACCAACAAACATGATGCTGATGAATCAACTCTCCACTAAGGATCCTATCTCGTCAATCCTCTATCTCCACCGGGTACACTGTGAATGTTTCCCTGTCATTAATCTCCAGCTCTCCACAGTCGATAACATGAGAAGTTTCATCCACGTATCTCTTCAGTTGGGATACATTAATGATGTTTTGGACCCTCTCTATGTGTGGTGGTAGAGCCATGTGGTACACCGGATCTTTCACTCTACACGATATTAGGAAAGGTCTGATGGACCTCAGATATGACTTGCTGCCCAAGCCACATCTATATATCCCCCTATCGAGGAGAGACCTATAAGAATACTTTTCCCCATATTTGAAATATAAGGGTCTCTATCACCTATTT
Organism: Viscum album; assembly: GCA_963277665.1. Classification (NCBI taxonomy): domain Eukaryota; kingdom Viridiplantae; phylum Streptophyta; class Magnoliopsida; order Santalales; family Viscaceae; genus Viscum; species Viscum album. The sequence continues at coordinate 1,765,287,032 of OY728138.1, forward strand.
ACATAAGACATTTATTAGATTTATGCGGTATATATCTGCTCTCGGATGACCTGTATCTTCTCAGTGGTTGCTTGTACAATCTCTCGACCCATTAGTGCTGACTCCCTTGGGTCGTTCCAGCATAACACTGACATGAATGGTCTTCTGTACAGTGCCTCATATAGTTCCATATTGATGGTGGAGTGGTATCTATTGTTGTACTCCAACTCCTCCAGTATTTAGTAGTCCTCATAAATGTGACCAAAATCAAGAACGCAAGTACGTAGCATGTCCTTCAAGGTTTGTATAGTCCACTCTTTCTGACCATCCGGTTGGGGTTGGAAGGGTGCTTTCAAGAGTAGCTATGTACCAAATGCCTCTTGTAATCACTTCAACAATTGGGACATAAAGCATGCATCACAGTCTATTACTACCATACATGTGACCCCATTGAGTCGGACTATCTTCTGCATGTAGAGGCATCCCAAGATCTCTACTAAACCATTCTCGTGAATGGGTAGGATGTGGGCCAACTTGGTGAGACATTCTACAATCTCCCCGATGGTATTGTGCCAACTAAATGTATGTGTTGCCCCTATCACGAAGTCCATCGATATCGAATCCCACTTCCACTATAGAACATTAATGGGTTGTGTCAAACCTTCTAAAACTAGGTGCACAACCATAAATTGCCACCATGTGAGGCATCTCAAGACAAACTATGCACTTCCTTCTTCATTCGCGGCCACATGTACTGACGTTGGAGGTCCTGATACATCTTCTCCATACCGGGATTTACTTCCAAAAGGGATATATGGAACTCCCTTAGCACTTCCACCTATTACACCACTATTATAACAGTGTGTCCTATGAAAAGGATAATGAACTACCACTCTTTTGAATATCTATAAGGGGAATGCCCTGTAGACCTCTAGGAACAAGTGGTCTCGCTACTAGCATCCCCGAGTTTCACCTCCTTGACTCGCTTTAAGAGTGGAGGGGAAACTACCATTGACCGAAGAGAAGTTGTCTCTTCTCTCTCAAAAAATTACATTTAAAGTGATTCTAACGGTTTTTTGTAGTTGTTCAGTAGCTATGAACTCAATTTACTATTGAGAGAATCTTCCACCATGTTCTCCTTCTCAAGTGTGTAGATTATCTTGATGTCATAGCCCTAGAGAACTCTATCCAACACTGTTGTCTTGGTTTCTGATCCTACTGAGAAATGATATACTTGAGGCTCGTGTTGTCACAGTAGATGATGAATCATCATCCTATAAGGTATTATCACCACATAATCAGTGAAAATACTACCATTTCCAACTCAAGGTCCTGAGTTTCATAGTTCTATTAATGTCGTCCCAGCTGTCGCGAGACAAAAGAAATCACTGCTTTCCCCTGCATCTGGACACTACCAAGCCTGGTTACTAATGTATCAGCATACAAATCGAAGTCGGTTCCCTCTTATGAAATCCTAAAGATAGAATAACTCATTAAGATATTCTTAAACTGTTGAATGCTCTACTAGAATCCCATTGTCTGCTTAATTTATTCACTTTTTCATCATTGTTTTCATGGGTGCTGCTACTCTGGAGGGGTTGGTTACAGACCTCTGATAGTACCCAGTCAACATAAGGAAACTCTGCACCTTAGAAAGGCACTTGGGTAGTTCTCTGACAAGAAACTCCTGGAATAAAAATAAAGACATAATTTTTTTGTATTAATCATATATAATTTTAAATTTTAATATTAAATATTTTTATACAAAATGAATTATGTCACAATCATGGAGATGGCAGGCCAGACAAACATTAGAGTAACATTTCCCTTTTCCCTGATTTTTATGGAATGTAGTTGGGGATTATATTATCATTATACAAGGATCCTAATATCATAATTATCATATTTATTCTTTAAATATAATTATATATATCAACATTGTGATGTTGTGGTGAAAAATGAATCACATTGGTTTTTTGTGGTGATATTTCACACGTACACACAAATGATGTTATAGGTTATCCCAATAACATAATAAAATAATATTATATGGAAGATAGTGTAGTTATTATTTTATCATTTTTGAGGAAGTATTTATGGATGTTTAAGAAGAAATAGAAATAAAATATGCAGATAAAAACAATATCACTCAATTTGGAAATTCACCTTGTCTTAATAACCGAAGAACTATAATATTTGTATTCTATCAAAGACAATACATCTTTATTGAGTAGTGGGGTTTTAGAAATGTATTTGGGTAGGTATTTTCATATTAAAAATATTTTTTAATTGTGATTAAATTAAAATTAGTGGTTCCATTTTATTAGAATGGGAGGCACCTTTAGTAATTTCTAAAATATTAAATTAGAAAAATTAATTTGAAATTCTATATTTATTTTAAGTGTCTAATTTCTAATATAGTATGGTTGTGTGTGTATACAGCCTCATCCAAAAAAATATACATGTTTTGACTATATGTATATCCTTATATTTTGGTTTTAAACCCCATTTAACTCCTTGAACTCTTATCTTGACAACATGGATTTTTACTCTTGGAGGCTCACTACAGTTACCATGAAGCAAAAAAGAACACATAAATGGACAATGTTTGATATTTTAAACGTTATTATAATCACTTGGATGAATTTCATTTTTTCAAAATTTTATATCACTTAATAAAATACTAGTAACTATAAAATATCCATAATGTATAATTTAAGAAACATTCATTAATTTTAATTAAATAATTTGAATATAAAATCCTGAATTTAAAAAAATATATTATATCCTTATAATTTCATTATCATAAATTAAATTATTTTACCACCTTATTAATCTAAAATTATATTTATTATAATAATTTCAATAACATTAATTTAATTTTCTATTAATTAATTTATTATATCATCTGATATGTGAATGCTTTTAAGTTAATTATTTATTTACTAATGTTAAAAAACTATCATGATGAATATGAATATATTATTTATAAAAAGAATATTTATATTCTAATATATACTCATAATAAAACCATGCAAAAAATTCACGACTTGTCCAAATGTGGCAGGTTATGTAACTCCCCATGAACGCCTCCAATAAGATGACGACTTGTAACTACCACCAAGTAGGAATATAACTTACATATGATGCCTTAGCTTAAGTACATGTACACACACACACATCTTCAATCCTATAAAATGATTCTATTTAAAAAAAACTACTAAACAACCTAGAATCGATACATCTAGATCCCACAACCAATGTATGACATAATGTAATGGAATGTAAATAGGGCCTAATACAGGCCAACCATGATGAGTCTGAAATCAATCCCAAACTAAAATTAATATTGGGGCTACATACATGATACCACACTAAAATACCTTAGTCAATTTTATCTCACTATGAACTATCTGGTCTAAGTCCTTCTAGGAATCTATCAATGGTTGATCGTATGAACATTATACGACACATATTCGCAATGTTCATGTAGTGTTGAGTAACAAATACTCATAAGGGCACCCAAAAACCACAAAAAATGGGAAAAATATGTACAATTATCCATACATGTGTATATTTATACAACACATATAACAAGAATATCTAGATATACTCAACAAATACACAGAGTGTAAAGGTATATCGCACCTGTAAAGATATCCTAGGATTTCTGTTGGAAGGTTAAATGAAGAACTAAAATGAAGGAAAACACTCCTTAGTCTAATGAAACTAATGAATTATATTCAATATGATATATTCATTATGTCTCACCATTATAATAACACATTGTATGTTTGAAGAGATACAACACACATATGAGGATCACTCTCAATGCCTTAGGGTGTACCAATAACTAAATCTACAAAACCCTCAATGTATTGAATTAGGTGTTGTGTAGTGTTTGTCATTATAACACTAAGAAATATAGTTAGGGGATAATGAAGAGTAAAGGATCTCACTCAAGGACTCATAGAAGGATTCAAACAACATTATTCAAGAATTCATTCTAAAAATATCACTTTCCTATTATTATGAGGTGATTCCATACTAACCCATAGGGAATATATATATATGGGTAACGTACCCTAATAAATCTTGTCCAAGATACATAGAATATGTGATTCATTATATATTTTGGATGTTAAAGTGCATGTAGAAGGGTTACACACAAAGTTCATTGACCCCAAGTCATATTTGTGTAAATTCTCTATGTCGTTTACCGGTGTATTCGTAATGGTACGTGTTGTGTCATGTAGACATGTAATCATCCATTGTTCTACTATATGGATTATCCAATTTAATTTTTTAGGTCATGTCTCTATGGGAGTACACAACATGCCCATTCCCGCATGCTACAAATCGTGTTAGTGTACACACTAAGGAAAACACAGAGTTTACCAAAGTGGAATACAAGCCATGTTACAGGGTGACACAACATGTGATACTTATCTCCCTCCCATAACCCAATCCTATTATAAAAGGTTCCCACATGGAATGGGGATCTGAGTTACTTGTTTTGTAGTGAAGAATTTTATATAATTACAGGTCTGGAATTAACATACATTCACATTCCTCTGTCCATCAATCCTGTGTGTATTAACTAGTAAAAGAGAAGAACCACCCTATCCAAACATCTATATAAAGGAACAATAGGACCTGGACCTCAAATACATTCAAAAAATGTAATCTAACACCATTCTTCATTTCCATCAGAGGAATGATAAATCAGATATCAAATTCCCTATGATCAGTTTCCATTCCCAGTGTTCCACCACACTCGTGTCTTTTTGATCCATGATCTTAAATATCACATCGTCACTCCAAGAATCAGGTGTAAAACAATTGATTTATTCAAATTATGTTAAACCATGGGACAAATGAAGAATAACCTTGATGAACAAAGGAAATTGTAATAAAATAAAAACTACAAGCTTTAAAAAGGACATAGTAAAATGCTCATGTTGGCCTTAATATTTCACTACTATAATAGCTATAAAAAATAAAATATAAAGAAAAGATTATCCTGATAAACCCCCATAATTACCAAAGTTCACCAGATGGGAAATAAATGATAGAACTAATTGGTTGATTAATTCGTGTACATCATATAATTCATGAACATGGAAGAAATAAAAATAAAAAAAATTCCATAACCTAATTTGGGTTGATCACTAATGAAGAATGAAGCTGCATCAGGATTGTTGGTGAGATCATTTGATTCAATCTTGTAGTTGTCGTCGATCTCTAATCATGTAATCATCTTCCAATAGGATCTCATTCATATCTAGTCAATGATCCTCTAGATCACTAGGTTTTAGTTTCTAAACCTAGTAATTATTTATAACTATGTAATTATAAATAGGTTTGGCCACTTCATTAAGGAAATAAAAAAATAATTTTATTAATAATTTTATTCATTTTCACCAATGATTAACCATATACAAACACCCAATTTCAACCAAACTTATATCATTCCTAGCACAAAAACCACTCTATAATCTCAGCAGTCCCCTCAAATTTCAGCTTTGGATGCTTGTTTATAAGTTATTCAAATTTTTTAGGAAAAACTTGTACCTGTGCTATTTAATATATTTTATATGTATTAAACATTTACTCAATGAACACTAGGCCTTATAATTATATATTTTATCATTTAAGTTTCACCAAAATAATCCCTACAATATCCAAAAAATAAGAAATAGAAGTTTTTAGTCATTACATTCTCTCCACATTAGGTATTTACATCATGAAAAGCCATAACATGTACAGACATAAAGATATGTGGGTACAGTCCACAAATATGATCCTCCCACTAATGTTTTTTCTCTTGAACATTCTAGTGCTGCTAAAAAAATTGATCTAATAGAATCAATCATCCGCGAAGGATCCTCTCATACCAATTGTTTGTCTCTACCAATTACTCAAGAAAGTTAGCACCATCATCAATGTCCAATTCTCCCCAATCGATAACGTGCAATGGGTCTTACACATACAACCTCAGTTGTGACACATGGGAGATATCTTGTCCTATTCTAACACCTATGGTAGATAAAATATGTAATACACATTTCATAATATACATCATATCTACAACAATTCAATTAATATAAATGAAATCATTCCACCACATACAAATCTACGTAATCCACACCGAGGTGAACCCCATTGGAACACGTGGTCTCCCTCATTGAACTCCTAAGGATCCTTATTCTATAAACATATGTATTATGATATCTATGTGAAATATTCATACAATCTTGGATGATATATATGCTCTTGGTAGTTTCTCACACCAACTCTAGGCTCATGAGTGTCAACTCTCCTAGGCATGTCCTACAATGTGATGACATACAGGGTCTCCTATACAAATACTCGAATGTTTACATACCATGGTGTAATGGTAACTATTGTTCGATGTAAAATCCACCAGGGGTAGGTGATCCTCCCAACTACTGCCAAAATCCAACAGTCAATCCTACTATATTTTCTCCAGATCATGAATTGTCTTCTCTATCTGGCCATCAGTTTGGAGGTGAAATGTTGTACTCAAGCATAACAGACACCCACAAGGATCCTAAAATACCTCCAATGACTGGGATGTGATGTTAGAATCATGGTTAGATAAAATCATTGATGGAACTCCATGGAGTTAGAATATCTCCATCATGTATATAAATTCAAGGCTATATGTTGAACATTCATTCTGAATAGCCAGGAAGTGGGATAACATAGTGACTCAGTCTAAGAAAACCCAAATTGAATAGTTTCCCTTGAAAATACTGGGTATGGACTTATTTAATTCCATGGGTATCCCATCTCACTTCCACTCTAGAAACTCATGGGTTTGAACTAATCCCACTATACCATGGTTCTCAAACTTCACTTCCTAACATGTAAGGCATCGAGAGGCAAACACTAAAACTCCTTTCATCATCGATGAAAAACAAAACTAACGTCAGAGGTCCTGATGCATATTTTCCAAAGTAATATTAATTTCTAAACGAGGCATGTAAAAATATAGTAGACCCACCCCTACAACCCCACCAGTTCCATCATGTGTCCTCTGAAAAAATTGAAATGCTCCCCACCTTAAGAAAATACATCAGGAATATTTATGGTGGATATCTATGTACATATGGTCTCAAATTAGAAATCCCTATGATGTGACTCCCTAACTCACTATAAGAGACATGATGTGACAACCATCGAATGGATGTAAACCACTCCTTATCCACACATATAAAATAACTACTATTAAGACAACTACATTGATGTATTGTTCACCAACTGTGAATACGATCTCTTGCTGATATCATCTACTAATATGTTCCCATTCCAAGGAGTAAAAACAATATTGATTCCATAAAATTGGAGGATATATACCAGTAAACTCTATCTCAATTTAATATCATTCTGAAAAAGATATAATAGAGACTCTATTGACAGAATTTTTTTATAAATTGTTCACCCATCGAGTAGTGTCACCACACCATTAGTGTGAAGACTACTGCTGGAAACTCAACATCATGGGTCTTGTAGTTCTACCCATGTGGTCTCAACTGACATGAAAGATAAGAAATCAATTAATTCATCTACATCATAATACAAAAAATATTTGTCCCTAATGGACTGTAGAACACTACATACTAACCACCCTTCTCCGGTAATCTCAAGATGGGAGTGCTCTTCAGGCTCTTCATCGACTACTAAAAATCATAACGGAACCTCCCTATCCATGTGAATGGATTTTTATTTCAAGTCAAATATTCCTGGGTGTTGATAACCTAATAAATCAACCATGAATATTTGTTAATATCTTACCCAACCATGTGATCTCTACGGGTCCTTCACGATCATAGGTGGATCTTAGGCTAACATTACCTCAGCCTTGTATGTGTCCAATGAAACTCCATATACTGAGGTAACATGTCCCAAAAATTGAAAACCTTGAATCCAAAACTAGCAGTTTGAGATATTTCCAAAAATAAGGTGCTCTCAGAGTATATCCAAAACAATATTTAAGTTCCTCAAGTCCTCTTCCTCAGAATCCTAGTAAAAAAGGATATCGTCGATGAAGAATAGCATGAAATAGTCTAATAAATTATGAAAGACTAGTTCCATGACTCCCATGAACATTGTTGGGATATTATTCATGCCAAAGGGAAACACCATGTACTCATAGTGAACATAGAGAAATTGAAGATCCTTTTTCTGCATATCCACTTCTTGTAATCCCATATGGTGAGAGCAAGAAATGATGTCATTATTCCTATTACAATTTATCAAAGAGGTCATTTCGCCTTTGGTAGTGAAAAATTTTTCTTCGTAGTCACCCTGTTCAACCATTGGTATTCAACTCATAACCATTAACCCTTTTCCACCTTCTTGGGGAACAAAACTGTGGCTTCCCATGGTGAAACAATAGGTCTAGAAACAAACTTCTTCTTCAAAACCTACAAGTACACCCTCATCTCAAGAAGATATACAATATAAATCTAATATATTGAAATGATTATTAGTGTCATAATGTGCTGTATACCAATGAAAAATTATATTTCTCATATGGGTGGTATGTCACAATCTAGCTCGGGTACACGGGTAACCCAAAAACTGATCCGACACTAAAATGGTTCGAAGGGTGTTCATAATCCCCGTGGGTTAAAAACTAGAACCTGACATCTTACAACATTTATTTAGGAATTAATTGTCCACAAAACATAGATGTAGATAAAGAAACAATACAATATGCATAATAAGGAAGATCCACTATGAGAAAAGTAGCAAAATAAAAAAAGTCATAAAATCCACAATGAACTACAACCCATGTACAAAAAATTGAGAAAATATCCCAAGGTCCATAATAACACAACTCGCCATGACTAAGATTCAATCACCGGATCCTCCCCCAAAGGGACCCATTCCCCTTTATTGAACCTGGAAGAATGAAGTCTAGAAAGACTAGAAGGCTAACGTAGGGTGGGAAGCTAAGCCTAGTAGGAAACCAAAAGAAATTTGTAAAAAAATCCAAACAAATATTATCCAAACAAATGATTAAAATTTTAAAATAAAATAGGTTTGGAAATATAAAAAACAGATTTAAAAAAAATAATATGCATTTTCAAAATGATGGAAAATTATTTAATGAAACTGATTTACAGTACATTATATATAATATTTATAAATAAATGAAATCAAATAAGCATTTAGATAAATCATTTTATATAAATCCAGCAATGGAATATAAAAATGTTGTACAAAATGTTCATGTATTTATATCTCATATATAAATAAACAAGAGAAATATATGTTTATCTCTTATGTATGTACGATAGTATTTATCCATCTATATGATTATTCACTCTCTAAGTTATCACATTAAAATGAGAACACTAACATACCAGGGACACTAGCTAGAGGTGACTCATCACCCTCCCATCAGTGATGTAACCCGACGTAGGTATTTTTTAGAGCATTGTAATTGTGTACATTATATCCAAATATCTCACCAAATACCTAATTATTTCATGTGAAAATTATACTATGGGATATTTATTTTAAGAATTCATAGAATACAATGACTTTCCATTCATCCATTTTCATATTCAAATTTTCCCATTTAAAAAATAAATATATTTTGACCGACAACATGACCATTACACAAGATAAAACAATTGGGGTTTTATCAAATCTTTGATAATGAATTTTCACAAGATTGGAGTCCATTCAAAACCCATTACATATTTTTCAAAAAAAACACTGTTAAATTATACAATTTAATTGAAAACAATTTTATCAAATCCAAAATATAAATTCAACAATTTAAAATGACTGATATCCATAAAACATTCCCCAATTAAATGGAATTGTGGATTTTCAAAAATCTCATATGAAAACAATTTTGAATCTCAAAATTCACTATAATTGAATTTTATCATATCAATTTTATGAAATATTAATAATTAGAGTTTAAATTATGAATTAAAATAAATCAAGAAATTTAGGAATAATCAAATCATCAATGAATGATGGAACCACCTACCTCTTCTCAAAACATGAGACTCACTATGACACCCATAAATGAGAACAATAGTAGAGAATACCTTGAATCAAAACCTAGAAAATGATCCAACACCACAATGAATAGATCCTGTAATCCCAAGATGATTCAAGAGAAGAGAAATAGATATAGATGAAGAATAATGAATAATGATTACCCCGAAATCACCTGCCAAAGAAATGACAAATAATCTTCAATGGAATGGATTTGTGAGGGTTGGAAGGCTCAATAATATCTAGGGAAGGATTTGAGTCATAGTAATAGGAATTAAAGGGGATTGAATGAAAAATAACCAAGTACAATGCCTGCTTTTATATGCTATTGTTGGGGTACTACAAGATGTGTAATCAAGTTATGCAATGTGAAATTTGTAACCTTATTAACGGTAAAGGCACATCGAATTTGTAACAACCCTTTATGGATGGGGTATTACACGATTTGTAACCCCTAATCACATCATGTAATTCTTAATATTTGTAACAGATGAAACCTCCATCATTACTAATTAAAACCCATTATAAAAATACTTAACATCCTTTAAAAGGAATTCATGGCATGTAACAATCACACCATGAACCCCACTTCATTGCATGCACCCATCAGTAGTTACATAGCGTGTAACCTAGTTAGATAGTGTGTTATATTATAGCAGTTTTCGAATCCCTGTTTAATGTTTTAAAAATCCAACAAGTTGCGGATTTTACTATTATGTGTATCATTCCAACCAAAACTCAACACTTACCCAAATAACGAAAAGGAAAACCACAACAATTATAAAGATATAACTATCCGAACTGTAGTGGGATGTTACAACCTACCCACCATGAGAACATTTTGTCCCCCAAAAGCCTATGAAGAAACTTTCAAGCAAAAAAGATAAGGTCAATACTCACTCATCAATGTATCACACTTCCAAGTTCGTGATTATCATTAACATGCTACCATATAAGACAACCCGAATGTATCATACTATAATGAAGTACCTTGGCCTTTGAATCAACTATCCTGATTGGACTCTTAGTCAATTATATGTCATGTTCAATCTCTGAATCACTCAAGATCAAAATGTGTGCTGGATACAATAGATACATTCTCGGAGGTTATACATGTAACATATTGTGTATCGACATCATATGTGGTGGATGTGAAAAATGGTAAGAAAATATCCCCACCTGATTAACAACCTCAAAATGTCCAACAATATGAGGGGATATATTTCATTTCTTCTCGAGCCATCGATGACCCAGCTGGGGTAAAACATTCAAGAACACTTGATCAGCAATAGAAAAATCCAATGGTATATGACATCAATCATCAAAGGAATTATTTCATCTCTATGCAATCAACATTATCTGATGAATTAGTTGAATATTATATATCATAAAATTCACCATGATTTCCCTAACTAAGCATCTTTCACCCAGATCTGTCCAACATAATAGATATTTATAAATTCATCCATACAAGGCCATAAAAGGATCCATCCTGATCATGAAATGGTAACTATTTTTATTACATAACTCAACCATCCCCATGTGATCATCCCAATCCCTAAGGAAGTTGTGATTAAAGGTGTGGAGATTATCTTCAGGAATTTATATAGATCTCTTTGTTAGGAAATATTATTGTGGATGGTAGACCACACTTAGATGAACCTAACATCCCAATGCCTCTTGAAGGATTATCTAAAAGAGATAAGTAAAGTGATGATCTTTATTAGAGACTATAAAATATGGAACTCTGTGAAAACAAAAAATATTGTTCTTTTAGAGACTTAAAAACTCATTATTATTATCTATATCATGAATGGGTATAATGTGAGTGGAGTTGGTTATCATGTCAATCACAAACCATATCAAATTCTTGAATATATATGTATATGGATACCCGACCAAAAAATCCATAGAGATATCATCCCACTTCCATGAAGGGACTTAAAGTGGTTGACACAAAGTTGAATGTTTCTGGTGCTCGGCCTTAACCTATTGGAAGATAAAGTAATGAGAGACAAACTCAGCAATGTATTGCCTAATCCATGGCCATCATAACAACCTCCATATATCATAGAACATATTTGTGTCTCCAAGATGCATTTCTCACTAGGAATTATTGCAATCCACATTATATCCATCCATGCCACTAAAGACACGATGAAGTGGATCTGATAGAATTGAACGCCCTATTTGGAGAACGACCATTGAGAAATTGTCTCCCCCACCATATAAAGAGTACATAATTCTATAGAATTCATCTTCAATATGTTCATCTTGAAGTATCAACTTGAGAATAGAATATGTCAATTGATCATTGGATAAGGAAACGTCACCCCTATCTCTTAAACTCCAATATGAAATTGTGCAATGAGATCCTTCAAATTACTCTCCTCTACATATTCTCTCACTACCTGGGATAAATTTTTTCCTACTTAACACATCTGAAACAACATTCCCTTTCCCCTGGTTTAGGCAATATCAAATTTAAATGATTATAGGCACTACACCAAACACCACTATAAAAGATTGAAATCCTTTTTAGAGAATATATAACTTAGGATTTTGTGGTATGAAATAACAATAAACCATTAGCCGTAATGTGAATTCTTTCAACTCATAATTGTGTTCAATACACCTTCATGATCAAGTTCATGTGTTGGGTAATTATTCTCATGTGGCCTAAAATGATGAGATCCATAATCATTTACATGGTAAACTTTAATAAGAACATATCTAAATCATGACCCTTATGCATCAAAAAAGACCACATAACCATACTTGGTCTCTGGAAGATTCAACAATGGTGTATTATTGAAAAGAAGTTTCATCTCAACAAAAGAAATCTGATATTTTTCGTCCCAAACAAACTTCACCCTCATCTGACTTAAAAAAGTCTTCAATGAATCCAAAATTGAGAAGTTCTTCATGAAATTATAGTATCTGGCTAAGCCCAAGAGGCTTCGAATTTCAATGACATTTTGTGGTCATTTCCAAGTCATAAAAGACATCGCCTTCTTAGGATCGACTAATAAAAGTTGTTCAAACACCACATGTCCAAATAATTTCACATCAAAAATCTAGAAATCACACTACAAAACCATGGAATTTAGTTGGTGACTTCTTAGAAGACTCAAAACTATTTTCAAATAAAGCACAAGCTCATACTAGGATTTAGAGTAAATGTGGATGTCATTACAAAAGACTACCACAAATGTATCAAGATACTCATGGAAGATCTTATTCATTAAAGCCATGAAAACTACATGATATGTTTTCTGAATAAAGGGAATAATAAGTTAATAATAATGGTCTTACCTACTATAAAAGGAAGTTTTCTAAATGTCATATTCCATTATCCACAATTAAGGGTTACCAAATCGATGTTCAGTCATCAAAAACCACTTCGCACCTTTCAATTGATAAAACAAATCATCTAACTATGTAAATAGATATTTTTTCATTACTGTGAATTGATTGAGCTTTTTCCAATAAACGCATAAGAGAAGAGAATCATCAACATTCTTGATTAATAGAATCAACACCTCAGAAGGTGACACATTCATGTGTATAATTTCCTTTCTCCAGAAGATATTCCAACTAGGACTTCAATAAATTCAATTTAGTTGGTCCCATGCTATAGGATGGAATGGAAACTGGTTAAGTACCATACATTAAGTCAATGGAGATCTCAACTTACCTTACTGGATGTAAGCTGAAGAAATCTAAAGGAAACATGTTGGGAAACTCGACGACGACTGGAAGAAGATCACTGGTCAAATATTCCAACTCCAGAGAAAAAGTAAACACTGATATTAGTTTCTTTAACTCTGGATATGATTCCCTAGATCTGATCGACCTCAGGTCCCAAACATCTTGCATGACAAGAGATTCACCTATGAGTGTATTTAAGTAGACTAATTTAAGATAATATTCAATTTGGGATTTATTATAAAGGATACATTCCATATCAAATATCGCATCATGATATTTCATATCAAGAACGTAAAAACTCCAAGCTAAATGAACATCAGATATAGAGAAGACACATGCCGGGTTATAGGGATGCTTTTTTCACTTTTTTTACCAAGGGGTATAGTATTATCTATTCCACAAGATACAATATCCATACAAATTTTAAAAATATTAACAATAGTGGTTGAAATAAATGAATTATATTCCCCAGTATCAAATAATGAAGTCAGTAATAATGATTCTATAGTAATGGTACATCTCACAGTCATTGAACCCAAGTCTACTTCCTGTGTAGACACTTCAATTTCATGAAGAATATTCAATTTGGATGCATGTTGTTAGAACCATTTTGTACATGAAGCATCTAGTTTCCCCATAGTTTAAGGATGATATGATGATCATGTTCTATTATGAAAAGTAGAAAAATGATGAAAGAATCTTTTTAAATACCCTGAACATCTATAGGAGATACAATTATTGGGTTCCTCAGTGGAAACCCTCTTAGAATGTCCTGACATACCGAACTGATAAAAAGTCAAAGTAATTCCTCCAAGTGATGTAATATGTCTAGAATGAATCTACCATCATAAAATACCATGAAAATCATCACGCTACCATTTTCTAATGAAGGAACCACCACTTCCACTTGGAAAAAATTGTACTCCCAACAACCTTGAAATTCCTACCAAGTCTATCTATACCATAATCACCATATTTAGTACATAAAAAAAGTGAAAAATTTCATTACGAGAACCTGCGAATTGGTATCTAATTGAAGTACCAGCATTAATGTTAAATCCTTCATCATTTTGATAGAGATAATATCAAGAGAAAATTGTACAAACTCAGTAAATCGATTTGAATACTCAGTCACAGTTTTGTTGTCTTCCTCAAGCATGGAAAACTCCACATCCATGGACAACACCATTGACTATAGATAGAATGGGTTAGTGAAAATAATCATTATGTCCGTAAACTCTAAGACTTTATGCTTCCCAACCTGACCATTGTGTCCCACAATCTCATGCTCAGTCCCTCCAGCACGAAGGTGACACACATCACCTTGATCATGTCTAGTGTCTCCAATAATTCAAACCAAAATTATATCATTACTATCCATTCCTCTACATGTTGAGAACCAATGTATCATTTAATAACTAGCGGATTATGGTGAAATAAATCATTAGAATGATTATTAAGAACACCCCCTAGGGATTCACAAATAGACAATGAATGGGGACAAGAGGTGGTTTTTGTCCCAAAGCATAGACGTCACACACAATCACCTCATCCAGATTCAAATCTATAATAGTATATTCTCACCGAGGATTAGAAGAAACCTCTTCTTATGCCTGATTCACATGTCTTCTCATAGGCAAGCTGCTACAAACCATCGGCAAAAAAATGAAGGCATTAGATTAATGCTATAATAACACAATAATGTAAATTATTACCCATAGATAGAATAACTATATTTGGATTCCACTATATCCAAATCAAAAAATGGAAAGGGAAACAAATAATTAACAAGATGAAAGTACCTAACTAGCCATAGATAATTAAGGTTCAATATAGTTAGATATGAATAGTCACCCAATCGAAACTACCTCCCTTATCTCGACAAGATTTCAAAAATTCATACTGACTTCATGACAAAAGTTGAACAACCTCACCTCTGATATGACATTGTCACATACCCGCCTTGGTACTTTGGTAACCCAATAACTGATCTAGCCCTAACATGACCCGATGGGAATTTCTAATCCCCATGGCATTGAAACTAGCACCTAGAATCATACAATATAAAAGTAGGACCAAAATTTTCACGAAACATAGTTGATGAAAAAGAAACAAGATATTACGCATAATAAGGAATCTCCACATGGGGTAATGTTCCAAAATACAACAAGTAATAAAAATACCAAAGTAATACAACCCAAGTACTAAAAATATAGAACAACAGTCCATGGTACTTAAGAACACAACCCACCAATGCCAAGGATCAACAGCTGGATCCTCCTCCAAGTGATCCTTTCCCTATGCTCGAACCTAGAACAAGAAAGTCTATAAACACCTGAGGAAAATGTATGGTGTATCCATATGATTAGTATAATGCTAAAAAATATTAAAAAATAGTTTCCAAAAATATATTATCCAAAAATAGGATTTCAATTTTCAAAATACATAGGATTATAAATATTCAAAACAAATTTAAAGAAAAAATGTTATTCAACTTAAAAATGATGGATAATACATTTAAAGCACGAGATTTTCTATACAAGAGATGTAATATTTCTAAAACAATGGCTTAAATAATATATATATATGATTATGTAAATACTGAAAAGGAATGTAATGTGGTTATATAATATTAGCATACATTTGTATCTCATATATACATAATCAAGCGATCTACATAGTCATCTACCATATAGGAACGATAATAATTAACAAGCTATAGGATTACGTGCTCTCTAATTGATCATAGAAAAATGAGTATACTCACATCTCCTTGACACTGGCCAATGGAGACTCCTCACCCTCCAATCGGGGATGTGACCACCAAAAAAAATATAATATATACGCACAGTTTCAATAACTGTGGGATACTAAGGTGTTAGTATAGACATATACCTATAGTTTTTACAAATCAATGGGTATATCATAGAGAAAATTCATATTACCCATGTATTTCTAGAACCATGGGTATACAATTTTCATAGCACAAAAATTTATACCCATGGTTAAGTAAACTATGGGTATATATTGTTTCATCACTTCACACATAGCCAAGGTTCCTTGAACTATGGGTATAAATGGGTTTTTTTCAATATCATATATACCCATGGTTGATTTAACTGTGGGTATATATGTTTTTCCAAGAAATAAGAGATTCCCACCGCACTTTTAACTTCCTCATGTAAACTAGAATACCAAAAAATTCCAAAAAAGAATGCAGAAACAATGGAAACACAATGAAAACCAAAATCCAATGGAACAACAATGCATAGTTTTCACCTGTAGAAACAAAGGAAACTAGAAAACGAATTGGTTACAATCCAGTTATGAAACCAAATATATACATTTAAAATATTTATAATCACTTGAAAACATAATTTAGCATGTATATATGTTTGACTAATCACTTTCATAATAGTGGTGATTTTGGTTGGGAAGAACCCAAGGTCCATAAGTTTGGTATTGAAAATACTAGAAAAGATATACAAATATTTACTAAACTGCTATTAGGGGAATATCTAAATTTATAGATATGGACAAATTTAGGTGAAGTATAGTTCTTCAAAACCACACATCATGTTGTATAAATTTCATAACACACTTTTTATTATGAGGTGTAGATTTGTACCTTCTATTTTGTTCTTCTCTAAAATACATGTTTTATTAATTGACAGGTTAATTATCATTAAAACTATAGTGAGATACCCATTGTTCTATTTATTTACATCTGATGATATTTAAATATTCATAGTAATAGATTTTCATCAAGGGGGATATGAATTAGTATTATATATAATGTATATGCATGAATTTGTATCATTAATGTAGATCGATTTTGCCTTTAGTTGTGTGGTATATACACCCTAACAATATTATCATCTATTCAGGTTTATGTAGTGATGGTTTCTAACACTGTTTCTTGATTCTATGATGATGTGACATCCTATGGTGGATAGGTAACTCTACTTAATGATGATTCAAGAGGATACTAATGTCATGAAATATTTTACATTCCGAGATGTTGGTGTATTGTTGATGCATCATTATTCAAAATAATGGATATAATATTATTTTCATAACATGTTATCATAAAATATAACGAGGGATAATGTATCACATTTCACTGATACAGTAGGATTAAAACAATGAAGAAATTAAAAGCATAGTCCTTGGTGAGGGCCTCCAATTATCTAATTTGACATGTCACTCTATCCCCCCAATAAGTAATTATTAAAGAGATGATGCATTATAATCTAATAACAAGGTGACAAATATGGAGGTGAAAAGATAGATCCTTGTCATAAGGATGTAGTCTATGAAATAAGATGAAGATGGAATGGTTTAATACGTTCCCGTGATATGTATTTCTCGATAGATTTAACCATTGTAGAAACTCTCTAGTAATCAAGAAAACAAATGATATATGGGTTTCACATCAAAGTGGAATATGAAATCCATATATAGGGAATGTGAAATATCCCACAAGATTAATTATTAACATTAAATTACTAGATATTATCACATATATAGCGAATTTGATGATATGATAGTGCACACTATGAATGAAAATGTCCTAAACACTATGCATTTCTGTGAGATGTTGTACAATGGGAACACGAAATGGGTAATCAGAGAATCTAACAAAAATCAGTGGGCGAAAATCCCTTAACTCTAAAGTAATATGATGAAGATCTTTGGAATTTATATCAATAAATTTTAATATATCTATTTAAATGGTCAATAAATTAAATTATATTAGATTACAAAATAGAATAAGGAACTGATAAATTCCCCTTAGTATACTATGGGTAGATATTTGGTAGGTAGTGTTATGGGACTGGACACCTAAGAGGAAGGGGAAATTTATCCTTGTTATAATGAGATTCTAGAGGGGAGTTACTAGAACCTATTTATCATCTCACTACATTTAATAACAACCAATTTTAATAGAATACATTAAAATAAATAATCTAATTGTGATGAAATTGAAATTTTAAGGAAAAAATATTTGATGATAACAGACGAGGGTCATACAGAGAAAGAGTAAATATGACCTTAAAAAAAATATTAAGAGCCTTTAAAAATTTTGTGCTTCCACTCTAGGTTATAGTCCCAAGATAGTCAACGATATCATCTTTTTTCATTCCAATACTGTTATCCCTATTATCAAAAGATAAAAATTTCAGCATTATCCTTCTCCCCATTTAAAAAAACTCTTAATAAATTACATGTTAACATATATTATGGTGACAGTTCCATTGTATGGATTTGGATTAATGTGAATCCCTAGTTCACCAGTATCTCTATGAAGCATAGGTTCAATCGTGCTGCAGCACATTAACTTATCTAGAGAATAACTTTCATTTCTAAAATTAAAGAATGGAGTAAGTTAAAAATGTACTAAAAATGAGTCAAAATATTTAATAAATCACCAAATGGAAAACCTGAATGAAGTGAAATTCAAGGAAAAACTAGAAACACAATGACACCTTACAAGCACCCATAGAAACACCTACTTGTGGTTGTATAGGATATGAATGGTCAACTCCTGACCTACAATTCATTTCAGCTTTTAATTCATCTAATAGTAAAAAAGAAAAAAAAGAACCAAAAAATAAACAAGGAGAATATGAAAAGAAAACATATTAAAGAAGCTAGTTCACCCTTCAGAATAAATTCATAGACACTAAATCCTTTCGAAAGCAGCACATCACAGTTGTATGTCACACCAAGGAAAAGCATCATTTGTCAAACTCATTCTCCGGTTAAGACTCCACTTAAAATTTTGTCTTCAAGAACCATTGTTTTATTACCTTAATTTCCATAACCATAAAATGAAAAAAAAACAACAAAAGAGAAGACAATATGAATGGCATGAATATAAACATGATGTGACACTAATTAAATATAAGAAAATATATCCTAATCGAATAAATCATCATAGAATATATTATAACATAATGAAGTGAAGTAGATTGATAACTACCTAATCCAAAAACTAATGGATGTGACTATTTCATATTTTATGAATCCCATGGAATATGGTATTCCTTAACATTATAACTTTGTAAATTTTCCTAAAAAAACAATCATAATCACTATAATCCCCATATAGAAATGACAATAATAATTAAATATAAATTATAAAATAAATCCAAATATAAATTCATTAATAAATTTCACCTGTGAAAACATCAAGTAATTACACAGAACATGTTCTTGATTGGCTTCATATTATGTAGTCCTAGCCTACATTTTTAGAAATAACAAACAAATGTTTCCATTCTGTTATAGAGAGCCATCAAAAAACCTAAAGAGAAGGACTTTGCTACGATACAATACTTTGTAAGGAAACATTCACGGTAGTGATTGAGTGATTATGTCATTCCCCTTGAAGTTCAAGAAAAATAGCCTGATTGATCTTGTCTTCATAGTAATAAAATACATTCCGTAAAAAAGTAAAAGTATTATTTTATATCCCCCATCCAAACCAACAACCCTCCCTAACTACACCCCTCCCTCCCAACATGCTCCCCCTTCCAAACCATTTTCCCCAATCCCTCCCTATACCCAGCCCCCGTCTCTCCCAACCAGAACCCTTCCACCCTCCTTACCTATACCCAGCCACCTAGCACCCTTGAACCCAGCAACTCCCCCCACCAAACCTACCTACCTCCCTCCCAACATGCATCCGCACTCCATTCTGGTTTCCCCCATCTAAACGTTTTTCTCCTCCCTCCATGAACCCACCACCTCAAAACATGTATCCCCCTCCATTCATATTTATATCATCCCTACTGTACCCATTCCCCATAAATCTCAACCTACACAAACACCCTCTCTACATGACCCCATTCCCTATCACCCCCCAAACCCACCTCCCAACCTGCTCCACCGTCCATTTTTGTTTCCCCTATAATTACCTACACCCACCCCCTCACAACCTACACCCACCCCCTATTTACCTTCACCCAAACCCATGCACCCAACCCCTCCCTACCTACACCCAACCCACCTACACCCCCACCTCCAAACCTGCACCCCCTCCCTCCCAACATACAACCCCACCCTCCATTCCAGTTCCCCTCCCTACTTGCACACAAACCCCACTCCCAGTTGGAACCAACCCCCCTCTGCACCCAGTCCCCCCTTCACCCATCCCCCCACCAAACATGCACCCCTCCCTACATTTACCACTCCCTCCCAAACTACATCCCCCCTCCAAACATGTTACCCCTTTTCTTCCTTCACCCACCCCCTCTAAACATAGTTTTTTTACAATTTGGTTTCTATTTATACCGTGTGAATTGATGAATAATGAATTAATTTACCAACCATAACATTTTCCTATTATATTATTATTTATTTCATTCCTTAGCATAGTCAACATTTAAACCAATGGAAAATTCATAT
This sequence comes from Viscum album, assembly GCA_963277665.1. NCBI lineage: Eukaryota > Viridiplantae > Streptophyta > Magnoliopsida > Santalales > Viscaceae > Viscum > Viscum album. The sequence goes on from OY728138.1 coordinate 1,765,308,185, forward strand.
ATGGGGAAGGCTACATGTATATGAGTCTCCTCCCTAGAAATTATTAGTAAAAAAATTTACCACTATGTGGTATATTATGAAATATCTTATTGATGGAGGTATATTCATTTCATTTATATATAGAAATATTTTCCACCAAATATACAGGTACCATATCCTTCAGATGTGTCTTTTTTGTTAGTTATTCTCACTAGAATCACTTCACAAATATTTTTTTTACACGCACATTATTTTTTGGATCTAGATGATATATCAATCAACGTACCAGTTGTAATTCCATATGATCTATATAGAATCATATAATTTCAATATAATTTTTTCATGAATTATTTAGTACTTAATTTTTGAGGCATTCGTCTTGTAACAATCTAAAAGTAAGCTCTGATATGAGAATTGGTATATTCATTGGCATTTCTAAACGCACATCCACCCATATTAGAAACTATCTAGAACAAAAATACGTGGAATTGGCCAATTATTTTAACATGGGACATACCTTAGGAATCATAAACCCAATTCCAATGCAACATTTATATAATAGAAACAACGAGTTATATTATTTTCATCTTTCTAGTTATGCATCAATTATATTATTTTTCATCATTTCTCCAACATGTTCTCATACTAGAATAAGTAAACCTTATTGGATTATTTCTTTCAAACCCTCCAACATAACCAATCATCCATTATTGTATACATCTTCTCAACTATAATTGTGAAACTCAACTACATAAAAAATATGTTAAAATAAATTAGGTTTCCCATTATTATCAGGTATCAGTAATGATAATGCCATTTTGATTTCTAGATCATTCTTGATCAGATAATTATACTAGATATCCCATTCACAAAAAATGTTTAACATCTTATTCAGTTCTTATCCCATTACATGTTTTTTATATAAATTAATTTATTGTGATAAAAAATTTCTCTTTAGAAAGGGTTACAATGATTCCTCTCATAGAGTACGACTAAGCCCATGCGAGGTAAATACTTATTTTTTTAGAGTGGTGTGATATGATTCCATTTTATGTATATTTTGTTCTAGAAGTAATGTTTTGTGTGATCAAGATGATTCAGTATACAATGTTTAAAATATTTAATTTTTCTATACTTTAAAATCAGGTGTCTTCTAGTTTCAAAAAAATAATCCTTTTTTTAATAAGTTGAGGTTCTAGAAGGGAATTCCAAAACATGAATGTTTTTTAAATAACAATTACAGACCAATACCCTATCTCTGAAACCCTAAAAAATCATTTACATGAATCTAGAACTATATTAGACCACAAATAGTACTCTTGATGAACATAGCTCACACAACATGCACATGAGAAACTAGAATCATAATTTCGTCACATTTCAAAACTCCCCATTCCACCATGATTATTCAACAGTATTTGTAATACAGTGACATATTTTAGTTTCTACATGATATATGTATTCCAATCAATATTGAATTGGTACCCAAGTATAAAAGTCTAACAAAAATTCATAGATTCTTCATCTTATAAGGACCAAGATATCATTATCCTATACCCCTTCTTTTTCAACATCCCACCTCTACAATGTACTCCCATTTCCTAAAACATAGTTGTCTAAGATAATTATAATTAAAACCAAAAATATCCACTGGGTTAATAATTGAATGTGAATGATTTATTACAGAGCATCCTATAATCCTCTATGTACGTGGTAAGTTCACTATAGGATTTCTTACCAAGTCTGGATACCCTTAAATATTCTCCAATGAACCCTCAGACATTATTTTTTAGATTAATAACATCTTTTTTATAGAACTGGTTTCATATGAATTTAAAAGAGTCTTTCTATAGGAATAGGTAGTGTCAATTTAAAAATGATAAATCAAACAAAAAATAAGGATAACAAAACAATCACATCATGAAATTATCCAAATCCAACAATATTACCAACATCATGTTCTTAATGTACATCTATTAGTCCCCCTACTGAGTCAAAAAATGGAAGTGATTAATATCCCCCCGTCACCAACATCTGGATCCATATTCTCGTCACTATCATCATCATCTTTAGAAACATCATCATCAGCTTTATCACTGACAGTAGCATCAACAACATCCTCACCACTAAAATCTCTATCTTCACTACCTTCATCTCCACCACAACCCTTATTGGAATCCACAGACAGATCATTTAAAGATATAATTTTTTCCATATATGATTCAAATGTTAAAACAACCTATGGTGAATAAAATGACTAAAAAATTCCATAGCATTGATGAAATTCTAAGTCATCATCTTACTTTCTTCACACTTCTAAAAAGACAATTTATTTTCCTTAGTTTCTTCATCAAGATTGATTTTTATATCAAAGGTCTAAAAGTCATGAGAGGATCCCAGTGATGAACAATACCTTGAGGGGATGATGGTTTTTCTTTTTCTACATTGTATTCTCCCTGGGTGGTCCTCACCTAATACACGACATAAATGATCATGTGGCCTATAGTTGTCATATTCCTTACCATCAAGGGCCTCTGAGGTAGACTGTTGAAATTATAATCATATTAAATTAATTATTTCATATAACTATTTAAAATATAAAAAAACATACAATAATATATTTTGTATGTTCATTTACTGTACTTCCATCCGTTTTCATTCTTCTAGAAGAAAATAATTTGTCATGAGTTATATAACATTTGATTCCCAATACAGCTTGCTGAAAATGTGAAATTTACACTTCTATATTAGAACCATATATGTTAAATGAACAAATACGGCCTATGTAAATTCAATAATATTTTCAGCTGAACATCCTCTATAACATCACAATATCTGGTTAAAGTAGCTTGTTATTTTCATGCTTGGGCATTGTAGTGTGCCCCAATGTGTATAGATAGGTCATTGAATCCTTATTATTTATATTTATATTTTTCACTTCCTAATAAAAATTCTAATGTAAGTATAAAAGAATTAAATTTTATATGAAAACACTTATATATAGATATTACCTTAAGCTCATTATTCATAAAATGTGCATTAATTTTTCCATATTGACTTTTGATAAAGTCTCTGAATTTAGGTACACCCTCTATGTCAGTACCAACCCCGATCATCCAAAAACATACAACTCAGGATTGTATGACAGCCTGTACACCCCAAAATCCATCATTTATGGAGTATTAGTAGTTTCACCATCAGGAAAGATAAACTGGATCTGAAATGATCAGGTTATTTCATTTAAATACAACAATAATATTGATGTGACTTTAAAAATATATCTTAACGATATTTTCTATCATTCTATTTCCTTGATATATTTACTGATATGTCTCCATGACACCAATTCCACTGGAATGATATCATTATACATGGAAATAGTGGACATGAATCTTCTACACCTCTTTGAATTTGGACCTACTATATGATTTTATAGATTGTAATCCACTATTAGAGGTGTCTCACGATTCCAAGATTCCTTCATCTGAGTCCACCCATGTAACTTAGCAGAATTTTCAACTGAAAATGAAAGGGGTGAGGATAATTATTTCATGGTAAGAAAAGACAAAAAGAAATAGATTTATTATGAAATTGTTATAATAAAAAACCATCTAATATATGATCTATAAATCGTGATGGATCTGTGGGTTGTCCTGACTCAGCAGACTTTGTAGGAAGTGTCTATTCCATTGCTAGCTCTAGGTGGCCTTCATGCACTAGAGTGGACACTAATAGAACAGACTCATCATGTGATGGTTGGATGGTATGAAATTGTGGTGCTGTATACATGGCATCATATTGGTATTAGGATGGGGGATACACCATTAGTTAAGTATGTGGTAAAGGTTGAAACATTTGTAGAGGTGGGGTAGTCATCATATAGGAAGAAGAGGTAAAACGGGATGATCAAGGAATCAGGGGGATCATCCATGAAAGAGGAAAATAAAGGTCATGTGAATAAGAGGGTAGTTGGGATGATGATGGAGGCATGGATAAGAAAATCCCTAAAGACTCAGTGGGGAATGGAATAGTGTGGTCGAAGATTTGTACGCCAGTGGGTAAGTTTGTAAATGAGTATGGTGGGTGATCTATCTTGCTCTCAGAGAATCCCTACTCATTCTCATGCTAATAGGATTAAGAGTAAAATACGGTTGAACTAAATTTCCCTAAAAATTTTATAAATAATTTTAATATGAAACTATATGTAATGCAGAAGAAAACAATTACAATTATTATACTCATAGATGGAAGAGAAGGAGAAAGCACACGCTCACCCCCAATCGATCAGGATCAAATAATCACTTCCTTCAACATTCTATAGTATTTGGAATAATATACATAATAATGAATTATAAATGTTTTAGAGATATTATTTACAATTCATGCATACAACTTACATATATCAGTAATTCATGAGAGGAAAAAATTTAACTTATTTTAACTATTAATTAGAAAACTGATTAAAAGTAAATGACTAAAATAGTTTTTAAAATTACCTTGCCATGTTGTACATTTTATTTAAAACAATATTTAATTCTTGTTTTCTACATTGAAATTAATATTATTTAATGAAACAACACCAAAAAATACAAAAAACAAACATGTCCTTCTAAATTGAATCATAATTAAAGTACTTCAAGTAATACTAACATGATAATCTCATGTTAATGTAAATTTAATGTATAGTGAACATATAAGAGTTCTTCTATATATTATTGACCACTATTTTAGGTTCAACATTAACTCTCACAATGGGAAAATTTGACTCATCAAATGAAATATTTTGTACAGCACCAATAAGGGCAGAAATGGTAGAAATTTTATAAACAGCATCATGAGAAATATGTTTTGGAATTTCATCATTAATGAATATTTAATCAGGTATTATATGATAAATCACATAAAACACTTATTTATCCATGATTCAAAATGTATGGTTTATCGGTATGTAGGAATCGATTAATATCAATAACTCTAAATCCAAAATCATTAATAAATATACTCTGTCATTTCATTGAATCAAACCATTTAAATTTAATCATAGAGAGTCTAACTTGAGAGTAGTAATAAAATAACAATATTTTCTTAACAAGTCCATAATAATACACATCTTTATATTGATGCAGACAATCTAACACACTGGTATAGAAGTCCATTATAGTAGTTAACATAACTCCATTATGTAATGTTTTCATTTTCACCACTCGATTTTTTGTAACAAATTTATACCCATGGAATAATAATTATTTATATTCATGAATCAATGAATTAGGACCAAAATAGAATGATCTAAATTCTTGCGGAAAATATTCCTAAGGTAAACTCAATACCTAAAATATATATGAATAATAAAATTAAATGGATATCTATATTTTATGCTAATTAAATAAACTAAAATACATTTGGATTCAACCATGTAGGAAACGCTATGATATGAAAATCCAGTAACAATCTCCAAGGAAATGATCGATGATCTCTACTTATAGTTTTTTATGTTACCTAAATAAAATTGTAATAAATGTCTAAGGTATATATGAAATTTCATAATATGGGATAACATATTAATATCCAAATTATGTACTTGATATAGTCATCGAACAATCCACAATTAAACTAGACTGTGCGATGTGCCATCTCTTGCTCTTCAGGGCTCAATGTAGCTAATATATACGACCTAAAAATTATTCCTGTTTGGTGAAGAGATAGAAAAAGGGATTAATTTCTCCATACTGGTTATATTATTTTATCATTGGTCGGTTCTGTCTTGTGGTCGCATTAGACATATACATGGAAGAAAAATCCATAAATTCTTATGCCATATAACCCCTAACAATTGAACCTTCAGGATAATTCTTATTTCAATCATATGATTTCATTGTGAAAATATTTCTTTCAACAGGATACATCAACCGAAGTGAAACTGGTCCCCCCAAGTTGTGTTTCAGATGGAATATGAACCATTAAATAAAACATGCAACTGAAAAAGGATGGGGTAAATTTTTTCTATCTCACATAATATTAATGGTTCCTCCTATTGTATTTTTTCCATGACTGATTTGGATAACCTTTTAGAACAATTGTATCTAAAAAATGGAACAATAGAATCAATTTCACCCTTATAATATTGGATAGGAAATTCCAAATTTGTATTGGAATCAATTCATGATAAAGGATGTGATAATAATTTGTTTTTTTTTGGGATTTTAGTTTCCCTTCTCTTTTGTTGCCTAATTTTGATATTTTCTAGAATATCCATCAAGAACCTTGATATTATCCAATAATACAAAAAATTGATCTTCCTCTGATGGTGTAATAACATAAGAATCACAATGAACATCCCATTTGTTTTCACTGATACACACATGATGCATTTATGGTCTAATACCCCAATCTATCAAGTCCCGATGAGATCAAAAGTAATATTTGGTCCTACCCTTGATATTTAAATAAATTCAAAGAAACATTACACATATATTTCTTCCAATATTCATTATTTCTAATCAATGACATATTAATTTGGTAGAAAAATATGGAAACTCAAAAAAAATACTTCAGCCTTTTCAATTTTAAATTCCATCAATGTCAACATTCTTCCTCTTTTTAGATTTCAACTGAACATTACCTAATGAAATACTAAAATTTTCAATTCATTTTGAACATAAAATACTGACATATGTTGAGGAGGTTTTTCAGGGTCAATAGTATTATTAAAACTCAAGTGATTTAACATGTATTAATGATCTATGGGAAAGAATCATCGATGCCCAATGAAACTGAATCTATAAGGATATTTAATCCTTCTCAATCATGTATTCTTCATAAAAATAGTAAATTATAGTTTTCCCTTTCCTTATCCACCCATAAAATATTTCATACACTGAGAAATCATTTTTTTCATAGATGGGAAGCACACATTTGAAAAATATTCTTTAAAGAAGCATCGAATGTAAACACACCCAAATACCAATATTGATTCAACCCTCTTATTAATGGATTCAAGTAGAAATCTATATCAGTACTAGGGTCAGATGGTCCTGATATCAATATACACCATAAAGGGAAAGGTTTTTTCATACACATCCATGGAGGATGATTATGAACATGAATAATAAATATCCACCTGTTTCAAGTAGTAAGAATCTGACTAAACAGATTTAAATCATCACAAGATAGACCCAACCTGACATCACGCACCCTGACTGCAAAATTATTATGGTTTAAATCAAATGTATGCCATGCTAATCTATATATAAGACGAACCAGATCATCAGTACATTTAATTCTATCGGCATCATTCAATCTCATATCGGTTCATATTTCAATAGTCATGAATAGATTTTGATGGATGGGAATTAGTTGAAAGTTCTACATGACTTTCTATACCACAAGAGATAGCGTTCAATCTGCATTTTTCATCTGTCGATATATACCAAATTATTTATAGTCGTTACATTCATATGTTTCCTCCAAAAACTACAATGTTTTAGACAACCATGGAATTTATTTATATCAAATACAAGACTCTTAATTAACAACCATGCCTTCTAATGATTTGAGGAATTATCTACACCATTAGAAAGATAGTAATTCAATGATGTATGAATATAGTAAATGGAAATATTATAAATTTCATACATGGTGTTCCCATGATATAAATTCTTTAAAAATTCCAACATGATCATTTTAGTACATTCCTAATATACTAGAGTTCATGCATCATCCAATAAATTTTTCGTACTCTCATCATCATCTTCAGTATATTCCTCATGTTCGTTGATATAATTGTCTTCTTGCACCAGAATACTATCTCTCTCTATTTGATACACAAATGGAATATGATCAAATATAAAATTATCCATACCACTTCTTTCATTTTGATCTTTAATAGTAGAACATTGACTCGTCTCTCCATGATGATACCCAACAGAACAGGTTTTTTGATATAAAAATTACATTATATGGTAGAAAACCACTTCCTAGATTAACCATGTTATTCCATCACATTTATAGCATGGAAATTGTATACAACATCCATATTAATCATTATCAAATGAAAATTCTAAAATAATCTCCAAATTATTTTGAAATGTGGTTTAAATCTGATTGATACGATACATCCATATTCTATCCATTCGATAGCAAGAAAAAATATATCTTCTAATAAAAAATGTAAAGCATAATTAAAATGGATATATTTACTATATAAAATAAAACTATTAATACATAAAAACATAACAGTCAATTTTAAATCACATTTTTATTGCAAGTGCCTTATATTTTATCAGAGACTTCCACCCATTTAGTATCAGAGACGAAATTCAGACCTCTATCCTATAAAGGGATGATCGGCAAGGTAAACCGTAATGGGTAAAGGAAGGTTACATATATATGATAGATTGGTATGTTTCATTAAGGTTGAACTATACCATTAAAATGTGATCATCCCATAACTAGCTAGAATCTAACATACAATCCCTTTTTTGATTCATTAAATGATAAAATTATTAATGTTCATAGTTTTTAATCTAACAGAGTTAGTTTTGAATGATCCATTATTGGGTCATGAATTCCTTCTAAAATAAAAACCATAATTAAGATGTAAACCACGTGTCTTGTTTTGATGTGATATATAGTACCTCAAAAATCAGAAAATACAATTTATCTATAAGTGTCAAAATCCATATAATAAACTCTAACCATGTATTTTAAGGTAGTGGGGTGACATGGTCTAATGTTAGGAGTCAATAGAGGTGTTTCTCCACTGAAAAGGTAGGGGGTTTAAATAAGTTGATAGTTTTTTTTTATTATATTGACTTTGAACACTATATGATTATTTTGATCTAATCCAATTTGTTTTTAAATTTTACCATACCCATATGTAGTAAAAAATAATAAAATACTAACATAATATTATTACATGCTTTAGTCTCTTAACTAATAACTCATTACAATGATTGGTAAGATTCTCCAATCAATGATTCTCCAATATAATTCTAATCGGTTACTCTAAACAGTCATATATATAATAGATAAGATTATACTTATCTATCCTCCAAGATGAACTGAGTACAACATGCACACTTGTTCATGATTCCTAATAGAATATAATTTTATTACATTTCTCTATGTGAACCATATCACTAAATTTGATATTTTTTACTGTCTATAAATTATTAACATCTTAAATGTTTTATTATTAAACTCTACATGAACTTATAATAACATATTTTATATGTTCCATTAATAGAATATGTATCATATCTCATGTTTTGAGATCAATAATTTTATTCTTGAGTAACTGTTGTTTAAAAAATAAATTAAAATGACTTAATTATACTTAATGAATATTGATATCAAACAAAAATCGATTGTAAAATGTCATATAACATGAAATTCACATATAACTAGGAAGTATGATTTCAAACATAGACAAGTGATGACCAATATCAATCATATAATTTTATTTTAAACATTCTATTTTTTCCTCAAAAATAATGTCACACATAAAAATTTTTATTTCAGCCTTATACATTTCATATATGAATGCCCCATTTAAATTTTTAAAAACTACATATGATAATTGATATTTAAAATTAGTTTTTATAAATATTTTAGAGCTATTAAAAAGACAATGTCCCCAAACAATGTGGGTATGCTATACAGACAAGGAAGAACCCCAATTCTTAAGGTAAGAAACATATAAAAACAAGTTAAAGGTTCATAAAAATAATAGTTGGGTGAAATATATAATTTAGAAATTTAGTGGATTATCTTATATTAACCTCTAACCTTGAATGATTATATCATGGCCTCTACCCTAGGAATCAAATGTGAGATTCATCTAATTTTATAAATTTTATGTCCACCAACATTGGACATGTTTTAAGTCCAACTCACAATCCAGAAAACATTCCCACAAAATCCTAATTGAAATTGTAGCCCATCCTAGCCCAGGAACCTAACATGATTTGAGTGATGTTAGTTACTTTTGACTAACTAGTTAAAATAAGAGTATAACTAGGAAATAATAACTGTGATTCCGTAACTACTCAAAACGTGAGGCGAGTGAACACATAAGAAAATATCAATAAAAAATACATAAGTAATAACTTTCCCTCACATCCAACACCCATATAATGAATATCAACAAACATGTCACACATCAATGGAGTAAATAATAACATTCCCACAAAATGGTATCAACAATAAAAATATAGTGGTAAAAACCCTCACAAGGGGGATAAAGAAATAATGGGAAATCAAGAGTGTCTCACAAGAATTTAATGAAACTCATTCTAATGTCAAAATTGATATGAAACTAAAAAACATGGATAAAAATTAAAATAAATTTTCATATCATAAAACTGTTACTTTAAACATCCATTAGAGGTCTAGTGAAACCAAAAACCACACATCTATTTTATATCCACCCTTTATAACATGGTTCATTCTATTTGATATCAAAAAATCTCCAATGGAAGTCTATTCCCACCCAAAACATTTTGAAGGGTCGTAATGGAAATTTTTACAACGGGAATAAAAACAAATCATTATAAAATAAACATTTTAATTAATAATTCAATCCACATAAAAATTATTTCTTGGTAAAAACCTCATTATAAACAAAATACTATCTTTAAATAATATTTTACTATATTAAAACACAAATTATATCAAACCCAACAGAAACCATAAACCCATCTCAAAAAAACTCATTGGTTTTTCAAAAAAAATTATCATATAAAAATAAATTATTAATCATAAAAAATATAATTTACATGGGAAAACCATTATGATAGCTCAAGTATTTTACATATGTCTTAATAAAATCACATGGATATCAGATATATTAATAATTTCAATAAAATGAGATTTAAAATGATCTATAAAACATTGAATTCTAAAATGAAGCTATTGCATAGAAAAAAAACTTGGCTGGAGGTAAAATTAATCTAAAATGTTTCATATTCAGTAGTGAACAGATCAATTAGAAATAAGATATCTTCTATCATACAGAAATAGACCAAAATAAAATCATAGAACCATCATGAGCCAAATACCTAGATAGAACAACGAATTACGATTCAAGGAGGTAGAGTAAACCAATAAAAGAATAAAGGAAGAATAATTGAGGATACAAATAAATTCTAATTAGACCACAACCCCAAAAAATAAAATTCACATGATTATGTGTTATGAACCATCAAATTTATTCATCATACTACTTAAGGTCTCACTACCAATCCTATAAATAGAAGGAATCTTCCAAAATCCCTTTCCATAATTCTATTTTTTCTTACATATGAATGCAATATTTATAACCTCTAGAAAATATTATGTAATTAAATGTTCACCTATTACCAAACAACATACCTAAACCCATCATAAAATTATCTAATTCAAGATATATTATCCCTACTCTAACCAAATTTAGTAGAATACATAAAATCTATATAAACAACATAAAATATCAAAAAATGGAAACTCATTTTATTTATGAATGTTGAACTTTTCGATAGAGAGGGCATACAAATCAGGGTGATTGAAAGGTCTACCTAGGTTGGATGCATGACTGGGGAGGTGATGCTCGACCATATGAGGAAGTTGAGAGGGGATGTTCACCGATTAGAAGAGTAGGAGTGGGGACGTCTATCGTAAACTAGATTAGGACAAGGGATGTCAGGAGAGGGAAATGTAGAAGGAGGTAAAGTGAACTGTAGTGGGGGGGGGGGGTTGCTCCCCGATGAGTGAGTGGGGTGAGGTGAAATAAATAGCCCCTCTATACCAATGTTTGAGTAAAAATTGGTTGTTATTGATATCATATAGAAACAGTTTAATGAAATACATGTGTATTGTAAATTTTGAATAATGTTATACCCATTGTTTAAAAAACAATTGGTATAGTTCTGTTGGGTTATAATATATTTCTTGTAGTGGACCCACTATAGGTATGTTTTAGGATATTGTAAAAGAGTAGAGTTTATCCAATGAAGTCACCATCTAATAAGTATTTCATGCTCTCATACATCATGTGAAATTTATTTCAAACATCTTAAAATACAATTAAATTCCATTCTTATATTTAAAAATGCCATTTTCTTCATTTAAAATCCAAATGGGTTTAAATAAAAAACATGTCGTTTCCATAAGATAAAACAATTGGGTTTTAATCAAATCATTATTAAGCCATTTTCAAATGTTTGATATCCATACAAACTAATTACATATTTTTTTAGTTCATTTCCAAAATTTATTTGAAAAAAATTCCATCAAATCTAAAATTTAATTTCAACAAATTAAATTGACCACTTTCCATTAAACATGGTCCAATTAAACAGAAATTGGGGTTTTCCAAAGTATCATGCTAAATCCATTTCAAATCTCCCAATTCACCAAAATTATGATTTATTTAATGAAATAAAATAATTTTTGGGCAATTGAGTTTAGATCAGTATTTGAAATGATTAATGAAATTTAAAAATTTTCAATTCGGCAATTCGGGATGAAACCACCTAACTCTTCCCAAAAATCGACACTCGTAATGCCACCCATCAACGATAATAAAGTTGGATAAGACCTCAAAACCCATCCTTGATTATGATACAACACCATTGATCATAGATCCATCTATCCATAGATTATCTAAGAGAGGTGTGAGAGAGATAGAAGAAGAACCGTCAACAATGCTTACCCAGAAATCACTCACCAAAGAAATGATGAATTATCGTGAACAGAATGGATCCATAAGGGTTTAAAGGCACCAATAATAACTGGTGAAGGAATTGGGTCAAAGTAAGAACAATTATAAAGGCCATAATGAAAATTAACCATGTGCACTTCCTTTTTTCGTAAGCTGTTTTTGGGGAATTACATGGAATGCAATCAAGTAACACTCAGTGAAAGTTTTAATGTTTGCAATGGTGAAGACGCGTCATATTTTTAATACCACATAAAAGTTGTGGTATGATAGCACATGTAACCCTTATTCACATCATTTAATTTTTAATATTAATAACTAATGACACCACCATTGTTACTCATTAATATTTTTCCTTCAAATAGTTTGCATTGTGTAAAAGAAATTCACAGCGTGTACCCATCACACCATGAACCACATTATAGGGCTTGCACCCAATAGAAGATATATAGCTTTTAATCTAGATACATGTTATGTAATATCCTGGAATATTAAAAATTACATGTTTAATGTTTTATAAATTCAATAAGTGTCAGTCTTTATATTTATATGTATCCTCCCAATCCAAACTCAACCCTCACCAAATGAATGAAAAGAAAACCCAAGAAAATGTTTTAGACGTACATGTCTGAACAGTAACAGGATCATCCATGGTTAACCGAGAACACCCTCAGTGAATATTTACTTATACTCCTTGGCCACTATAAGAAATTAGTGACTCATTTCATCTACTACATCAAGGGTTAAAAAATCTATCTGATGATTAATCAGATGAAACAATCTGTACAGGGGTCCATCCTTTGTAGCCTTGGTTTCCTTTTCACCAGAAAATGAGAACAATGTTCTATCACGATGGACACACCATATCTTTCAAATGAAACAGACATTAGGGTGATGAACTCTGGATAAACCTCCATTACTATGATGAATTCATATCGCCTCATACCTAATGAAAATTTATCCTAACAAAAACTCTAACCTCCATGATTTGTGTCACACAATCATCAAAAGTGTGTGATCACCGATTCATATCTAGTAGGAGTCTCTATGCGCAAGTGATGCCCCATGGGATAAACTGGAATATAAATGTATCAAACATTATAGGTGAAAAGAAATTAATGACCATCACTTGTGTCTATATGTACTAAGGATAAGGTAAAAATCCCATATATCATACCTCAAATCATTCATGGAGCCTTAGGGTCAAAATATTTGACCACATTCAGCTATCCCAATCCCTTACCTCTATCTACCATAGACATTAATGGTCCTCCTGGGGGTGTTGGGGGTAATAATTAGAGGTATCTACAACCTCATGCTTCTCTACCAACTCCTCTTCCATGACTTCCACCTATTGAACCTGCCTACTCCTACTTATGCCTCCACCTTTATAGCCCTTCTACGGTCTCCCTGTCTGATGTATAACATTTACAATAGTCTCATTTAATATTTCCCCTATGGTCACATGTGTATAACTTCTTATCTATTAGATAACTTGAACAACCATATGATACTTTAACTATAGATCCTCTATCAGAGGGCCTCCTTATAAAACGTCTCACGTGTCTGAACACCAAAGACTGATGTGGGATCCCATCTACTGAGGCATATTCTCATTAATTTCTACTACCATTAACCAATGGAAATATTTTCTATACTAATAAACTATTCATAAACAAATCTCACTCTAGAACCCCAACATTTTTAGGAATGGATATAGGGATAACATTGGAATAGATTCCTCCATTTGACCCTCACTCGAAGGTCAGAGAAATAAAGAAATGCTCATGAACCATATCCATCGAGTACTTGGAGAGGTTGGTAAACCTTGATGCATACTCATATACCATTGGTGTTCCCTAATGGAATTTTATAATCTTCTAGAAATATACATCGCTTAGAGTAGTTGATGATAACTCTTATCTGAAATGTTTATAAAACTATGACCTTGCTAGAGTTGCCTCTCCATAAGATTGGTTCACAACCCCCAACCATTTTATGACAGAGAAATGAAGATGGTTCACTTCCAGGGCCACCATATGATCTTCTGGTATTTTAACTATATGAAAAACATGTTTCACATCTTTAATCCATTCCTCATCCTCCTATAGTTCAAGATCATCTCAAAACATGAGGGGTCACTGTTGCTGAAACTAGTGAATTGTGGCAACCTGTACACCTAATCTTTTATTATTCCATATAAGATGTGCTTCTATATAGGTGGTGGTATAGACTATTCCCCACCCATATATAACATCAAAATAACTAGTCCTTGTAATGATTCCAAAATACTAATGGGATTATCCTCATGATCCAGATGATGAATCCTACCTATAATACATCACAGAGGAAACATTAAAGTAAATGATATTTACCATATTAAATGATTATATCTAGAGATATGACTCTTGAATGACATGGAATCCACAACCCATTCATATATGAGGCCTATAACATTTTCTTCCCTACAACCATAGATATCAAGCAATGAGTTAAAAACTGTTGATCAATTTCATGGTGTATGGTTACATCCCATGCCTCACTAACACAGTGTCCACTAGACTGAAACTCAAACTCAAAACACATAACACCATTTCCCCAAAATATTCCAACATAGTCTATTAATACGGTAGAATCAACTTCTTTGATATAAATCTATCACATCCCATCCCAATGTGGACCATGTCACAACTCCCTGTTCCCACCTCTATTGGGTAAGGGGCTCGAAACTAGCGCTGATTAGGCATATCTGTAAAATAAGACACCTTAGCGGAATTAACTGTACACCTACACACATATACAACCCTATAAAATTATAAAATATAAAAAAACCACTTAAAACCCCTTAATTCATTCGTTTAAATCCCACAACCATAGTATGATAGGATTTAATGGAGTGTAAACAAGGCCAAATACATGCTCACCTCTTTTAGTATGAAAACAAGGCCATCCAAAAAGTAATACTAGAACTATTTTTTAGATACCACTGGAAAACAACTTTTTCATTAATTTTTCATGATTTAAAATATTGTTCTATTACATCTATGACTCTGTTAATGGTCAATATTTTTCACAAGACATAACATGTGTGGTCAATTTCTCAGGCAGGGTTGACTATAAAAATACAAAGTAGGTCACCCTAAAATCACAAATCATATGAAAAAATAATAAAATTCATCTATACATAAGTATATTTAAATAGGAAATATAACAATACTATCCAGATATATTCAAAAATTACACAATGTCTAATGGTTTTTCACAACCGCAATGTCAGCCTAGTATTCTTGCTCAAGGGTTCCACAAAGCAATTTTCAATGACAACACACACTTGAGTCAAATAACACTGATGATGACCATTGGATTGTTAATGCTCATCAGGTATCACCATTAGAAGAACTTTCTTCACATATGATGAGATATGATACATAGATACAGATCACTCTTTATGGCTTGGGTTATAGATAAAAATTATTCTATATTAACCTGAAAAGTATAGGATAGGATCCCATGTAATGTTAGTCATGAAGAAACCAAGAACTACACGGAGGGAAATAAGATATTTAGATGATCTCACTCCGAGCCTCACGAAATACTTCTAACAAATCTATCTGAGAATTCCTGTTGAAGGGATCATTGTCCTATGATTATGTGGTGATTCCATAATAAAAATTGGGTAATTTATATATGGATCATACCATAAACAGCATATCTATGACACAAAGGACAAGGGATACAAGTTATCATTTAGAATGTACATGGTGTATATATGGTTTACACACATTTACCCTTTACCCTGGGTCTTTCCCATGAAAAATGATTGTGTCTCATCCCTATGATTTTATTATGATACACAGCATGTCTGATTCCCAGGTAATATACCTATGTACTAGTACTTGTCATAGCCAGCATAATTTGTTCTGGTCATTTCAATGTGGGAGTGCACAGTATTCCCAAGCTAGTATACTCCAAACTGTTTATGTGTAATCTCTAGGGTACACACCGTGTGTACTAAATGGGGCCACAAATCATGTGACATTAAACCACAATGTTTAATAATTTTCTCCCTCTCATGTCTATTGAAACCGATAAGAGGGTTCCATATAGTTTGTGGCATGATTTGTGAAAAAATTACAAAATTCAGGATTTGGAATCTTCATTTGTTTTTATGCCTCTGGCCTTCTATCTCGAAACTGGCTCCCAGGGAAAATCAAGGAACCCCCTCATTCAAGCCTCATCATCAAAGATCAAGTGTTTTCAGCAATAAAATCTGTTCAGAAAATCCCATCGAGTTCCATTATTCATTTTTCCCTAAAAAAGTGAAATCTATTATCCAAATCCATTCAATCTATAACTGATCAAGTCATTTCACCACTGACAATTTGTGAAAATTCTAGATCTACAATATCAAATCGTTTCACAAAAAAATCAGGTGTGTAATGATCGACTTCATTAGATGGTTTCAACCCCAAGAACAAATAATTAATTCCCACAATGAATTAATAAAAGTAGGATAAATATATAGCCACAAACAAAAGAAATTATCCATGGCCAATGTTCATGTATCTTCAATCTTTCAAAGTGAGAATAACACTGAAGTATAAATTTTCATAGATAAATATGATTCATTACCATAAATATTACACTTATTAAAAAATAGTGTGAAATATTTGACATTTAATTAAATAAAATAATATAATGTTAATAATGTGACATCCCAAGTAAGTAATGAAAAATTTATTTTCTTATCAATGTCTATTTATTAATTAGATAGTGTCTTAGAGGCTTGAAATTAGAATAAATCCAATCATAAGCATGAAATACACTTATATTTTTAAAAGATTATTTTACAACCTTTTGATGGAAAACCATTTTTTATATCTATATTTTGACAAATTTATAAGATCTATTTGTCAAAATAAAATTATTATTTATTATTGGGACATTGAAATTTACTTTGGATAAATTTTTGATATTTTTCTGACAATGTTCTTTTTTTAATGAATACTGAAAAATACTGCATTTTAAGTCAAAACATTTTTTTCATATAATTTAATTATATTGTTAGATTATATTTTAAATTGGTTTTAAAGTTTAATTAAAATCTATTTTTAACTTTTAATCCAATGGTGGTCATTAGAATTAATTTCACTTTGGAATTGGGCATAAACAAGTGCCAAACTTCTCATAGATATTATTTCAAAAAATAACCCCTATTGGGTTTGACAACGAGAATTATTTTTAAATTAATTATTGAAATTTCTATGTTTGGAGTTTGGTAAAATGGATTCCATATTCGGAATCCGAAGGTCCAAATTATGTAAATAAAACTATTTTGGTTTTTGGACCTTATGAATAATAACGACTGTAATTATCTTTAATTATCTTGATTAATTAGTAATCGGGTAGTTAAGGAAAATAAAATAATATCATAATAATAAAAAATGCCCCAAAAATGTGTCCTAATTATACTTTTTGTGTCATGGCCGACCATGGTATGCCTTGTGCCAAACATAGGGACACCATGGAATCACATTTGGGTGAAAGTGACACTTTATCGTTTTATTTTAAAAAAAGAGAATATCACTAAAGAATGTATCACCGAGTAAAATATTTTTAGTTTTGTCTGTGTAAATGATCACTTAATCTATAAAAATTCATTGGAAATATAAAAATATTTCCTACATAATATTATTTTTTTATACTTTTTAGACATTAAATAAATTAAATTATTTATGACATCATGATGATGCAGCGATTACCTCATTAATGAACGATTTAAATAAAATGAAAAGATAATGTAAAATCTAGATCTTAAAATTTTCAAATACCTATTGGATGAGTATATTTCGAACCCTTATCAACATATCCTTTATATATATCAATGTGGGACCTTTAAAATCCGAAACTCATTTTAGTATAAAGTAACATTTTATATCTTTCCAAGAGTGCCCCTCCTCTCCTCTTATAAAAGGCCCCCACCTCTACCTCTTTACACACACCTCTCAAGCCATTGGATCGGAAAAGCTCTGCTAATTTTATCTCTTCACATCCATATATTTATTCTATAAGCCTTACCTTAGGCAGAAAACTCTTCAAGAAACCCTTTTGGTACAAACCAAGAAGAGTTACATGATTTAAAGGAAAAGTATTCTCTAATGTTCCTTTTTTTTTGCCTCTCCAACCCCTAAACTATTTTATTCATTTATTTTCTAACAAAAAAAATTATATTCAATATTCTAGGATGTTCTTATAATAATTAATAGAGATAAACTTACACACACCTACATCTAATGGTTTAAGAGCATATAGTTTCTGTGGATGGTGAATTTCTGCCTTACGAAACGAAAATTGTTCAATATTCTTCTAACGCCTTAAAAGGTGGACATTAAAATGTCACTATATTTATATATAATATATTATATGCTTATGTTTTCCTTAATCTTCTGTATTTTTACATTTATGGCATACCTTTATGGTTTACATTATGGTTAAACGCGATATCTTAATTTTAGGATGTGCGGACTACCGCCCCCTCAAAGTGATTTGATTCTTTAAAGCCATATGTGGGACATATAAAGGATGGAGTTAATAATATTATACATGATATTATTCTATAATTATAATATACATTTATATCCTTATGATTCTATTCCATAAAATACGAAATAGAAATTAAAGTAGCGTTCATGCATACGTATGGCTTACCATCTCCATGAATGGTGCATTTCATTTCTGAACACTAAATGTTATGTAATATTATAAATGCATGTATATACTGGATATATATGATATATATGATATCTACATCATGAATATAATTCTCGATATAATGGATATTTTACCACATGAACAACTTGTAATTATAAATTGTTTATTTTTGACTCAAGTACCAATGATCGACAAAACGACCATTATTAACTTAAATAATCACATAGTGTTCATAACATGGTAATAAGTGATATTATAGAAATAATGAACTTGAAAAGGGTTCTTAAGAAAGTATAAGTTAACTCATGTTTATTATTCAGGACGTTGAAGAACGATTGAGTCAAGTCGGACCGGAGGTAAGGGACATTGTCTCGATCTCCTTTCATTGAGGCATATTTTGTTTTATACACAACATTATTTTATACCATGTATAAACCCCCTTTTACTTTTACGTATATTCAAAAGGAATCCTTTTTTACAAATCATTTTACTAAATGACAAAAGGAATGTTTTTTTGTCGTACGTATGTGGTGACAACGACTTCTCCGCTGTCGTGACAATTATTTAAGTTTCAGATTCCTCTAAAAGCCATAAGTTTTTTTAAAATGAAAAATAAATACCATGTTTTACTTTACTTTTATTTTGGTATTGAAAATGGTTTTCATAATGGTTTTATTATATCAATGAGTTTTATTAATATCTTTTGATTGAAATGTGGAAATGTTATGTTTCCTTTATGCATGTGTTATGTGATACAATTATGTTATGGTTCTTGGGAATTATTATGAAGATGGGTAGTTCCGTGATAAAATAAGGTCGGGTGAGCCCGATATTTCTCTCCAATTCATTGGGTAACGTGAAGGAGTTAAATGTTACTGTTTCTCTGAAAAGATTTAGGGAATATACTATGATGGGTATTCCAAATGTAACCATGACGGTTACTCCATATGTAAGAATGTCATGAGTTTCGCAAGTTACAATTATGTCTTATGATTTCTATGAGTTATTCATAAATCTTATGATTTCATGAGGTAATTTAAGGTGCTTATGTTTTATGAGTAAAGTGTGATTATATTGATTCTTATTTATACATGTACTAATGTTTCCTTTCCGTATTTTAATATCCCTTACTGAGGTTTTTATGCTCATCCCATGTTTTTGAAATGTTTTTCACAGGTCAAGGGGAAGGTATATGATATGATGATAGTGTCACGGATGTTTCAAGAAATAATCCATGTTTTATTTTAAATATGTTTCCGTTGACGGGAAAATGAATACTATCTTTTATGTAACCACTTTGTTTAAAAGTGGAATATAATGCATGAATTATGATCTAATTCTCTAAAACTATAAACCTAAAAAGATATTCAATGTGTATTCATGAAATATATCAAGATTATGTAATGTTTAAGGCTGGGGCATTATGGTTGGTATCAGAGGTCGGATTAGATATCTTTAGGAGTTAGAATTATAATAAATTATTATTCAAAAATAATTATGTTATGGTCAAATTGAAATGATATAGCATTTTATTATTACATTGTTACTTCATCTAAGACATGTTTATTCAGAATGGTTTTCCGCAGAGGAAATAGGGAAGCAGTGCTAAGAAGGCATACAAAATGAAATGACCATCCGAATCAGCTTCCTGAAATGGTCAGAATTGGAACTAAACAGTTTGTTGTCGTAAATACGTAGTTGACTCAAGCGATAAATGGTGGTGGTATCCATGCACGAGATCAGCCATATCAACTGCATTGGAACATGTCAGTGGTGGAACATTTCATGAGGAAACATCCCCCATCATCCAGAGGATCATTTGACCATGTCCTAGATGAAAGGTGGATTAAAGCACTGGAGAATATTTTCTATTTCAGGGGGTGTTCAGACAATCAAAAGGATAGTCTTTCAATTTACCATTCGGAGGGTGATGCAGATCAGTGGTGGTCGATGGTTGAAAATATATGGGACACGGATGAGATTGATGCTCTCGACTAAGATGAATTCAAAAAGGTATGTTTCTTTAGAAGTATTTTTCTAAGGTTGTACGACTTAGGATGGAAACAAATTTCTTGGTATTGAGGAAAGATGAAAACTCAGTGGCTGCTTATGAAGAAAGGTTCACTTGATTGGAAAGGCATGTTCCAAAATTTACTTGATGCCTTGATAGTAAAATAAATCATTTTAACTCGGGATTAAAGCCAAAATGTAAAAGGACATTGGCTTCTCCTTAGTTGAAAAGTTATGAAACGCTTGATCAATGTAAATAGAAGGTGGAAATAGAGTCTGTCGATGATCAAGTGTTCTAAAAAAACCAACATAAGAAGAGACTGAGGTGGCAGGAGAACGGGAAGAATTCCTCAAAAAGTTCTTATGGTAAGAAAAATAGGTTTCCAGTTTGTGATAAATGTGGTAAAAAGCATGCTGTTGAATATCTTTTGAATTATGTAAAGTTCTACCGATGTGGTAATATGAGACATAATGCTCGTGATTGCACTGGAAATGATCAAGCTGATGATAAGAAAAAATTTAATTTACAGTTAGTGAAATGTTTTATGTGCAATGAGATGGGTCACTATGCAAATGAGTGTTTGATAAAGAGCTCGAGTGATGGGAAGCAGTTAGACTACAAGCAGAAAGTGGTGGTGAAATATTTTGCAACTAATTCAGCAGATGTTGGGCCATCAAATGAAGTGGTATTAGGTACTTTGTTTATTTTTTCAGATTATGCCAGTGTGTTTTTTGATTCAGGTTCTACACATTCGTTCATCTCTGAAAACATTTCTAGTAATATGGGAATACCATATCAAGAAATGACTCTTAAACATGTGGTAAAAACACTTGGGAGAAATGTGGAGGAAAAAATAATTTATAAGAATCTTCCTATCCTTATCTGTGGAAATAACCTACTTACAAACCTTATTGTCTTACCTCTATTAGAGTTTGATGTTATCTTGGGTATGGATTGGCTCTCTGTTTACCATGTTAAGAATGATTGTAGAGCTACAGAAGTTTCTTTTTAGAAATACTTTCAGTTTTTGTACAAGAATGAACCCTTACTGTTGATAACATATAAAGAGGCTGAGAAACTTATAAAAGATGGAAATGAATGTTACCTTTCACATATTGTTGAAAACAAAGGAACTGTTCAGATTAATGATGTGCCAATGGTAAATGAGTATCTTGATGTTGTTCCTGATGAGTTGCCTAGAATAATACCACATCGGGAAGTTGAATTTACTGTGGACTTAGTTCCCTATGCTAATTAAATTTCAAAACCCCCTTATCGAATGGCTCAAATTGACCTTTTAGAGTTGAAGGAGAAATTGCAAGATTTATTAGAGAATGGTTTAATTCGACCTAGCACATCACCATGGGTGATCCTATTTTATTTGTTAAAAACAATGATGGTTCAATGAGACTTTGCATTGATTATAGGGCCTTGAATAACATCACTGTTAAGAAAAAAATATCCATTGCCTCATATCGATGATTTGTTTGATTAGATCTAGGGAGCTCAGTATTTTTCAAAGATTGACCTTAGATTGGGGTACCATCAGTTGAAGGTAAAAGAAGCACATATTCCGAAGACCATGTTTCGTACAATATATGGCCATTATTAATTTGTAGTTATGCCTTTTGGGCTATGTAACGACCTAGAAATTTCAAGGGAAATTTTTTTTCTTATTTTTCTTTGGAATTTTACAAGAGCGCAGTTTTTGACGGCACCAGATTCCGGGGCCCGGTGTGCCCGGAATAATGTTTCGAAGTTTGGCTCGGGTACGTTCAGGGAACGGATGAGCGGGTTTTTCTAACTTTTGAACCGGTTCCTGGAATCGAATTCTGAGGGAACCAATGGAATCGCAGCGCCGGTATTTTCTAAGAAACGCCTCTTCCAGATTTGTGTTTTCTCGGTTGTGGTTTTTAATTTTTGGGTATAATGTTATGAAATAAAATAATGTTGTACGACAATTTTTTTTTGTTTCACTTAAGCCACTTAAAAGCCACTTAAAGTCGCTTAAGCTGAGTTGATGCGGACAAGGTGTTATCCAAAAATATCCTACCCTCTTGGTAGGATATTTGTGAGGTGGGGCCCGCACGAGCCCCACCGTTTCTTTTCCGCTAAGTAACGCACCCGTGAAAACCCATCATTATGAAAGTCAACTGACGCGTTTTCTTAAATTTTTAACACACCATTTAAGTGGGCGGTTTTATTCGTTGAATTAATTCTATGAATTAATTAAATCGTTTCTTAACCTGTTTTTCAATCCGTTAGCGAAATAATAAAATAAGACCAACGCACGACTTCTGGAAAAATGTTCGTTGAGAGGATTTGACAGAAACCAAGAGTTCTTCATCCTCCTTCGCGAAGAACACGAAGAATGCGAAGAACGCGAAGAACGCGAAGAACGCCTACCTCCGACGAAGAACGCCGAACCCACGGAAATCGACGCCGCGATGCCGTGTGCCGCGACACCAACTTTTCCTCTCCCGCGACATTCTTCTGTGACGTTCTTTCATCCGCAATGAAAATCTTCGATCACCCTTTAAGGTGAGATATTGTGGTTCTTTAATTTTTACTTTGTGGATTATAAAACCAACATTGATTTAATTATTTTTAATTAAATCTATTGTTATTGAACCTTGGAGTTCGTCGACGTGTCACCGTATTCCGTGACGACGCGACGCCCTTCCGCGACGACGCGACGACTATCCGCAACGACGCAATGATCGACTCCTTCCGCGGCGATCAACTCCGCGAAGAACGCGCGTGCAACGACTTGACGAGGTAGGGGTTTTATTTAAATGTTTTATATTCCCGTGAACATTTCTTTAAAAATAAAGGACACGGTTTCCTAAGAAATATTTTAATTTATTAAAATTGTGGTTTGATATGTTTATTATTTCATCCCAATTGTTATCGCCTAACGCGGAGGGTGCGGGCCGAATGAACATGGCCCGAAAACCCTTCGCAGTTCTTCGTTGTTGTGCGGATTTGGTGGGCGACGAAAAAATGTGACGCAAGGGTGATTTGATGTTTTCGCAGTGAAGAATGGGACCCGAGAAGAGCACCGGCGCATGTGGGAAGAAAAACGGACCACCGGAGCAACTCCGGTGGCCCGCAGAAGTGTCCGGCGGCGCTGGCTGCCGGAGGCGGCACCGGCTGCCGGAGGTGGTGGCGCCCCGGCGCTTCGCCGGACAGGGCCGTCATGGCTTCAGCCGCGGCGGCGGCAACCAGTTGAACACTGGCTGCGCAGGTTCGGCTCACACGCACGGGACACGGACTTTGTCGCGTCTGTTGTTTCCAGCACGGCCCCACGCGAGGCCCTGACACCGTCTTCCCACGGGGGCATCGGACCCTCCAGAACGAGCTTTCTATGTGCGGGAACCTTAGAGCTACTTGCTACTGCTGTTGTGACGATAATGACTGTACAGAGATCCTCAGTGGATTCGACTGCGACGATGATGAAAACCGTACGAGAATCCTCCGTGTTTCGGCAGTGACCACTATGGTACATCTTGGGATACATTAACTCCAGACTACATGTCAGTTGATGCATCAACCTCTTAGCTCATGGAGTGGACCCTCTCGAAACGAGCATTCTGTGTGCGGAAACCCTAGAGACGGTTGAGACTTGACGACTGCTGATCGAACGACTCGGTGTGTTACGGATAGCCCGGTAGGGAGCGCTTGGTTGTAGCAGCAGACCCACGACAGAGGCGTGCTTCGTTGTAACGGCACAGGGGAGCGCTTGGTTGTAGAGAAAGACCCACGAAAGAGGCGCTCTTGGTTGTAGCGGCACAGGGGAGCGCTTGGTTGTAGCGGCAGACCCACGACAGAGGTGCGCTTGGTTGTAGTGGCACAGGGGAGCGCTTGGTTGTAGCGGTAGACCCACGACGGAGGAGCGCTTGGTTGTAGTGGCACAGGGGAGCACATGGTTGTAGCGGCAGACCCACGACAGAGGTACGCTTGGTTGTAGCGGCACAAGGGAGCGCTTATTTGTAGCGGCAGACCCATGACGGAGGAGCTCTTGGTTGTAACGGCACGGGGGAGCACTTAGTAGTAGCAGCAGGCCCAGAGTACTCGATAGGTGGAGAACTACAACAGTCCATGGTAAGAGGGAAGCTCTTGGTTGTAGCGTCATAACCACTGTACTTGATGGAGAAGGAGTTTCCCATTAGCTTTGGGTCCAACATCAAGATCGATCCTATGTGGGTCATTGCGGTGGTTTGTACCTTCCGATCCCTTGTGGGTCCGACGGATTAGATGAATTAGTGGCTACATCTGATCATCTCTATCATCATTTGAAGAAGTATACATGTGTGAGCTGAATTCTGTTTACTTTCCTGTGTGGATTGTGTTTTACTTTCCTGTGTGGATTGAGTTGTACATGGGCTCGAAGGTTGGAGAGTATTGGAATTGTTGACTTAGGTATATGTATGGGAATATACCTAAGCAGTATCGGTTGTTACATTGTGATTGTATATTTCCTTTGTGGTTTATTCTTTGTGGATTTTGGGAGACCCTTGGGGGTCTCGGGGTCCCTACTGAGTAGCTTATACTCACCCCTGCACGGGTTATGCCCGCACTACGTTGTGTTGGTTGCAGACGACGGACATCGTTGATCGTGGTTGAGGCTTGCAGAGCAGGACGGTACCTGGAGGAGGACAACTGGGCGGGATATACTTGGAGCAGACGGCGGGACCCGAGGTGTAGTGGATCTATCTGTACCCACCCTTCAGGTGGGATTTCCAGTGGATAGCTCGGCGTAGCGGCTTTTACCTTTTAGTTGTTGTTTTCCCTTTTTAGTTGTACTTTACTTTCAGTTTGGGTTTGTATTCTGGCCCACATACTTTCCACACTTGCAGTTGTACTCTGTTTTTACTTAGTGTTTACTTTTTCCACTTTCTTACTCTGGGGTGCTTGTTTACTTTACAAAGGCAATGCCTTCCCTGTTTATCGGGATTTACACCTTGGTGCTAGTCGCCAGCCCCTAGCCTATGGAAGGCGGGCTTGGGGTAGTCACGACATGGGCCCCGAGGACGGGTCGTGATAGGCTAACCAAGGCACCTGCAATATTCATGGACCTTATGAATAGAATTTTCCATGAGTTCCTGGATAAGATTGTGGTTGTTTTAATTGATGATATTTTGGTGTTTTCTAAATGTAAAGAGGATCATGAAATACATTTCAGGGTTATTTTCCAAACCTTAAAAGAAAATAAATTGTATGGAAAAATCAGCAAATGTGAATTTTGGTTGCAACAAATTTCATTCCATGGTCATATTGTTTCTAAATATTGAATAACTTTTGATCCTGCAAAAACAACGGTTGAGGAAAAATGGAAAAGACCCACAAATATAACCAAGATTCGTAGTTTTGTTGGGTTGGCAGGCTATTACCGAAGGTTTGTTAGAAATTTTTCACGGTTATCTAGTCCAATAAATTAGCTAACTCGGAAGGGTGTTAAGTTTATCTGGACAAATGAATATGATGATTGTTTTCAGGAACTGAAAAGAAGATTGGTGATGCTCCAGTTTTGGAACTACCTTCTAGGAATGGGGATTTTGTTATCTACAGTGATGCTTCTTTGAATGGAATTGGTTGCGTACTAATGGAGAATGATTAGGTAATTTATTATGCTTTACATCAGTTGAAAACTCATGAGGTAAATTACCCTACACATGATTTGGAATTAGCTGTTATTGTTTTCACTTTAAAAATTTGGAGGCATCATTTTTATGGAGTAAAGTGTGAAATATATACCGATCACAAAAGTATAAAGTATATATTCACTCAGAAAGAATTGAACATGAGATAGAGGAGATTTCATGAATTAATCAAGGATAATGATTGTACAATTCATTACCATCAAGGAAAAGAAAATAAAGTGGTTGATGCTTTGAGTCAAAAAAGTAATGCTTCATTAACAATGTTGTATTTTGAATGTGATCCTTTGGTTAAGGATTTGATGAACTTTTTCATATGAGTTGTTGGTACCGGATGTCCTTTTGTTTTGTTTCATGTATCTGTGAAATATTCTCTATCAGAAAAATTAAGCAAGCACAGAAGCAAGACAGTGAGTTGCAGAAAAAGGTAGAGCTGGTTTAGAAGGGTATGTTTCCTGAAGTAAGCATTGATAATGAGTGTGTTTTGAGATTTGAGAAGATATTGGGTGTGCTGTGTGATTCACAGTTTAAGGGAGAGTTATTATGTAAAGCTCGTAGTTCTCTATTTTCAGTTCATCCAGGTAGTACTAAGATGTATAAAGATCTTCGGGAGTATTACTGCTGGGTTGGAATGAAAAGAGTTATTGCTGATTTTACTGTGAAGTGTTTGACTTGACAATAGGTTAAATCAGAGCGTCAGTTACCAAAAGGGATGCTCCATCCATTACCAGTGCCATAGTTTTAATGGTAGAATATATCCATGGACTTCATTGTGGGGTTGCTGAAGACACCTCGAGGTAATAATGCAATACGGGTTATTGTTGATTGTTTGACTAAATTTGCTAATTTCCTTGCTATACGAGATACTTTTTCCCTAGATCAATGTTCCCGTTTGTATCTTAAAGAGATAGTCAAGTTATATGGAGTTCCTCTCTCAATTGTATCTGACCGTGATCACAGGTTCACTTCTATCTTTTGGAAAGGCCTTCAGAAGTCATTGGGTACTGAATTGAATTTTAGTAAAGATTTTCATCCTCAATCAGATGGGCAGTTAGAATGGATAATTCAGACATTGGAGGATATGCTACATGCTTGTTCGTTGGATTATCAGGGAAGTTGGGACCAACACCGTTCTTTAGTTGAGTTTTCGTATAATAACATTTTTCATTCTAGTATACAGATGGAACCATTTGAGGGATTATATGGGAAGCAGTGTCGAACTCCATCTTTTGGGGATGAAGTGGGTGAAAGGAAGTTGATGGGATCAGAATTGGTTGAAGAGTTGGAAGAAAAGGTTCAGCTGATATAGAGACACACTAGAACAGCTCAGAGCAGGCAGAAACATTATGCGGACAACAGTAGGAAGGATCTCTCTTTTCAAGTAGGTGATCATGTTTTTCTCAATGTATCACCATGGAAAAGTGTGATGTGATTTGGTAAGAAAGGAAAGATGAGTCCAAGGTTCATTGGACCATATAAAATTCTGGAGAGAGATGGACCAGTTGCATACCGTGTGGCTTTACCTTCAAGTTTATCTCAGGTATACAATGTTTTTCATGTTTCAATGTTAAAGAAGTACATGCCAGATCCATCTCATGTTTTGAGTCCAGAGGTACTTCAGTTGGAGGAGAATATCTCTTATGAAGAACTACCAGTCCATATTATTGACCACAGGGAGAAAGTGTTGTGGAATAAGGTGATTCATCAAGTAAATGTTTTGTGAAAAAACCACAAGATTGAAGAGGCAACACGGGAATCTGAAAATGAAATGAGGGATAAATACCCACACTTATTCGATAAGTAAATAAAATTCGGGGATGAAATTTTATAAAGGGGGGAAGTATGTAACATCCCAATTTAGTAATGAATAATATATTTTCTTCTCTATGTGTATTTATGAATTAGATGGTTTTTATAGGCTTAAAATGAGAATAAATCCAATCTTAAGCATGGAATACAGTAATATTTTTAAAAGATTATTTTACTGCCTTTTGATGGAAAACCATTTTTTAAATACATCTTTTGACAATTTTATAAGCCTTATTTGTCAATATAAACTTATTCTTTAAGATTGGGAAATTGAAATTTACTTTGGATAAATTTTTGGTATTTTTCTGACAATGTTCATTTTTAAATGAAAAGTGAAAAATACTGCATTTTATATCAAAAATGCTTTTCGATATAATTTAATTATATGGTTAGATTATCTTTTTAATTAGTTTTAAAGTTTAAATAGAATATATATTTACGATTTAATCCAATGGTGGTCATTAGGATTAATTTCACTTTGGAATTGGGCATAAAAAAGTTCCAAACTTCTCATAGATATTGTTTCAAAAAAACCCGATATTGGTTTTGACAACGGGAATTATTTTTAAATTAATTATTGAAATTTCTATTTTTTGAATTTGGTAAAATGGATTTCATATTTGGAATCAGAAGGTTCAAATTATATAATTAAGACTCTTTTGTTTTTGAACATTATGAATAGTAATGCTGGTAATTATCTTTAATTATCTTGATTAATTATTAATCAGGTAGTTAAGGATAATAAAATAAAATCATAATAATAAAAAATGACCCCAACATGTGTCCTAATGCTACTGTTTGTGTCACGGACATACATGGTATGCCTTGTGCAGAACTTAGGGACCCCATGTAATCACTCTTGGGTGAAAGTGACACTTTATCATTTTATTTGTAAAGAAAAGAGAATATCACTAAAGAATGTATCACCCGAGTAAAACATTTTTAGTTTTGTCTATATAAATGATCTCTTAGACTATAAATATTAATTGGAAAGATAAAAATATTTCATACATCATCTTATTTTATTTATAATTTTTAGACATTAAAAAAATTAAATTATTTATGACATCATGATGATGCAGCGATTTCCTCATTAATGGACGATTTAAATAAAATGAATAGATAATGTAAAATCTAAGTCTTACACTTTTCAAAGACCTATTGGATTAGTATATTTTGAACCCTTATCACTTTATCCTCTAAATATATCATTTTTGGTCCTTTAAAATCCGAAAGTCGTTTTTATATAAAGTAACATTTTATAACATTCCAGGAGTTCCCCTCCTCTCCTCTTATAAAAGGCCCACACCTCTACCTCTTTACACACACCTCTCAAGCCATTGGCGTGGCCAAGATCTTCTCATTTTATCTCTTCACATCCCTCTATTCATCCTAGAAGCCTTACCTTAGGCATAAATCTCTTCAAGAAACCCTTTTGGTACAAACCACGGAGAGTTACCCGATTTAAAGGTAAAGTCTTCTCTAATGTTCTTTTGTTTTATTTTGCTTCTACAACCCCCTAAACTATTTTTATTCATTTATTTTGTAACAAAAAGATTATATTCAATATACTAGGATGTTTTTTATATGAATTATTCAAGATACACTTTCACACACCTGCATCTAATGGTTAAAGAGCATATTGTTTCTGTGGATGGAGAATTTCTGCCTCACGAAACGATGGTTGTTCAATATTCTTCTAACACCTTCAAAGGTGGCCATTAAGATGTCACTATATATATATGATATATAATATGTTTATGATTTCATTAGGCTTCTTTATTTTTACATTTATGGCATAATTTTATGGTTTCCATTATGGGTAAACGCGATATCTTCATTTTAGGAAGTGCAGACTACCACCCCCTCAAAGTGATTTGATTCATTATAGCCTTATGTGGGACATATAAAAGACAGAGTTAATGATATTATATATGATATTATACTGGAATTATAATATACCTTTATATCCTTATTATTCCATTCTATAAAATATGAAACAGAAATGAAAGCAGGGTTCATGCGTATGTACGACTTACCGTCTCCATGAACGGTGCATTTCATTTCATACGTCTAAATGTTATGTAATATTATAAATGAATGTATATACTGGATATATATGATATATATTATATGTACATCATTAATATAATTTTGGATATAATGGATATTTTACCACATGAACAATTTGTAATTATAAAGAGTTTATTTTTGACTCAAGTACCAATGATCGAAAAGACGACCATTATTAACTTAAATAATTACATAGTGTTCATAACATGGTAATAAGTGATATAAAAGAAATAATGTAGTTGAAAAAGGTTCTTAAGAAATTAGAAATTTACTCAAGTTTATTATTCAGGACATTAAAGAACGATCGAGTCAAGTCGGACCAGAGGTAAGGGACTTCGTCTCAATCTCCTTTCATTGAGTCATATTTTGATTTATACACAACATTCATTTATATGTTGTATAAACCCCTTTGAATTTTATGTCTATTCAAAAAGAAACTTTTTTTTACGTTGATGTTTAGTAAATGACAGAAGGAATGTTTTTTTGTCATACGTATGCAGCGACAACGACTTCTCCACCGTCGTGACCATTATTTGAGTTTCGGCTTCCTCTACAAGCCATAATAGTTTTTTAAAAAGAAAAATAAATACAATGTTTTACTTTTATCTTATATTGGTATTGAAAATGGTTTTCATTATGTTTTTATTATATCAATGTGTTATATTGATATCTTGTGATTGAAATGTGGAAATGTTATGTTTCCTTTATGCATGTATTATGTGATACGATTATGTTATGGTTCATGGAAATTGTTATGATGACGGGTGGTTCCATGATAAACTAAAGGAGGGTGATCCGAATATTGCTCTCCAATGCATTGGGTAACGCGAAGGAGTTAAACTTTAAGGTTTCTCCAATGAGATTTAGGGAATATACTGTGATGGGTATTCCAAATGTAACCATGAGGGTTACTCCCTACGTAAGAATGTTAGGAATGCCGCAAATTACATTTATGTCTTTTTATTTCTATGAGTTATTCATAAATATTATGATTTCATGAGGTATGTTCGCGTCCTTATTTTTTATGTGTATAGTGTGATTACATAGATTATTATTTACACATGTACTAATGTTTCCTTTTAGTATTTTTATATCCCTTACTGAGCCTTTTATGATCATCCCATGTTTTTGAAATGTTTTTCATAGGTAAAGGGGAATGTGCATGATATGATCATAGTGTCAAGGAAGTGTCAAGAAATAATTCATGTTTTATTTTAAATATGTTTATGTTGATGGGAAAAATGAATACTATCTTTTATGTTTCCACTTTGTTTAAAATTGTAATGTAATGCATGATTTATGATCTAATTCTCTAAAACTCTAAACCTGAAATGATCCTCAATGTGTATTCTTGAAATATCTCATGATTAATTAATGATTAAGGCTGGGGCCTTATAGTTGGTATCAGAGGTCGGTTTAGATAACTTTAGGAGTTAGAATTATAAAAAATGATTATCTATAAATATTTTTTTATCGTCAAATTTAAATGATATAGCATTTAAGATTACTATGTTGCTTCATCTAATACATGTTTGTTTAGAATGGTTTTCCACAGAGGAAATAGGGAAGCAGTGCTAGGAAGGCATACAGAAGGAAATGACCTTCCGAATCACCATCCTGAGATGGTCGGAATTGGAACTAAACAGTTTGTTGCAGTAATAGCGAAGTTGAATCAAGCGATAAATGGTGGCGGTATCCATGCACGAGATCAGTCAGATCAACCACAGAGGAACATGTCAGTGGTGGAACATTTCATGAGGTAACATCCCCCATCATTCAGATGATCATCTGACCCTATGCTAGCTGGAGGGTGGATTAAAGCACTGGAAATGATTTTCGATGTCATGGGGTGTTCAGACAATCAAAAGGCCAGTCATGCAATTTACCATTATGAGGGGGAAGCAGATAAGTGGTGTTCGATGGTTAAAAATATCAGGGATGCTGATGAGATTGATGCTCTCGACTGGGATGAATTCAAAGGTATGTTTCATGAGAAGTATTTTCCTAATGTTTTTCGACTTAGGATGGAAAACCAATTCTTGGAATTTATGTAAGAGGAAGACTCAGTGGCTGCTTATGAAGAAAGTTTCACTCGATTGGCAAGGTATGCTCCAAATTTTATCTGAGACTATGATAGTAAAATCAATCATTTTTTAGTCAGGATTAAAGCCAAAATATTGAAGGGAATTTGGCTTCTCATGAGTTGTAATGTTATGAAATGGTTTTTCGATGTGCTGAGAAGGTTGAAATATAGTTTGCCGATGATCAAGTGTTCTATAACAACCAACAGATGAAGAGACCGAGGTGGCAGGAGAAAGGGAAGAATTCTTCAAAAAGGTCTGATGTTATGAAAGCAATGTTTCCAGTTTGTGATAAATGTGGTAAAAAGCATTCTGGTGAATGTATTTTGAATTATGGAATGTTCTACTGATGTGGTAATATGGGAAATAAGGCTCGTGATTGCACTGGAAAATATCATGGTGATGGTAAGACCAAATTTGATTTGCAGTTAGTGAAATTTTTTAAGTGCAATGAGATGGGTCAGTATGCAAACAAGTGTCTGATAAAGAGCTCTAATGATGGGAAGTAGTTAGACTACAATCCGAATGGGGTGGTGAAATATTTTTCAACAACTTCAGCAGATGTTGGGCCATCAAATGAAGTTGTATCAGGTACTTTGTTTGTTTTTTCAAATTATGTCAATGTGTTGTTTGATTCAGGGTCTACACATTCTTTCATCTCTGAAAACATTTCTAGTAATATGGGAATACCATCTCAAGAAATGACTCCTGAACATGTGGTAAAAACACTTGGTGGAAATTTTTAGGAAACAATAATTTATAAGAATCTTCCTATCCTTATCTGTGGAAATAACCTACTTGCAAACCGTATTGTCTTACCTCTAGTAGATTTTGATGTTATCCTATGTATGGATTGTCTCTCGGTTTACCATTATAAGATTTATTGTAGATCTAAAGAAGTTTCTTTTCATAAATACTTTCAGTTTGTGTACAAGAATGAACCCTTACTGTTGATAACATATCAAGAGGCTGAGAAACTTGTAAAAGATGGAAA
Source organism: Viscum album (assembly GCA_963277665.1). Taxonomy (NCBI): domain Eukaryota; kingdom Viridiplantae; phylum Streptophyta; class Magnoliopsida; order Santalales; family Viscaceae; genus Viscum; species Viscum album. The sequence goes on from OY728138.1 coordinate 1,765,342,200, forward strand.
TGAATGTTAACTTTCACATATTGTCGAAAACAAAGGAACTATTCAGATTAATGATGTGCCAGTGGTAAATGAGTATCCTGATGTTTTTCCTGACGAGTTTCCTATAATAATACCACATCAGGAAGATGAATTTATTGTTGACTATGTTCCCTATGCTAATCCAATTTCTGAACCGCCTTATCGAATGGCTCAAATTGATCTTTTAGTGTTGAAGGAGAAATTGAATTATTTATTAGAGAAAGGTTTCATTCGACCTAGCACATCACCATGGGGTGATCCTATTTTATTTTTTAAAAATTATGATGGTTCAAAGAGACTTTTCATTGATTATAGAGCCTTGAATAACATCACAGTTAAGAAAAAATATTTTTTGCCTCATATCGATGATTTGATTGATTAGATCTAGGGAGCTCAGTATTTTTCAAAGATTGACCTAAGATCAGGGTACCATCAGTTGAAGGTAAAGCAAGCACATATTCTGAAGGCTGTGTTTCGTACAATATATGGCCATTTTTAATTTGTAGTAATACCTTTTGGGAAACCAATGCACCTGCAATATTCATGGACCTTATGAATAGAATTTTCCATGAGTTCATGGATAAGTTTGTGGTTGTTTTCATTGATGATATTTTGGTGTTTTCTAAAAGTAAATAGGAGCATGAAAGACATTTAAGGGTTATTTTGCAAACCTTAAAAGAAAAGAAATTGTATGGGAAATTCATCATGTGTGAGTATTGGTTGCAACAAATTTCTTTCATTGGTTATATTGTTTCTAAAGATGGAATAACTATTGATCCTGCAAAAACAAAGGTTGTTGAAAAATGGCCATGACCAACAAATGTTACTGAGATTCGTAGTTATATTGGGTTGGCAGGCTATTACCGAATTCTGTTAGAAATTTTTCAAGGTTATCTAGTCCAATGAATCAGCTAACCCGGAAGGGTGTTAACTTTTTCTGGACAAAATAATGTGATGATTGTTTTCAGGAACTGAAAAAGAAGATTGGTTAATGCCCCAGTTTTGGCACTACCTTCCAGGAATGGGGAGTTTGTTATCTATAGTGATGCTTCATTGAAAGGACTTGGTTGTGTCCTAATGTAGAATGATCAGGTAATTGCTTATGCTTCACGTCAGTTGAATACTCATGGGGTAAATTACCCTACCCATTATTTTGAATTAGCTGCTGTTGTTTTCACTTAAAAAATTTAGAGGTATCATTTTTATGGAGTAAAGTGTGAAATATATACCGATCAAAAAAGTTTAAAGTATATATTCACTTAGAAATAATTGAACATGAGGCAGAGGAGATGGCTAGAATTAATCAAGGATTATGAATGTACAATTCATTACCATCTGGGAAAAGCAAATAAAGTGGTTGATGCTTTGAGTCAAAAAAGTAATGCATCATTAACAATGTTGCGTTTGGAACACGATCCTTTGGTTAAGGATTTGATGAACTTTGGCATAGAAGTTCTTGGTGTAGGATGTCCTTCTATTTTTCTTTAGGTATCAGTGAAATCTTCTCTATCAGACAGAATTAAGCAAGCACAGAAGAAAGATAGTGAGTTGCAGAAAAAGGTAGAGCTGGTTCCGAAGGGTAAGTTTCCTGAATTAAACATTGATAATGAGTTTGTTTTGAGATTTGGGAAGAGATTGTGTGTTATGTGTGATTCACATTTGAAGATAGAGTTATTATTTAATGCTCATAATTCTCTATTTTCAGTTCATCTAGGCAGTACTAAGATGTATAGAGATCTTCGGGAGTATTACTGGTTGGACGGAATGAAAAGATATATTGCTGCTTTTACTGTAAGGTGTTTGACTTGTCAACAAGTTAAAGTAGAGTTGCAGTTATCAAAAGGGATGCTCTAGCCTTTACCAGTGCCAGAGTGGAAATCATAGAATATATCCATGGACTTCGTTTTGGGGTTGCCGAAGTCACCCTGAGGTAATAATGCAATATGGATTATTATTGATAGCTTGACTAAATCTGCTCATTTCATTTCTATTCGAGATACTTTTTCCCTAGATCAACCTTCCCATTTGAATCTTAAAGAGATAGTCAGGTTACATGGAGTTCCTCTCTCTATTGTATCTGACTGTGATCCCAGGTTCATTTATAACTTTTGGAAATGCCTTCAGAAGTCATTGGGTACTAAATTAAATTTTAGTACAGCTTTTCATCCTCAATCAGATGGGCAGTGAAAATGAACAATTCAGAATTTGGAGGATATGCTATGTGCTTATTCGATGGATTATCAGGGATGTTGGGACCAACATCTTTCTTTGGTTGAGTTTTCTTATAATAACAGTTTTCATTCCAGTACACAAATGGAACCATTTGAGGAATTATGTGGGAAGCGACATCGAACTCCAACATTCTGGGATAAAGTGGGTGAAAGGAAGTTGATAGGACTGGAATTGGTCGAAGAGTTGCCAGAAAAAGTTCAGCTGATACAGAGACAAAGGAGAATATCTTAGAATAGGCAGAAAAGTTATGCGGACAACAGGAGGAATGATCTCTCTTTTCATGTAGGTGATCATATTTTTCTCAAAGTATCACCATGGAAAAGTGTGATGTGATTTGGTAAGAAATGAAAGTTGAGTCCAAGGTTCATTGGACCATATTAAATTCTGGAGGGAGTTGGATCAATTGCATACCGAGTGGATTTACCTCTGAGTTTATCTCTGGTACACAATGTTTTTCATGTTTCAATGTTAAGGAAGTACATGCTAGATCCATCTCCTGTTTTGAGTCCAGAGGTAGTTCTGTTGGAGGAGAATCTCTATTATGAAGAACTACCAGTCCCAATTCTTAACCATAGGGAGAAAGTGTTGTGGAATAAGGTGATTCATCTAGTAATGGTTTTGTGAAAAAACCAAATTATTGAAGAGGTGTCATGGAAATCTGAAAATGCAATGAGGGATAAATACCCACAATTATTTGATAAGTAAACAAATTGCAGGGACAAAATTTTCTAAAGGGGGGAAGTATGTAACATCCCAAGTAAGTAATGAATAATATATTTTCTTATCTATGTCTATTTATGAATTAGATGGTGTTTTAGAGGCTTAAAATGAGAATAAATCCAATCTTAAGTATGGAATACACTAATATTTTTAAAAGATTGTTTTACTGCTTTTTGATGGAAGACTATTTTTGAAATCCATCGTTTGATAATTTTATAATCTCTTTCTGTCAAAATAAAATTATTATTTATTATTGGGACATTGAAATATAATTTCGATAAATTTTTGGTATTTTTCTGATAATGTTCATTTTTTAATAAATTGTGAAAAATACTGCATTTTACATCAAAAATGCTTTTTCATCAAATTTAATTATATTTTTAGATTAAATTTTTAATTTTTTTTATGTTTAATTAGAATATATTTTTACCATTTAATCCAATGGTGGTTATTATAATTAATTTCACTATGGAATTGGGCATAAACAAGTTCCAAACTTCTCATAGATATTGTTTCAAAAATACATGCTATTGGTATTGACAATGGAAATTATTTTTAAATTAATTATTGAAATTTCTATATTTAGAATTTGGTAAAATGGATTCCATAGTTGAAATCATAAGTACCAAATTATGTAATTAAGACTCTTTTGTTTTTAGACATTATGAATAGTAACAACGGTAATTATCTTTAATTATCTTGATTAATTAGTAATCAGGTAGTTAAGGATAACAAAATAATATCATAATAATAACAAATGACCCCAACATGTGTCCTAATGATACTGGTTGTGTCATGGCCGACCAATGTATTCCTTGTTCCAAACTTAGGGATGCCATGGAATCACTGTTGTGTAGAAGTGTTACTTTATCATATTATTTTTAAAGAAAGAAGAATATCACTAAAGAACGTATCACCAGAGTAAACCATTTTTAGTTCTGTCTGTGTAAATGATATCTTAGACTATATATATTTATTGGAAAGATAAAAATATTTCCTACATGATAGTATTTTTTTTATAATTTTTAGACAGTAAATAAATTAAATTATTTAGGAAATCATGATGATGCAATGATTACCTAATTAATGAACGATTTAAATAAAATGAAAATATAATGTAAAATATAAGTCTTAAACTTGTCAAAGACCTATTGGATGAGTATATTTCGAACCCTTATAACCTTATACTCTATATATATCAATGTGGGACCTTTATAATCTGAAACCCATTTTAATATAAAGTAACATTTTATAACTTTCCAAGAGTGCCCCTCCTCTCTTCTTATAAAAGACCCCCACCCCCACCTCTTTACACACACCTCTCAAGCCATTGGCTCAGCCAATATCTACTCATTTTATCTCTCACAATCCATCTATTAATCCTAGAATCCTTACCTTAGGCATAAAGCTCTTCAAGAAACCCTTTTGGTACAAACCAAGAGGAGTTAACCGATTTAAAGGTAAAGTCTTCTCTAATGTTAATTTATTTTATTTTGCTTATCCAACCCCATAAACTCTTTTTATTCATTTAATTTGTAACAACAACAGTATATTCAATATTCTAGGATGTTATTATAAGAAGTATTCATGCTACACTTACACACACCTACATCTAATGGTTAAAGAGCATACTGTTTTCGTAGATGGCGAATTTCTACCTCACGAAACGATGATTGTTCAATATTCTTCTCACACATTCAAAGGTGGCCATTAAGATGTCACTATATCTATATATGATATATAATATGTTTATTTTTTCCTTAATCTTCTGTATTTTTACATTTATGGCATACCTTTATGATTTCCATTATGGGTAAACGCGATATCTTCATTTTAGGAGGTGCGGACTACCGCCCCCTCAATGTGATTTGATTTGTTAAAGCCATATGTGAGAAGTATAAAGGATAGAGTTAATAATATTATATATGATATTATACTGGAATTATAATATACCTTTATATCATTATGATTCTAGGCCATAAAATATGAAATAGAAATGAAAGTAGCGTTCATGCGTACGTATGTCTTACCATCTCCATGAACGGTGCATTTCATTTCTTACCTCTAAATGTTATGTAATATTAGAAATGCATGTATATACTGGATATATATGATATATATTATATCTACATCATTAATATAATTCTGGATATAATAGATATTTTACCACATGAACAACTTGTAATTATAAAGAGTTTATTGTTGACTCAAGTACCAATGATCAAAAAAACGACCATTATTAACTTAAATAATTACATAGTGTTCATAACATGGTAGTAAGTGATATAATAGAAATAATGAACTTGAAAAAGGTTCTTAAAGCTAGTATAAATTAACTCAAGTTTATTATTCAGGACGTTAAAGAACGATCGAGTCAAGTTGGACCCGAGGTAAGGGACTTTGTCTCAATCTCCATTCATTGATGCATATTTTGTTTTATACACAACATTCTTTTATACGGTGTATAAACCCCTTTGAATTTTTCGTCTATTCAAAAGAAATCTTTTTTTAAGAAGAGTTTTACTAAACGACAAAAGAAATGTTTTTTTGTCGTACATATGCGGTGACAATGACTTCTCCTCCATCGTGACCATTATTTGAGTTTCGGCTTCCTCTACAAGCCATAATTTTTTTTAAATGAAAAATAATTACCATGTTTTACTTTTCTTTTTTTTGGTATTGAAAATGGTTTTCATAATGTTTTTATTATATCAATGTGTTGTATTGATATCTTTTTATTGAAATGTGGAAATGTTATGTTTCGTTTATGCATGTGTTATGTGATATGATTATGTTATGGTTCTTGGTCATTATTATGAATACAGGAGGATCTGTGATAAACTAAGGGTGGGTGAGCCCGATATAGCTATCCAATGCATTGGGTAATGTGAAGGAGTTAAACGTTAAGGTTTCTATGAAGAGATTAAGGGAATATACTGTAATGGGTATTCCAAATGTAACCATGAGGGTTACTCCCTACGTAAGAATGTTATGAATGCCGCAAGTTACCTTTATGTCTTATAATTTTTATGAGTTATTCATAAATCTTATGATTTCATGAGGTATGTTAACATGCTTATTTTTTATGAGTAAAGTGTGATTATATTGATTCTTATGTATACATGTAAAAATGTTTCCTTTCAGTATTTTTATATCCCTTACTGAGATTTTTATGCTCATCCCAAGTTTTTTAAATGTTTTTCATAGGTCAAGGGGATGGTACATGATACGGTGATAGTGTCAAGAATGTGTCAAGAAAGAATCCATGTTTTATTTTAAATATGTTTTCGTTGAGGGGAAAAATGAATACTATATTTTATGTTACCACTTTGTTTAAAAGTGGAATGCAATGCATGATTTGTGATCTAATTCTCTAAAACTCTAAACCTGAAAAGATCCTCAATGTGTATTCTTGAAATATCTCAAGATTAAGTAATATTTAAGGCTGGGGCCTTATAAATAAAATAATCCATGTGGCCCAAAAGGTCATAATTTATACACCATGATTATTATGCTATATAAATATTCATTAAATGAATTATTATGGTTTTTCAAAAAATTAATAGTTCTTATCATTTTATATGTAATAAAAATTACCTGATTTACCATTTACCATTGTAATGAAATTATTAATATTACTATTAAAAATGACCACGATTAAAATAGGAATTTTAAAAACATTAATCCATAAATTATATACATGGAATCCATTTTTGAATATTCAAAAGAATTAGTTTTTATAATTTAATTTATAATTACACCATAATTTTAGATGAAAAACCTGTTTAAAAAAAAATCCCTTTTAATATGTAAATTTTTTAATGTTATATTATAGTATAAAACCAATTTCTAGAACCGTAATAAAAAAATTTTCAATAAAAATGAATTAATAAAATTTTAAAACTAATCAAAATTTTTATTTTTATTTTTATAAAAATGCATAATATTAATTTCAATAAAATTCAGTGTTTCTTATTGTTCATTAAAAAAGAAATTTATTTCCAATATTTATTAGATTCTCACAATATGAAAATTTTGATATTCTTTTTTTAAAAAATAAAATCTAATTTTTCTAAAAAATTATAAAATTTTTTGAGAAATTTTTTATATTATTTATACATAAAAATAAATAAAAATCATTTTTTAGAAAAACTGTTTTTGAAGAATAAAATTAATTTACTAATAATTATGTTATTATTTTTCAAACAGTTTCCAATACATATATATTTATTAATAACTTTATTTGTATTGAAAAATATATTAATTAAAATTTATACCCTCCAATTTAATGTCTTCATTGTATCGATCATATTTAAATAATGATATTTAGTTGTTTGCTTATGAAATATGTGGCCAAGTTTCTACCCTATCAAACATACTGTTAATTTATAAAATATATGGATGATACATTCTACCCCTTCAATAAATTACATGTTTACAATTTGAACTCAGGTTCATTTGATAGTTTTTAACCATTAAAAATACCTTTTTGGAAACCAAACATCATAAAAAAGATTAATGTAACCTCAAATTAAAATATTAAAAGAGAAATATGAAGGTTATTTAGATTAACAGATACTAGGTTTCTATGTAGGAAAATATAGAAATGAAATAGAGATGATAACACCAAAAAACTCATAGAGATCGATAGAAACTATGGTCATGAAACATTTAACCACGAAACAACCTAAAATTTTTATTATGTTAAAAGGCATTTAGTTTTTCATTATGAAATATAAAATAATAATTTTCTTAATCCAAAATACATTTACTAAAATTAATGAATTTTATTACATCCTAGAATTAAAACCTATGGAAATATAATTTCAATGAACGTTGAATTTAATCCTATAATCACATTTCACAAAAAAATATTTTTTTCTCTGAACAATATGTATTAATTTTTTTCATGCCTCAAACTATATAGTCAACTTATAAGTACCATAATGTTAAGAAAAAGAACAATAAATTCAACCTATCCATAGTCATATTCTAGAGCTAAAATGTTTTTAATAGGATAATATAATTCTATAAAATGAGTAAAGAATCATTCAATTAAAAATACATTTGACTTGTAAAATTTAAAAGTAATACTCAATGTTTAACTTATATAATTCAACAAATAATTATCCTATTTATTAAAAAAATATGTTAGATTAAAACATATATCAAAAAAACAAAATTATTTTATCACATAGTATTCCAAGATATATATATTATTTTTCTCCCCAAAATTGATCAATCACTATTAATGACTCACAAAACAAGAATATTTCTTAATTATATATTCACTAAGATTTGATAATAATTTACATAAATCACTATAATTACACTATAATTTTATATTTTCATCCAAAATAAAATTATAAGATAATTCATTAAAAAAAATACTATATTATTTTGTTTACCTTGATGTTATAATACTCCAAAAATATTGAACTTCATATAAAATAATATATATTAATTATCACTAAATCAATTTATAATCTCATGTTAATTGATTCGATAAAACATGTATTCAAATTTTATTAAATATAATTTCCATAAAATTATAGATCAGATAAACCATAAAGTATACTAATACCTATATTCATTTTTCCTGTGAAATTAAAGGAATTCTTCCTCAAATATCATTTTTCATATATAAACATTTTGTTTAAAAATAAATTATATAATTATAAAAAATGTAAATATCTCCCAAAAAAGTAACCTTTTTCTTAACCAGTATTCATTTGTATCAATTTCACCTATCATATGTCTCCAAATTTTGGAAAAAAATCTACTATAAAATATTCCATAGATGTTCTATGATTATAATAATATTGATGACATACCACTGCTTCATATTTATGAAAACTTTATACAAAAACCCATATGTTGTCTTATTATATAAAAATTTGTTTCTGTAAATCATCTTATAGAATATGTCCTTATTATATCAAAATATCTCTTAATCATGATTCCAAGAAAAATCATAACAAAACAATATATACTTCTAATATTGATATCATAATATTCATTTATAGTATTGATGTCCCATTTAACTTCTAGTATGTAGTTAATATCACTAAAAAAGAAATATTAATGTCCATGGTGGTATTACTCTTAAAAATTGAGGTAGATGAGTCGATAATTTGAAATAAATTAATAAAAATTCTATGATCCATAAATAAATTGGAGGAATTAAAAAGTGTTATGTAGATAAAATAGTTCATTACAAGTGATCATGATGGTCAAAATGATTTCAAGATCACATGTAAAATATTATCCAATGATAGTGATGACTAAATGATATAGAAGGGATAAGATGTTTTGGTTAGAAAATTTCCTTCACTCTGGATATAAAATCATTAATCAAAATAGAATAACATTATTAAATAATTAAATTAATGTAAAAATTAATATGGTCCTTCTAGGGAATATACCTATAAAAATTATAGAATATATTAAGCTTTAAATCTGTTATAACTAAGTCGATTACCCTTATCAATATAATGTCAAATAGTAATATTCATCACATAGAAATATGACACATAACACCTCAAAAGTGGAAATAGATAAATTTTACATATAATAATACTTTAAAATGTAAACCCATGATGAAAGACATAACTCTTAAGAATAACATAAAGGGAAAAAAGATATTTATCTTATTTTATCTACACACTCGTATGATTCAAAAAAAAAATCCAACCGTAAGAATTACATATGCATTTTTTTGAACTATAAAAAACTTTATAACAATTATTAGGTTCTTTTTGGTTTATAATTTTATATAATTAGTACAAACTCTTTCATAGTAAACCCATACATTACATGTTGATAGTTAAAGTAAATTTCCATTTTTCTTCAAAGAAAAAAACTCTTATAACTAAAACAAGGCCAATTTTCATTATAAATATTCCCAATTTTATTTTTAAACTCCTCATTTTCACTAATATTTCATAAAATCATGGGAAACATTTTAAAAATGTGGATAGGCACAAAAATCCCAGAAAGGGACATAAAATAATGAAATGTATTAGTTTGGTGAAAACATAATCACATTAGTATACACACCTTTATCTCATTTCCATAAAGATTATAGAATAAATAATATTAAAATACAAAACTAACACTATTTTCTCAATGAAAACATTTAAAACTCAAATAAATAATAAGTAAACCATTTTTGAGTCTTGGAAAATCATTACGGTAAACATCAAAGTTACACATTTATTAAATATCACTATTACTCAAAGAAAACCCATAATATTATATTAAAACAATTGGTTACCCAATATTGTATAAATGTATATTAATAAATTAAATATATAAAAAACTAAAATTATGAAAAATTAAAGCTTAAACATGTTATTATTTTTTAGTAAATTCATTTTTCATTACAGGATGTATTTTCTTTTTAAAAGTAAATTTAGAAATATATAATTTTATTTAGAGAACAATATTACAATTTTTAAATTTATAATAATTAAATTATATTAGTATGAAGATTTTTATAATTTATGAAATAAATTTTTTAGATAAATAGTGCAGATTAAATTTATTACAAAAAAATTACATTTTATGAAAAAATCATTTATAAGATATAAATAGATGTTTATAAAAAACATTAGTTGATTATATTTTTGTTTAATGAGTAATACTATATATTTGTAATTTAAAATACCTTTTTTTAACATTTTCTAAACACAAGTAATATTTTCCATTAATTGAAATTGTTTTTGGTCTTTCTTTTTAATTAAATATTATTTTAGTAAAATCATGTATTGGATATCTCTAAAAGAAATATAATATTTATTAATTATAAAATAAAACAACTCGTATCATAAAAATAAGATAGATTTATAATTTTTATCTATACACACTTTTTATGAACAAAAATAAACCTTTTCTAAAAAAACTGGTTTTACCTATTACATGCGCAAATGTTATAATTAATTTTTTAAAAAATATATTTTCTAAATGATAAATTTTATTTAATATTAATAATTCATATGAAACAATTATTATATAGGGGCCATTTTATTCTTATTCATTAAAAATGAATTATTAAGGTAAAAAAGTGTTTCCACGGTAAAACCAAAAATAGTAAATGTGAAAATTCATATATTAGTGGAGCTTGAAACTTGTTTAAACATGTATCAAAATTGATGAATGATAGATTCTATAACTTATACCCTCTCATGTAAATTATAATCCATTTTGGATCCTTCTTGAAATGTGAAATGTGTGCTCTCGTTATATTTAGTTGCAATATTTAAAGAAATGTCATCCCAAATACTTATAAATTGGATCTATCACTACCCATTCAGGTCCACTAAATGAATTAGTTTTCCACTTGAATATCTACCAAATATCCTAAATTTATAATCACTTTCCTTTAACCACTTTTCATAATTTATTTCCTTAATTCATTAAATTTATGGAGTCCTCTACGCAAAATTCATATAATGTTAACATGAATAATAATTTTTCACTATCATGGTTTACATTATGTCTTACATTCAAAATTATAAATTTTCAATTCAAATATAATGAAATTACTATATTTTAAATAATGAATTATATTTTTCAATGGTAATAAATATTAAACACATTCCATCTTTTTTGTTAATAAAAATGAATTTTTATTCATACAGTATATGGACTACCAACCCCATGAATAGACTGCTTCCATTTTTATATGAATACCTTTCATCAAAGATTATAAAAGTGAGACTATGGAAAATATCTGACACAAAAAAAAAATTTATTATTATTTACAGAAAAATAATAATCTTCCTTTTTTCCCTGTCATTCATTTAGAAATGAAAAAATTAATAATTCATTGTACAGACTATAGCCAACACAAAGTATCATATCTTAATTTTCATTTTCATTCCACATTATTTATTAATCCAACATAAATTAAGATTAATCACATTAAAAATATCTAAATTATATCAATATACAATTTTAATAATGTTATTATTCCAATATAAACCACATTCATAATCATAATAATCAAATAATTTTGGAATTTTCTTGTTTTAGTCGGTATAACTGCATTCATGAACTATGATATAAAATAATATAATGTATAGCTATGAGAATGTAATTACTATTTACATATGATTTATATATGTATATAATTATTTTATTTTGGTTATGTAATACTAACATTATTATTAATGTCATTAATTATAATACCAAAATAAATTTGTTAAAAATAATAAAAATAGGTTCATTACAAAATTCATCTTTAATGATTTTAACCAAAACAATCAAAGATTAAAATTATAAAATTATATATAATTATAAAGAAAATTTATATTTCCTTATATTATTTTTAAATTATTAAAATTTCTAGACGAATGATGAATATCAATTCTTTTACCAAGCTATTTTAAAATTATTAATATTACATACACTTGATATTTAAAATTTATAATAACTAACTAATATTAATGTATGGAATAATGATAAATGAATTTTTAAAAATTGTATTCATATGAATAAGGTTCTCAAATATGTGATTAATATAGTTATATTTTTTAAATATTTGGTTATGTTGCAACCAACTATGTGTGAAATCAAGGTGATTGTTTATTATATCAAGATTTCACCCCTGGATACATAATTATATATATATATATTTTTAGAATGATGTATCTAAAACCATTTTAAAATATATAATTATCTATTAATTATTCACTGCATTTTATGTTTTAATTTTAAAAATATCCTTCAATGGGGTCTGAATCAAAATTTTCTAACATCATAAGGGTTTCATGCTGCCAATTTTCAATCTACATGATATATTTAATATTTTGAATCATAATTTATTTTATATGGTGTTATAACTACCATATTTGTATCACATTTTAAAATATATTCCATTTTAAAATCTTTTAATTATTATTTCGTGATTTCCCACTCACGATATTTTCTTTCTTATGTAATCAATAATGTAATGGTTTCATCAATTAAATTCCTTATCCAATGGTTTATTTTATTTCTTGTCTAATATAATTTTCATGATTTACATTATCCTTCAATTTCCATTTTTTATATGTTACATCAACCTTTTCTCTGGGAAAATTACTTATTGTCATCTGTTGGTTGGAGTGCACACTCAAGAGCGGGGGGGGGGGGGGTGATTTGAGTTCCAATTAAAAATTTATGTTAAAAATATTTCTATTAAAATCCCCCAAATTGAACAACAAGATATTCTGTAGTGAATTTGTAAAACTATAAATGGTCAGTTAGATTCTCAAAAGATTGATTAGTTCTAAGTTAATCACTTCTGATGATTAATTAACTTTTGAAGCTAACCTAATGATTTATAGTACCTACAAAAACATGCTAGATTAACTATCAAAGTAACTTTAAAACAATTTTATATTTTAAAGGAATTAGCAGCGGAATATTCAATATATGTTAAAACCAAAATAAGTAAGCACAAAAGTTTTAAAACAAGAGGATCAGTCTCAAGCTGAGACTTAGTCCTCTCAAAAACTTTATATAAATGTTGATACACACCCTGGATCAGGGTAAACAATAATACAAAGACTATCCAGGTCCAAAGACCTCTACCACAGTTCTTCGTGGGAAAACAAGGCAACAACACATAGGCTGTCCAGCTCTTACATGACCTCTACCACTATCCACAGTGGGAGACATGAGAGTTATGGAAGTATGTGTGAGGATTTAGCAATCATCCAGCTTAGCTCAGGAGACAGTGTTTGTATAAAATATACATAGTATGTACACTGCTCAAAATGTAAATAAAAGAATCACTGAGAGAGAAAATTTGAGTTTTGTAATGCTCTAGTGAATTGAAATGCAGCTCTGGACTCCTTTGATTAATCAGTAATTCTTTTGAGTCCTTCTCTGGTTTTTTTCTGAAAAACAGAGGGTCATTTTATTCATGTTCAGTTTGATCAGCTTTAGTGCATGAAGAGCTCATTGTAGTTCTCCTTGACTAAGGTGCATCTTGTGATATCTTCTTGAATGAATGGCTTCATTTATGTCCAGTGTTCTAGAAGTATGGATGTTTCTATTCTTTCTATGCATATTCACCACTTTTCAGCACCCTTCAACTGTTATTTCACACAATTTTCGCATCTTCTTATTATTTTTTGTGCCCAGTCATTGTCCATCCTTTTATATCATTCAGCACCAGTAATGGGAATGATTACCTTTTACAGGTATGAGTTATGGTTCCCTGACATGCCATAAAATATCCTTAAATAACATTAATTTCATTAAAATCATCAAACATGACCATAGCTTAATAAATAAATAATATGGACAGTATAGAGTTTAAGAATCTGGGACTGGTTAAGTCTTTCATTAGTAGCTCTCTATCGGTAGACTTGTAACGGTGGACTTTTTATAGCAGTGAGCTCTTATCGGTAACTCTTTATTCATGTACGGGTAGCTGCTGGTATTAGTAGCTGTTACACTATGTATTAGTATCTCTATGTACTGGTGAATCCTTCTATCGGTAGCTTTGGTCTATAGCTAGCTCATCTGTATCGGTAGCTTGTTTGCATCAGTAGCTTGTTTGTATCAGTAGATTTTTTTCATCGATAGCTTGTTTATATGAGTAGCAATAGCTCTGCTTCTATCAGTAGACTTGATCTATCAGTTTCATGCTTATCGGTAAACTTATACATACCAGTAGCTCTGTTCTATTTTTGTAACTGTATATTCAGTCTATCGGTAACCTTTTTCAATCGGTAGACTAAATACCAGTAGGTGTCTGTTTGTCTGTATCAGTAGCTATGTGCATACCAGTGGATTTAATACTTATCTATTCTATGAAACACATATTCCAATTGAGTTAGAATTATTTCAAAGTTCATACAAACATATATAAACATTGATTAACATATTTCAAATATTATTTTAATATTATTATCAACTTGATAATACAATGTCACAGATTGAAAGAATTAATATATAGATAAACATTAATTTAGATTATCAAAGCATTTGAAAGAATAATTGGGATTATCAAAACAAATGAGGTCAAAAATCTCCCCCATTTTGATAAATACAACTTATGTTATTATAATCCCAGAAGAATTAGTAATGTATCAGAGTATATTGCATTAAATCTAATTGTATCAGTGAAAACAATATATTATCAAACACATGTACTAAAGGTAAAATATAAAACAAATGTACTGGAGGGAAATGAATTAAATGCAGAAAAGAAAGTATTTATCCCCCTTTGTCATAAAAGATATTATTTCACCCGCAGATATGTTTCCCTTAGATAGTATTTCTAACCCTTTGTGATTAGCAAAAAGTGGGACAGAAAGAAAATACAGGAGAAGAGAAGTAACAACGAGTAAAAGAATGTAATTTCATATATATTCCATGGAGAAAACAGATACAAAGAAATACATAAATGAAACAAAAAAAAGGTGATCCCTTCCAAAAATAATAGCCACAGATCAATCCACATCCTCGGAACGAGATTTCCCCTTCGGATCAGAAGAGGATTTAGGTTTGGTGGATGCAGGTGGAGGCTTAGGAACACCAAAAATGATTAGAGGAGACTGAGCTACTGAAACAGTTCCTGGCCTGTACTGTGTAGCTCTCTGAGTGATCATAGGTGTAAGGCTTCAGATAGCTTAGGCTGGAGTTATCTGAGCATGAGAAGTAGCAGAGGTAGAGGCAGGTAAAGCTGGAGGTATAATCATTGGTCTAGCATCAACATGCAGGAAGGGAAACAGGAGATTTCTGAAATCCAAAATGATTCCTCCTCCTCTTTCAATGGCAGAAATGAAATCATCTTTGTTTTCCATGAATTTGTCCTGTGCATGAGTCAACTCTCTGAGCTTTCTGACTTTTTCTCTTAAGGCTTGATTGACTGGTGGAAGCTTCATGTGTTCTAACATAATATTGAAATTATTATTGAGTTGATGCTTGGTGTAAACCCTTTGGAAATAATAATCTACATTGTCTTTCACCTCTTTCTGAGAAGAAGAAGCTTCTCTCATATAGTCTTGAACAATTTTCATGATATCTCTAGTGGTATCTCTAGTAGAATTTACCACTTTGGACAGATCAAATGAGTCCACAAATCCACTGGTTGATGCTGAACCAAGCTCCTCCTTCATCTATGATCTAATCTGATCCAAATCCACTAAAGGTCTGGAAGGAAGAAAACTAATAGAGAAGGTCACAGTTTCATTGAAACTCTTAGTTAGCCAATTAATATGATTTTTCACTGCAGAATCTTGGGTAATGAAATGATTTATTATGGAATGCTTAAACTCCTCAAAAACCGAGACAATTTGACTGACCACACTCTTCACATAAGCCAAATCTGTGTCTGCTTGAGATTTAGAACTCATATAAGATTCTAGAGAGACAACTAATTGCTTTAGAATTTCAAAATTCTCCAGCAATCTAGATACTTGATTCTGGCAAGCTGTAACTTCATCCACTATCTCTTCCACAATTGTTGACACATTACAACCAAGAGAGAGTTCAAAAGACTTTTCCATATTTGTCATATTTTCAAAAAAGAATCTCTTTAAATCAGCAACAAATGCACTTAATGAATCTTTTAGCTCATCCTTTAAGGATTCAAGATTAGCACTGGTGATCATATTTTCAGGCACAACTACATGTGCTATCTCAGACACAATACATTCCACTGATTCAGTCATAACCAATTGAATGGATGACACTAGGGATACTTCTATTTTTCTTATCTCTTCCACAAAACTGGCTTTAAGATCAGATATAACTTATCCATATCACCTTTTCTAATCACATCTTCATGTAACAACGCAGATTGAATAACATAACTGACTTTTGGTCTATTGAGGGATGGCTCATTATCAGAATCTGGGTAATCCAATCCACAAACCATAAAACATGGGTCTTCTACCCAGTCTCAAATATCCTTGGCTATTAAAACAGTGCCAATTCAGGTTGTATGCTCCCCCTCAACTGGTGCATTCTCTTGTAAAGCAAGATCATGCTCATCATCTTGGTATTCCTCATCAGAATCTTGCACAACTATCTCAATTCCTCAAACAGTAGGAGGTTCCTCAGAAATAGGAGCAGGTCTATCAACTTCATCAAGAACAACCTCTAAAGTAATAACAGAACATCCAATTAGAGGTCTCAAACATAATGTTGTAGAAGTAGATGCTTCATTTTTATATTCTCTTTCTTGTTCCTCATTCATTGGGGTAGCATCTTCCTGATCTGATCTCTGTTGATCTACCTCACTATAGGTGCCTATTCAATGCTTATACCCACAATAGTTTCTGTACGAGGTAGGTTCAAAGAAGTAATTCCCTTTTCTTGTGATACAATTTCAGGAGTTGGGCTAGGAGGCATGTCAGGATCTCCTCCATTTTCTACAGAGGAATCTTCCTCTTCTGAATCATCAGTATATTGTGGCTCTTCTTCATCAGGTCCCAGACCTGGATCCCTTACATCCTTAGGCCTTGAAAGATGATCAACAGGATTGAACTTATCATATAGCTTCTTATCATCAGTAAATCACTCTCCTCTCCATGGGTTCTAGTTTATCTTAATGTACTTACATACTGTGCTTGTGATACAGAAGTTGTTTCATACCACTACTGTCTCATCCTATGACTTAGCTACTCTTTTTACCTTAATCATCACTAAGATCAACTTGGAAAATAATAAGGCATTGGTCTTTGATTTTGGACTTGTGATATCCTCCATTTGAATCATTAGTAGCGTACACAGATTCACCTTCACACCATGTGTCATGAGATGTAACATATAGATATCCTGATATCTCAAATTTTCAAAGTCCTATCTTCTTGGACATAGCACTGTTGAACAAATTTGAACCATAGTCTATTTTTTCCATCCATTTCAGCAGCCACCACCTTTCTCTGCATTCGACTATAAGTGAGCTCCACTAAGGCAATCTCATAATCAAATATGTCTCTTGTAGGTGGTACTGTCTTCGATGAATATCCAAAAACTCTTTCATGTGGTAATCTATGTTACTCAGTCCACTCAACAGATGAAACGGCTATTTCCTTTCTATTTACCCAAGAAACCATTCTGTTTTCTTCATCAGATTTCCCAAAACTTACAAACTCATAGAACTATTTTAACAGCTTCGGATAGTAGGGGCCATTGTTGTTTGAAAATAATATTACCCACTTCTGATTTTCTAGCACCTCTAGAACTAATGATTTACAATACAACAATCATTCCACACATAGCTCTTTTTCGATCACAATATCTCTATTTTTTAAATGTGAGTTCACTGATCAGCTCCCCGACCTTGTTCTACTAACACTCATACTTTCTTATGGCTCTCTCTATTACTTCTTCGTATGCAGCTCATCAATTTCATCTTTAACAATAGGGATTTTGGTTTTTTCCATCTCTGGTTTGAGAAACTTATGGTTTTCACAATATTTGGTAGCTAAGGACTGAGGGTAAACGAAAGCTTCGATGGACTGAGAAGTAACTAGGACATTGGTTTATCATTTAGGAATCATAAAATAAATAGTTAAAATATAATATGTAATGTATAAATGATACAGATTTGGGCAGCAGACAGAAGTTTAAAACAGCGCATACTTAACAGTAGGATATACCGGTGAGAATTCCTAATGGTGAGATCCACCAATAAGTGAGGTATATCAGTGAGGTCCACAATGGTAAGGTTTCATACCGGTGAGTTATAACGGTTAGGTTTACTAACAGTGAGGTTTCATACCGCTGATGTATAATGGTGAGGTTTACTAATAGTGATCTATCATTCCTAATTCATGCCTAATGTAACATAACTTATCCAAACATAACGACTTTGTGAAAATATCAGCTAATTGATGTTCAATGACAATACATTCAAGAGTAATATCACCTTTTTGGTAGTGATATCTCAAGAAATGGTGCCTTACATCAATGTGTGTTGTCCTAGTGTGAGACACACGATTCGTAGAGATATTAATTGCACTCCTGTAATCACAGTTAATAGATACATGTATAAATTGATATCCATAGTCCAAAAGATTGTGTTTCATCCATAGAATTTGTTCACAATGACTACCAGTAGCTATATACTCTGATTCAGTAGTAGAAAAAGATATAAAATTCTATTTCTTACTACACTAAGATACTAAGGATTTTCCGAATAAATCACATGTTCCAGATGTGCTTTTTCTATCCAACTTGCAACCAGAAAAGTCAGCATATGAATAACTCATTAACTCAAAATATTCTCTTTTTTCATAAAACAAACCATAAATTTTCATTATGTTTATGATATTTGAAAATTCTTTTAACATCAATAAAATGGTATTCTTTTAGATTAGCTTGAAATATTGCACAAATACACACAGTAAACATAAAATCTGGTCGACTAGCAGTAAGATAAAGTAAGCATTCAATAATACCTTAGTAATTGGTTTGATCCACTGGTTTTCCAGTTTCATCAACATACAACTTAAAATAGTACTCATAGGTGTATCACTTTCCTTAATACTATCCAAACCAAAATGTTTTAAAATATTCTTTGTATATTTACTTTGATTTAAAATAATACAATTTTCATTTTAAAAACATTGAAATCCAAGAAAATTTTTTAGTTCTCCCATTAAACTCATTTCAAATTCATTTTGCATAACCTTTGAAAAATCTGTACATAAAGAATGTTTAGAAGATCTAAAAATAATATCATAAACATAGATTTTTACTATCAAAACATCCTTATAAATTCTTTTAATAAAAAGTGTTGGGTCATTAATCCCTTTAGTAAAACCATTTAAAATAGCATAATTACTAAGTTTAACATACCATGCTCCTGGACCATGTTTCAGACCAAATAATGCTTTTGAAAGTTTGAAAACTCGATATGGAAAATGACGATTAGTAAATCCAGGTGGTTGTTCAATAAACATCTTCAATTATAAAACCATTTAGAAAAGAATTTTTAACATCTGTTTGATATAACTTGAAATTCAGATGAGCAGTATAGGAAAGTAGATTACTAATGGCTTCAAATCTGGATACTAGGGTAAAGGTTTCCCCATAGTCTATTCTTTTTTCTTGAATATACCCTTGTGAAACTATCCAAGCTTTGTTTCTAACTATATTTCCAGACTCATCAACTTTGTTTCTAAAAAATCATTTAGTGCATATGTTCAAAGTGTATTTAGGTCTGACAACTAATTCCTAGACTTTGTTTCATTCAAATTGATTTAATTCTTCCTGCATAGCCATTACCCAAAATTCTGCATTGATTGCATCATTGAAATTTTTAGGTTCTAACTGTGAAGGACAAACATGATGTTCAAACTAGTTTCTTAGAGAATCTCTACTCCAAGATTACCAACAAAAACATCTAAAGTATGATTCTTTAGAATCCTAGTTGATCTACTAAAGTTAGGAATAAAAATTTCAGGCTCTTATCTATGTTCGGGTGATACAGAAGAAAAT
Organism: Viscum album; assembly: GCA_963277665.1. Classification (NCBI taxonomy): domain Eukaryota; kingdom Viridiplantae; phylum Streptophyta; class Magnoliopsida; order Santalales; family Viscaceae; genus Viscum; species Viscum album. Next base: position 1,765,362,621 of record OY728138.1, read on the forward strand.
TCTGGAATATGTCCAGAACTGGTTGTCTTTACAACAGGTTCATTGATTTTATCATTAAGGTCCAGAACAGACAGATCTTATTCATGATTTTCAATAGAAGACTTAGGTTAATGTGGATCAGTTTCATTAAACATGATATGAACAGATTCTTCCACACATTAGATCATTTTTTTAAATACTCTATATGCTTTTCTAGTAATTGAATATCCTAAAAATATTCCTTCATCACTCTTGGATTAAAACATTTCCAGGTTAGCTATTGTATTGAGAATGAAAATTTTGCAACAAAAAACTCTGAAGTAATTAACCTTAGGTTTCCTATGGTTCTACAAATCATAATGTGTATTTTTGAGAATAGGTCTAATTAAGACTTTATTTATAATATAAAAAGTTGTGTTTACAGCTTCAACCCAAATGTAAATTGGCATATCATACTCATTAATCAAAGTTCTTTCCATTTCATGAAGGGTTGTGTTTCTTCTTTCTACTACACCATTTTGCTGTGGTGTCCTAGGGGCATAAAATTTATGATTATAGCCATTTCATGAGAAATAAGATTCAAACATATGATTTTCAAACTCATGACCATGTTCAATTCTCAATGTCTTAATATTAAGTCCACTAAGATTCTTGTAAAGACCCGTAAAATTCAAGGGAAATTTTTTTCTTAATTTTCTTTAGAATTTTACAAGAGCGCGGTTTCAGACGGCACCTGATTCCGAGGCCCGGAGTGCCCGGAATTAATTTCCGAAGTTTGGCTCGGGTACGATCAGTGAACGAACGAGCGGGAATTCATAACTTTTGATCCGGTGCTCGGAATTGAAATCTGAGGGCACCGATGAACTCACAGCGCCGATATTCGCTTAAAGAGACCTTTTCGGGAGTTGCGTTTGTTGCGGGTTGAAAGTTACGTTTTGGGGTTTTTAGTTTGAGTTAAATAAAATTGTGAAGAACAATTTTATTACAACAACTTAATCCTATCAAAGGTGGTTGGAAGTGGGACCCACACCCACTAAACCTCCCTTGGGAGGATTAAGTGTGGTGGGGCCCACACGAACCCCCACCTTTTCAACTCCCCACTCTCCCTCTTAATGGTAAAGACCCGTAAAATTCAAGGGAAATTTTTTTCTTAATATGTTTTAGAATTTTACAAGAGCGCGGTTTCAGACGGCACCTGATTCCGAGGCCCGGAGTGCCCGGAATTGATTTCCGAAGTTTGGCTCGGGTACGATCAGTGAACGAACGAGCGGGAATTCCTAACTTTTGATCCGGTGCTCGGAATTGAAATCTGAGGGCACCGATGAACTCGCAGCGCCGATATTCGCTTAAAGAGACCTTTTCGGGAGTTGCGTTTGTTGCGGGTTGAAAGTTACGTTTTGGGGTTTTTAGTTTGAGTTAAATAAAATTGTGAAGAAAAATTTTATTACAACAACTTAATCCTATCAAAGGTGGTTGGAAGTGGGACCCACACCCACTAAACCTCCCTTGGGAGGATTAAGTGTGGTGGGGCCCACACGAACCCCCACCTTTTCAACTCCCCACTCTCCCTCTTAACGGCTTGACAAGTTAACTTATATTTAATTATACAATTCATGTATATTAAATAAGTGAGTTAATTTTGGAGTTATCCATATTGAATTTCAAACCTTTGAAATTCTTGTGGTTAAGTTATGAAATAATATAAGTTAAAGCTTATATTATTCTAGGAGTTTCTTTTACCCTTGGGAGGATTTCTTGAGAGCTTGGAAGCTTTTCTTCTTCTTCTTCAACTCAACGAAGAACGCAAAGAACGTCGTTCTTCAACGAAGAACTTCTCCGCCGAAGAACACGATCCATCCGCGACGCCGTGTCCGCGACGCGACGTACTTCTTCCGCGTCATCTCTTCCGCGACAGTTTTCCGCGACGAACGCCTTCGATAACGACTCTTCCTCCGACGTCAAAGGAATCGACACCGATATTCCACGACTCTGTCACCGTGCGACTATCGAGGTAGAGATTCTTGAGTTCGTTGTTCTCTTTATAATTTGACTTTCCTCAAGACTTGACGAGGAACGCCCTTTTTCTGACGAAGAACGCCGCACCGCTCTTCTTCGTCTTCGGTGTCAACGAGAGAGAACACCGCACCTTCCTCGGACAACCTTCGTCGGCGTACAAGGATTCGCCAACGACGTGCCTCTTCGGACGCGTCTCTTCGTCAACGGAATTGACGAACGACTACCGCGACGCCCGATCTCCGCGACGTCGACTTCCGCGGACATAGTCAAATCCTCGAACTTATACCCGAGGTAGGGGATTGTTGTTTCATTCTTAAATTATTCCATTTCTTGAACATGGATCTGGCATGTCTAACGTGAGGCTTGAAATGTTCATGTTGAGTTTTTATTTAACGTGAGGGGGGCCGGACCGCATGAACACGGCCGAACCCCCCTCCAACGTTTATGTTGATTTTATCTTGCGGGAGGAAGCAAGTGGCGTGGTGCCGTCGCACCACGCGGATGAACGTGCAAATATCTTCGCGATGCCGTCACACGCACCATGGTAGAAACAACAGAAACGCGACGCCGTCGCGCCGCGTTGGATGATTATCAAAGCACGGCAAAGGGGCGCGGTGCCGTCGCACCGCGCCGGACGACGAATGTCGCGGCCGGTTCCGGGCCGCGGCGGGACGAAGAGACTGCGGCCGGTTCCGGGCCGCGGCGGAAGATAAGACCGGCGGCCGGGCCGCCGGCGTCGGAAGCCGAAGAGGGGACCGGATTTTTCCGGTCCCGTTGGAGAAAACCGGCCTTCCAGCTGGCCGGCCGGAAGTCTTTAAAACCGGGGAAATAAATTCCCCGGCCGTGTTAATAAAACCCCCTCTTTAAAAGAGGGGGCGGTTCTTGAGGGAAGGGGGCATCCAGCCCCCTTGGTTCGGCGCCAGCAGGCCCCCCCACGTGAGGGGGTGGCGGTTTAAAAAGAACCAGCGCGGCCTTGTGCCGCGCCACTTTGAAGAACCGCCGAAGCCCCGCGTGCGCAGCCCGTGCGGCGCCCGACGCCGCCGCCGTCGCGGCCCGCCACCGCCGCCCCCGCGGCCCGCCGCCGCCTCCGCCGCGCCGCCGCGCGCCGCCGCCGGCCGCCGTGCCGCCGCCGCCCGCCGCCGCCGGCCCCCGCGCCGCCCAGGGGGGGTCGGGCCGGGTCGGCCCGGACCCGGAACCCCCCGTTTCGGACCAGTTTTGGTTTTTCGCTCATAACTTGAGCCTCGGACCTCCGATCGACGAACCGTCAGCGGCAACGCGATCCTTGGATTGAGACGGTCGTTTCGGTATATCGCACTCAAGGTTTCAGATTACTTTGAGTTCGGCCGGGTTGGTTCGTTCACGAAACCAACCGGGCCTTCGGAGCGGAAACGCTCATATCTTGAGCCACGAACGTCCGATTGACGCGCCGTCAGTCGCGTTGCGTTTCTCTTAATGAGATGGATCTTTTGGCATACTCCGCCCGAGGTTTGGACGCAGGTGGAGTACGGTCGGGTTGGTTTTGCCTTAAAAACCAACCGGGCCCCGGAGACGAAAATGCCAATAACTCACAGACCGGGCGTCCGATTGACGCGCCGTCTGTTTCGTTGACTTCCTCTTGATGAGACGGAACTTTTGACATACTCCGCCCGAGTTTTGGATGCAGTCGGAGTATGGCCGGGTTGGATTGTACCCGAAATCCAACCGGGCCCCTGGAACGGAAAAGCTGATATCCTTCAGACAGGACGTCCGCTTGACGAGCCGTCAGCAGCGTTGGTGGTTACGTTGAGTAACGGTCCCTTTGAGTTTACCCTATGGGAGTTCGGGGTACAGTTGAGATACGGCCGGGATTGGTTTCGCTCTCGAAACCAACCGGGCCCCTGGGACGAAAAGGCTAATAACTCACAGACCGGGCGTCCGATCGACGCGCCGTCTATTGCGTTGAGACCCCTGTGACGAGACGGACCTTTGAGACACTTCTTTGTGGGACTTTGAGATACTTGGAGTATCGACCAGTAGCTCGTGGAGCGGACCCTCCCGGAGACGAGCGTGCAGAGTACGGAGACCGTGTAGCCGGCTGAGACCTGACGACTGCTTGACCGACTCGACTTGGAGTGAGTCGACTAGCCCAGTGGACGGAGCGCCGGTATTTGGCTGCAGACCCACGGCGGACGGAGCGCCAGGTAGATGGCAGCAAACCCGCGGTACTCGACAGGAGGAGTACCTTAGTAGGCTATTTGGGCGAGCGCCCGGTATTTGGCGACGGACCCTCAGCGGACGGAGCGCCAGGCAGTTGGCCGCAAACCCGCAGTACTCGACAGGAGGAGTACTTCAGCAGTCCTAGGTTAGTGAGCGGCAGCCTCGGAGTCGTGACATGACCACTGTACACTCTAGAGACGGAGCTCTTCAGCAGTTACGGTTTCGATAATGAAAATCCTGGTTTGAGCTGAGACTTTTGACCTTGTGTTTACCTCATGATTGAGATGGGTCACTTGCTAACTTTGGTATATGTATGGGCATATACCCGAGTAGTGGTTATCCGTCGTTTTCACAATCCTTGTGTTTCCTCATGATTGAGATGGGTTACTTGATAACATAGGTATATGTATGGGCATATACCTAAGTAGAGTTTATCTGTTGAGATCTTCTTGTGTTTATCCTTGTTGGTTTTAGTGAGACCTTGAGGGTCTCGGGGTCCCTACTGAGTATCGTTATACTCACCCCTGCACGGGCTATGCCCGCACCTCGTTGTGTTGGTTGCAGACGACGGACAGTGCTGACAGAAGCCGAAGGTTCGAGGACTGGACGGTACCTGGAGGTGGACTATACGACGAGGCGGTACCCGGAGGTGGACCACTGGGCGGAACATACTCGGAGCGGATGGCGGGACCCGAGGAGCAGAGGAGCTATCTGTACCCACCCTTCAGGTGGGATTTCCAGTGGACATCTCAGCGTAGCAGCTTTACTTTTCAGTCGCTGTTTTCCCTTTCGAGTTGTACTTTACAGTTGGGCTTGTATTTCCGGCCCCTTTTTACTTTTCAGCTCTTCTTTTTGTACTTAGTGTTTTACTTCCGCTTGTACTCTGTGGTTCTTGTTTTCTTTTACAAAGGCAATGCCTTCCCTTTTTCTGGGATTTACGCCTTGGTGCTAGTCGCCAGCCCCTGGCCTATGGAAGGCGGGCTTGGGGTAGTCACGGCACGGACCCCGAGGGCGGGTCGTGACAAATTGGTATCAGAGGAGTTCGGTTCTACCGCAGAACTTATAACTCTGTTGTTTCTTTCTGTGAAGCAATAGTGTTGAGAGTACCGAGTGTGGTTTTCAGTTCAGGGAGTCCAGTGTTGGTGCGGGCGGCCGACGTATCCATACACCAGGACCCTGACAACTGATTTCCGACTTTGTGCACGAAAACACTGATTGCGTGTGTGTTTTCAAAGTTTTTTCCCCTTAAAACAGCTCAAACCAGGTCAGCTCACCAGGTATAATCGTTTGATCGTGTTACGTTGTTTCTATCAGGATGGCCCCACGACGGCAGCCAGCTAGGGTTCCGAGAATCGAACGTGACGACGGCCCACCGAGCGACGAGGCCTCGGTGTAGGGCCCTTTGTCAGCAGTGGCACCGGCAGTAGCTCTACCCGCCGAGCCCCCGATGCTTCCAGCAGCAGCCGCTGACGATGCACGTCGCCTCAGCGCACTGCATGAGTTTCAGCGCCAGCGACCACCCAGGTTTCGCGGGGAGACGGATCCCAGGCTGTAGAGGACTGGCTGGAGGCAGTGGTACGAGTGTTTAGGCTAGTGAGGACACCAGCAGACCTCATGGTGATCCTCGCTGCGAGCCTACTACACGCAGTAGCAGGTAGGTGGTGGAGCCACTTGTTTCAGTTTTGCGATGAGATGAACTTCGCATGGAAAGACTTTGAGACCTTCTTCAGGGTGGAGTTTGTGCCTGTATCTCTACACCCCGAGCGTGTACATGAGATTCTGCCTTTACCGCGTGTTTTTCGATCAGAAGCCGAGTCATCTGTGGGCAGTAGACAGATGATGCAGAGGTCCAGGAGGACTAGACCAGCAGTTGGGCGATCTTGGGTTTTAGGACCAGTGGTGCAGGGCACCCGGAGTGGGAACAGAGCTAGCCGTGCAAGGAGCAGGTTGTGTTACTTATGCCGCGGAAAGGGTCACCTGGCATGTGACTGTCCGACTCCTCGATCCGCAGGCTTGGAGGGAGCCACCGAGGTTGAGGCAGCGACAAATGCTTGAGCAACAGTAAAGCAGGTGGACATGAGCAGAACTAGTGGATACGTCTTTTGTACTTCTAGTTCCATGTTGATGTTTCTTTTGTGTAGCGTCTTGTAATATGAGCTGCAATAATAAAAAACGCATACCTTTGTGATGTTTTCTTTCCTGTCCTCTTTTGTGATGTTACTAAGAGGTTCCAGTTGACTGTTGACTTGACCCTCACTTGTGAGACATCTACTGGAGGAGACCCAGTTACCACACACTGATGCCGACAGTGTGACTCAACCCTTGGAGGTGAGAGTAACGGTTGGATCTCTTAGTAGTAGCGTCGAGGCCTTACGACGTCATCCTTGGTATGGATTAGTATCATCCATGTTAGGATTGACTGTTTTAGGCAAAGAATGTGGTTCATCCAGGGGATGAGACCAGGTTTCTCTTATCGGCAAAGAAGAAATCTTGCAGCTCTTGTGGGACCAGAGATGGTCCGTGCCATGTCATAAGAGGTCCATGTCATCCAGGAGCGGATGAGGACAGCACAGAGCCGGCAGAAGTCATACGCTGACAGGAGGCGGAGGCCACTGGAGTTCGAGGATAGCGACCACGTCTTCTTGCGGGTCTCACCTCGACGTGGTATTCGGAGATTTGGCCGAGGCGGCAAGATATCTCCGCGCTTCATCAGACCCTTCCAGGTCCTCGGCAAGGTTGGCGAGGTGGCTTATCGCCTGACTCTACCACCTCAGTTGCACCGGGTGCACGACATCTTCCACGTATTCCAGCTGAGGAGATACGTGCACGACCCGACGCACATCTTTGACCATGGGGAGCTTGACGTTGACGATGGGGCGACTTTTACGGAGGTTCCGGTGGAGATAGAGGATCGACAGGAGCGGGTCCTACATGGGCGATCGATTCCTCTTGTGCGCAACAGATGGCGGCACGGGAATCTCCAGGAGAGCACATGGGAGCGGGAGGCTCAGATGCGTGCTCAGTACCCTCTTTTGTTTCCCTAGTTTTTGTTGTATCTTTACGGGGACGTAAAGCCCTGAGGTGGGAGTAATGTAAACACCCGTAAAATTCAAGGGAAATTTTTTTCTTAATTTTCTTTAGAATTTTACAAGAGCGCGGTTTCAGACGGCACCTGATTCCGAGGCCCGGAGTGCCCAGAATTAATTTCCGAAGTTTGGCTCGGGTACGATCAGTGAACGAACGAGCGGGAATTCCTAACTTTTGATCCGGTGCTCGGAATTGAAATCTGAGGGCACCGATGAACTCGCAGCGCCGATATTCGCTTAAAGAGACCTTTTCGGGAGTTGCGTTTGTTGCGGGTTGAAAGTTACGTTTTGGGGTTTTTAGTTTGAGTTAAATAAAATTGTGAAGAACAATTTTATTACAACAACTTAATCCTATCAAAGGTGGTTGGAAGTGGGACCCACACCCACTAAACCTCCCTTGGGAGGATTAAGTGTGGTGGGGCCCACACGAACCCCCACCTTTTCAACTCCCCACTCTCCCTCTTAATGGCTTGACAAGTTAACTTATATTTAATTATACAATTCATGTATATTAAATAAGTGAGTTAATTTTGGAGTTATCCATTTTGAATTTCAAACCTTTGAAATTCTTGTGGTTAAGTTATGAAATAATATAAGATAAAGCTTATATTATTCTAGGAGATTCTTTTACCCTTGGGAGGATTTCTTGAGAGCTTGGAAGCTTTTCTTCTTCTTCTTCAACTCAACGAAGAACGCGAAGAACGTCGTTCTTCAACGAAGAACTTCTCCGCCGAAGAACACGATCCATCCGCGACGCCGTGTCCGCGACGCGACGTACTTCTTCCGCGTCATCTCTTCCGCGACGGTTTTCCGCGACGAACGCCTTCGATAACGACTCTTCCTCCGACGTCAAAGGAATCGACACCGATATTCCACGACTCCGTCACCGTGCGACTATCGAGGTAGAGATTCTTGAGTTCGTTGTTCTCTTTATAATTTGACTTTCCTCAAGACTTGACGAGGAACGCCCTTTTTCCGACGAAGAACGCTGCACCGCTCTTCTTCGTCTTCGGTGTCAACGAGAGAGAACACCGCACCTTCCTCGGACAACCTTCGTCGGCGTACAAGGATTCGCCAACGACGTGCCTCTTCGGACGCGTCTCTTCGTCAACGGAATTGACGAACGACTACCGCGACGCCCGATCTCCGCGACGTCGACTTCCGCGGACATAGTCAAATCCTCGAACTTATACCCGAGGTAGGGGATTGTTGTTTCATTCTTAAATTATTCCATTTCTTGAACATGGATCTGGCATGTCTAACATGAGGCTTGAAATGTTCATGTTGAGTTTTTATTTAACGTGAGGGGGGCCGGACCGCATGAACACGGCCGAACCCCCCTCCAACGTTTATGTTGATTTTATCTTGCAGGAGGAAGCAAGTGGCGTGGTGCCGTCGCACCACGCGGATGAACGTGCAAATATCTTCGTGATGCCGTCACACGCACCATGGTAGAAACAACAGAAACGCGACGCCGTCGCGCCGCGTTGGATGATTATCAAAGCACGGCAAAGGGGCGCGGTGCCGTCGCACCGCGCCGGACGACGAACGCCGCGGCCGGTTCCGGGCCGCGGCGGGACGAAGAGACCGCGGCCGGTTCCGGGCCGCGGCGGAAGATAAGACCGGCGGCCGGGCCGCCGGCGTCGGAAGCCGAAGAGGGGACCGGATTTTTCCGGTCCCGTTGGAGAAAACCGGCCGGCCAGCTGGCCGGCCGGAAGTCTTTAAAACCGGGGAAATAAATTCCCCGGCCGTGTTAATAAAACCCCCTCTTTAAGAGAGGGGGCGGTTCGTGAGGGAAGGGGGCATCCAGCCCCCTTGGTTCGGCGCCAGCAGGCCCCCCCACGTGAGGGGGGGGGGGGGTTTAAAAAGAACCGGCGCGGCCTTGTGCCGCGCCACTTTGAAGAACCGCGGAAGCCCCACCTGCGCAGCCCGTGCGGCGCCGGACGCCGCCGCCGCCGCGGCCCGCCGCCGCCTCCGCCGCGCCGTCGCGCGCCGCCGCCGGCCGCCGTGCCGCCGCCGCCCGCCGCCGCCGGCCACCGCGCCGCCCAGGGGGGGTCGGGCCGGGTCGGCCCGGACCCGGAACCCCCTGTTTCGGACCAGTTTTGGTTTTTCGCTCATAACTTGAGCCTCGGACCTCCGATCGACGAACCGTCAGCGGCAACGCGATCCTTGGATTGAGACGGTCGTTTCGGTATATCGCACTCAAGGTTTCGGATTACTTTGAGTTCAGCCGGGTTGGTTCGTTCACGAAACCAACCGGGTCTTCGGAGCGGAAACGCTCATATCTTGAGCCACGAACGTCCGATTGACGCGCCGTCAGTCGCGTTGCGTTTCTCTTAATGAGATGGATCTTTTGGAATACTCCGCCCGAGGTTTGGACGCAGGTGGAGTACGGTCGGGTTGGTTTTGCCTTAAAAACCAACCGGGCCCCGGAGACGAAAATGCCAATAACTCACAGACCGGGCGTCCGATTGACGCGCCGTCTGTTTCGTTGACTTCCTCTTGATGAGACGGAACTTTTGACATACTCCGCCCGAGTTTTGGATGCAGTCGGAGTATGGCCGGGTTGGATTGTACCCGAAATCCAACCGGGCCCCTGGAACGGAAAAGCTGATATCCTTCAGACAGGACGTCCGCTTGACGAGCCGTCAGCAGCGTTGGTGGTTACGTTGAGTAACGGTCCCTTTGAGTTTACCCTATGGGAGTTCGGGGTACAGTTGAGATACGGCCGGGATTGGTTTCGCTCTCGAAACCAACCGGGCCCCTGGGACGAAAAGGCTAATAACTCACAGACCGGGCGTCCGATCGACGCGCCGTCTGTTGCGTTGAGACCCCTGTGACGAGACGGACCTTTGAGACACTTCTTTGTGGGACTTTGAGATACTTGGAGTATCGACCAGTAGCTCGTGGAGCGGACCCTCCCGGAGACGAGCGTGCAGAGTACGGAGACCGTGTAGCCGGCTGAGACCTGACGACTGCTTGACCGACTCGACTTGGATTGAGTCGACTAGCCCAGTGGACGGAGCGCCGGTATTTGGCTGCAGACCCACGGCGGACGGAGCGCCAGGTAGATGGCAGCAAACCCGCGGTACTCGACAGGAGGAGTACCTCAGTAGGCTATTTGGGCGAGCGCCCGGTATTTGGCGACAGACCCTCAGCGGACGGAGCGCCAGGCAGTTGGCCGCAAACCCGCAGTACTCGACAGGAGGAGTACTTCAGCAGTCCTAGGTTAGTGAGCGACAGCCTCGAAGTCGTGACAGGACCACTGTACACTCTAGAGACGGAGCTCTTCAGCAGTTACGGTTTCGATAATGAAAATCCTGGTTTGAGCTGAGACTTTTGACCTTGTGTTTACCTCATGATTGAGATGTGTCACTTGCTAACTTTGGTATATGTATGGGCATATACCCGAGTAGTGGTTGTCCTTCGTTTTCACAATCCTTGTGTTTCCTCATGATTGAGATGGGTTACTTGATAACTTAGGTATATGTATGGGCATATACCTAAGTAGAGTTTATCTGTTGAGATCTTCTTGTGTTTATCCTTGTTGGTTTTAGTGAGACCTTGAGGGTCTCGGGGTCCCTACTGAGTATCTTTATACTCACCCCTGCACGGGCTATGCCCGCACCTCGTTGTGTTGGTTGCAGACGACGGACAGTGCTGACAGAAGCCGAAGGTTCGAGGACTGGACGGTACCTGGAGGTGGACTATACGACGAGGCGATACCCGGAGGTGGACCACTGGGCGGAACATACTCGGAGCGGATGGCGGGACCCGAGGAGCAGAGGAGCTATCTGTACCCACCCTTCAGGTGGGATTTTCAGTGGACATCACAGCGTAGCAGCTTTACTTTTCAGTCGCTGTTTTCCCTTTCGAGTTGTACTTTACAGTTGGGCTTGTATTTCCGGCCCCTTTTTACTTTTCAGCTCTTCTTTTTGTACTTAGTGTTTTACTTCCGCTTGTACTCTGTGGTGCTTGTTTTCTTTTACAAAGGCAATGCCTTCCCTTTTTCTGGGATTTACGCCTTGGTGCTAGTCGCCAGCCCCTGGCCTATGGAAGGCGGGCTTGGGGTAGTCACGGCACGGACCCCGAGGGCGGGTCGTGACAATTCTCTACAGACATGGAGTATTTAATAATATAAGAACAAGCTTCACTTTTGTGAGCTAAATAGTATACCCAAGTGTATCTAGAAAAGTTATCTACTAAGACATATACATAGTGCTTCCCATTTAAACTATAAACTCCTGAAGTTCCAAAAAAAGTCCATGTGGACCAACTCAAGAGGTTTATAAGTTGAAACTTCTTTCTTTGATTTAAAAGAAACTGTGTGTTGCTTTCCCTTTTGAAATGCATTACAAACATTGTCAAGTGGGAATTAATATTTTGGTAGGTCTCTAATGAAGTTTTTCCTAGTCACTTTGGTAAGTGAATAAACATTGTAGTGTCCTAATCATCTGTTCTATAGACATGACTCTTTACGAAAAGCATTTAAGCAAGAAATGTTCTATTTAGCTAATGAATTCAAATCAACCGCATAAAAATTTTCATTTTTCAAAGTTGAAAATAATAAAACATTTTTAGAATTAGAAACATTACAAGAATTATTTTCAAATTTAACATTGAAACCATCATCACACAACTGAGATAAACTTAACAAATTATATTTAATTCCATCAACAAATAAAACATGGGAAATTAAAACTGAATCAGTGTTACCAATCTGGCCTAGGCCGATGATTTTTCTTTTAGAGTTATCACCCAACCTCAAATGCCCTCCATAAACTTTGATTGAACTCTTTATGCATGATTAATCTCCCATTATATTCCATGAACATCAACTTTATAAGTACCATATCTTCTTATGGGAACTTTTCAAAAAACAATTCCTACAAAAAAGGTTTAGATGGAAAATGATTTTGCTACCCAGATTCTCTTGGGTCCAGATAGGTTAGCTAGCAAATATTTTGGTACCTAGATTTTTCTTATGGGTCTCATATAATTTACATAATAAAAATATTTTGAAAGATAAACACTATTTGATCTATAACTATGTGAGTAACTAGTTGAAGCATTTGTATTTCCAGAACTAGAACTATCAGCATTCTATCTAGATTTAGGAATAAATCTTTTTTTAGAAAATTGTCATTGTCCAGGATGATAGCCTATTCAAGTGGTATATTTTGGTCCCACTTGTTTTCATAGCATTTCAGTAAGTGTATCTTTTCCATTTTTGAATTTTTCTAAGTCCTTACTTAATTGATCATTATACAATTTCAGTTCAGTATTTTCCTTCAGAAATTTATAATTGTTTTCCTTGTCTACATCAAGTGTAGATTTAACAGAGCTGGTCAAAGCATGTTGTTTTGTTAAGGTCGTATACTTATCCTTCAATTCATTACATATTTCTTCTAGCATATAACAGTACTAAAATAACTCTTCACGTGATATATTTTCAGATTCAGAATCAGAATTAACTCTAGAATAATATGAATTTAAAGCGGATGTATCCAATGTTACCTCAGATGTGTTTTTCATGAAACACATGTTATCACGATTATTCTCATAATAGGAAACTTCAGATTCACTTGTGTTGTCCTCTGAAACACTCCATGTTTCTTTCATAGCTTTCTTTTACTTATTATCCTTGTATTCATGTTTCTTCTTGAAATTCAACTTTGGACAGTCTGCTTCCACTTGTCCTTTCCTTCTGCACTCATAACAGACAATCTAATCACTCTTATCAAACTTCTTCTGATATTTCTTCCAGTGACCTTTGATGACATATTTACCTTCGTAGTTTGATTTTATGTAGAAATTTCATCTTTAAATAGAACTTCTTTAATCACTTGGCTATTTGATCCATCTCAGCATCACTATCAGAGTCCGAACATTCACTTTTCGAGCTTTTAGTTTGTATGTGTACATTCTATTTGTCCATTACCTTTGAAGTAGATATCTTAAAGGATACTAACTTCTTCCTTGGTTCATCATATTCTTCCTTGTTTAACTTTAGTTATTCTTCATACATCATCAATATCCCAATTAATTCTTTAACATGCAGTGAACTTATATCACACAATTCTCTTATTGAAATTGATGTGCCTCTCTATCTTTCTAGCAGACATCGTAGTATTCTCATAATCTTCTCCTTTGAAGGAATAGATTTTCCATGTGAGCTCATAGTGTTGAAAATCTCATTGAACCTCAGATACATATCAGAAATAGGTTCATCAGACATCATTTTAAAATTATTATATTTAATAGTATAGGTGTTCAGTCTCATTTCTTTAACATTGGTTTTTCCCTCATGGGAAATAGCCAAAGTGTCCCAGATTTCATAAGCAGTTTTACATAGAGATATGTGATTAAATGATTCATCTCCTAAATCACAATACATGACATTCATTGATTTATAATTATTATTGTATGATGTCTTAGTAAGTTCATCCAAAGTAGTTCTTTCAGATTCTAGAATCTTATATTGAGTCTTTATATCAGTCTAGATATCAAATCCCATACTCTTTAAATGAATTTTAATTTTAAGCTTCCACTGAGCATAATTTGTACCATTAATGAAAGGTGTCCTGTTAGTAGCAGAATCTTATAATCTATTGTCCATAGTTAGATTTTATAAAATATATTTAAAGAGATAAAATTTAAAACTAACAAAAATTTATGATCTTTAATATACAACTAAAATCATAGTTGAAAAACTGGGTGTTTTGAAAAACATTGATAAACAAGAGATCCCTTTGATACCAAATGTTGGTCAGAGTTGACACTCAATAGGGGGTGAATTGTGTTCCAATAAAAAATTTATGTTAAAAATATTTCTCTTAAAATCCCCCAAATTGAATAACATGATAATATGTATCGAATTTGTAAAACTATAAAGGTTAAGTTAGATTCTCAAAATATTGATTAGTTCTCAGTTAATCTAATATGAAGATTAATTATCTTTTGAAGCTAACCTAATGCTTTAATGTACATTCAAACACTTCTTATATTAACTATCGAAGTAACATTAAACCAATTTTATATCTAAAATGAATTAGTAGCAGAATATTCAATATAGGTTAAAAAAAATAATTAAGAACAACAGTTTTAAAACAAGAGGTTCAATCTAAATCCGAGACTTAGTCCTCTCAAAAACATTATATAAATGTTAATCTACCCCCTGTATCAGGGTAAACAACATTACAAAGACTGTCCAGGTCCTAATACCTCTACTACAGTTCTTCATGGGAAAACAAGCCAACAACACACATGCTGTCTAGGTCCTACTTGAAAACTACCACAATCCACAGTGGGATACAAGAGAGTTATGGAGGTTTGTGTGAGGGTTTAGAAATCCTACATCTTAGCTTAGGAGACATTGTGTGTATAAAATATAATGAGTATGAACGCTGCACAAAATTTAAATAAAAGAATAATTGAGATAGTAGATATGAGTCTTAGAATGCTCCAGTGATTTGATGTGTAGATCTGGACTCCTTTGATTAGTCACGAATTCTTCTGAGTCCTTCTATGGTATTTGTCTGAAAAATAGAGGGTCTTTTTCTTCATGTTCAGTTTGATTAGCTTGAGTGCATTATGAGCTCGTTGTAGTTATCCTTGACTAAGGTGCAGCTTGTGTTCTCTTCATGAATGAATGGATTTGTGTATGTCCAATGTTCATCCAGTATGGATGTAGCCTTTCTTTTCTGTGCGTATTCACCACTTTTCAGCACCCTTCATCCCTTATTACGCAAAATTTTCACATCTTCTTATTATGTTTTGTGCCCGGTCTTTCTCCTTCCGTTTATAGCTTTCATCACCGACAATGGGAATGATTACTTTTTTACATGTATGAGGTACAGTTCCCTAACATTTCAACAACTATCATTAAGTAAAATTAATTGCATTAAAATCATCAAATATGACCATTTCTTAATACATAAATAATATTGACAGTATAGAATTTGAGAATCAGGAACTGGTTAACTCTTTCATTAGTATCTCTCTATCAGTAGACTTGTAACGTTGTACTTTGTATAGTAGTGAGATCATATCGATAGCTCTTTGTTCTTGTACCGGTAACTCCTTGTATCGGTAGCTGTTACTCCATGTATCAGAAGATCTATGTACCGGTGACTCCTTCTATGGGTATCTTTGGTCTATCGGTAGATCGTATGTATCAGTAGCTTGTTTGCATCGGTAGCTTGTTTTTATCAGTAGCTTGTTTTTATCAGTAGCTTCTTTGTACCAGTAGTGGTAGCTCCGCTTCTATTGGTAGACTTAATCTATCAGTGTCGTACTTACCAGTAGACTTATACATACCGGTACCTCTATTCTGTTTTAGTGACTGCCTATTCACTCTATCGGTAACCTTTGTCAATCGGTAGACTAAGTACTAGTAGGTATCTATTTGTCTGTATCAGTAGCTATGTGCATACTAGAGGATTGAACACTTATCTATTCTATGAAACACATATGTTGATTGAGTTAGAATTATTTCAAAGTTCATACAAACATAGATAAACATTAACTAACATATTTCAAATATTATTTTGATATTATTATCAACTTGATAATAGAATGTCACTGATTGAAATAATTAATATATAGATAAACATTCTTTGGGATTATAAAAGTATGTGAAATCATAATTGGGATTATCAAAACATGTGAGGTCAACATCATCAAAAACTGAGTCACTAATAAATTTTAGTTTAAAACTTATATTATAACATTGGTAATAAAGCCCCCTTTTTTACCAATGAGTCTTATCATCAATATACATGAATATTATATTGAACATTTTTTCTCTTACATATTCCATTTCATTATATTTAATATTATAAAAAATTAAATTTAAATATTTTACAAAATAATTTTCTTTAAACACATCATTTATGTGGCCTTTTCATTAAAATAACAAAAAATGATTAATAATGGAATTTATTTTTATTATTTTAAACATCAGATTTATTAAGATGAATATTATTATTTCATTTTAGGGATTATTTATATTGTATTGTTTATAATAAATTCTTAAAAATTAATCTCTTTCATTTATTAAAATATTTTTTTCAATTTAATTGTTTATTTATCTATTAGAACAATATTTAAAACGATTTGTGAAAACATTTATATATTCAGTTATATTTTTCTACTGATTTTTATCTCTCATCAAGTAATTTTTTCATCTCCCTAAATATTTTAATATGATATTATTTCTTTTTAAAAATATATTTGTTATCGTCTATTATTTATTAAGTTCTTGTTATGTTATTTTTTTGAAATGTTTTAAAAAGCAATCATTTTTTCATCTTTTCTTCAATATATGATGTTGATTTGTTTTACATGGCACAAAAATATATGCATGATGATTGTAATGGTCTTATATCACCCTCTAATTTATTATTTATCATTTATATCTCTTGAGATATTAAGCCAGGTAAATAATGGGTTTTTTCACACATGTGTGCGTATGATGAGTTTACTCAAATTCTTAGTTGCAGACATAATAATTTTTTTCATATAAAGTTGTAAATAACAAGATTTCTCATAATTTGTTCAATATAATTATAGTTTTGAATGTTTTCATTGCTTTTCATCATGTTATTCATCATTTTAATGATGTTTTTTATTTTTATGATATTCCATGTCTCCATGTGACACATTATTTTTAATTTTTTAGACACTCTTGTTTTATTCACAATTTTTTATAATTATAAATGTATTTTGATCCATTTAATAAATTTATTTCTTCCTTAACAAAGTTTTTAGGATATTGTGTTTCAATTGTATTTTTAAAAATTATCATATATATTATTATAATATCGTAATATGATATTTATCCTATTTGTCATGTTATACTTAATTATGGTGATCAAATACACTAGGATATGTTTTTTCTTTACTGGGAATCTGATATCACCCATTTATATTGTTTCCACTTCCAATTATTTGAATATTATTATATCATATTTTATTACTGGAAAATTTTTATAGGAGCGATATTCTGGAATAATGTTTTCTTGTTTCATAAAATATGTTGTTTTTATAACTAATCTACAATACTGTCAACCATTCCCTCCTTGAGTTGCGAAACTCCTAAAGATATTTTTTATATAAGTCCTGAAAATTAATAATTTATTTAGGAAATGTTTATCATGGCTGGATTTTTGATTTTTATAAGATTCATATAGTATAAAATGTTTGTATACTATAAAAACATACAATATGAATCTGTAAGAGGCTTCAGAGGCTTAGGAGTATGCAATTTTACAGTATATAGACTATATTGTAGGTGTATCGCTGTATGAAATTTCAAAAAATGAATAAATATTGTATTTATATATGGGAATGTTATTTAAAAATGTTTCAAAAACACACACAATATCTATTTATCAAAAAAAGTTAAATAAAAACAATGTACGTGGAGAACATCGTCAAATAGAGCAATGAAAAGAGGGTGAAAACCAATATTATTTGTCATCGCTTATATTCTAATTACCGGAAAGGAAAAAAATTACAGTCCATTTATAATAAAATATTCCCATGAAAATAAATTGATAAAAATATTTTTTTCAATTAAAATAAATATCCACTGAAATTTATTGTTTTTGTAAACAATGTTTGAAAAAACAATTGACATAATATTTGGGTGGTAATGTGTTTCATTTGTATAACATGAAATATTATAGTCATTATTTTATATTTTTACCCTCAAATTGGTTTTCAATAGTTTTCTCACCCAACCTAATAAAATTCAATCAAGATAGTAAAAATGTTATAAATTACATAATCTTAATTGTCAAACTCAGCACTAAAAATCTATATATATTTTTAACACCGTTATCACAAATATATGGAAACGTATGATGTAATAGTTATTTAATACCTACACTGTTGTAATATTTTGTAATATATATTTTAGGAATTTTTAATTTTCATATATTTTAAAATATATTATTTTTCATGTCATTTGGAAAAGTTAAAATTTTCAATATTTAATAACAAAAATTTAATGAACACTCTTCTTTTCTATTATGGCCTTAATTCTTATCTATATAATTGTAAACACATGATTTTTTACAGAAGGGTGGATGAATAAAAAGAAAATATATAAAAATTATTTGGAAAAAATGAATGTTTGTAACATCCTGGTATTTTAAAAGAAGAATATAATGTTCGATTGCGTTGACAACACACAAAACTGAGAGAGGATTTCATTAAATGAAATATCGAGTTCAATAAGTGTTACATGAAACACTAGTTTTAAAAAAACGTAGTTTTGTTGCACCTTAAACACATAATTTAAAATTAATTTCAACCAATTTAAAAAATGTATATGAAAAAATAAAAATGTTTTTTGTAATTGGGATAAAAATATTAGTTTATTGTGAATTTATAATATTTTAATGATAAGTTTCATTTTTTATAAATAGTAACAAAATAAATCATTTTATTTAAAAAAAATTAATTTAAATTATTTATATGGATATTTTATATTTTTAATTTTTAAAAGTAAAATAAGTTCAATTTTAAAACACTAATTCCAATTTAAGTCATTTTAATATTTTTTTATTATATTTCTTTGTAAAACCATTGTAATCCTTTTAAAATTTCCATGTTTATAACTAGCTTTATTATAATGTATGCGAGATGGATTTTAAATTATTTTATTCCACTTATATGATTTTAATTTGACCAAATAGTTTCAATATTTGGAATAATAATAATTTATATTGTCTAATTTGTGAAACTAAATTTTTGAATGTAATAATTAGTGAAATCCGATCAAATTAATTATCATAATTAAGGTAAAAAAAGTATATCACAGGTTAAACTTAATAGATATGATGTTAAATGACCTACTAAATTTCCCAACACCCATTTTATGAAAATATTTATACCTCTGTTTCATTAATATTTACTTTTATGTGTTTTGGGGATACTATTATATAAAAGTGATGTATATAAGAAGTTGAGTAAAGAGAAATAGAAAAAATGAACCTTCATAGATTTTACTATCTATATAGATTTTGGGTAAGCAAAAATACAACATATATTCATTTATAAATAACTATTTTAAATATAAATGGTTAATATTTATCATCTTAATTAATTTTTATTTTTCGATTTAAATAAATTACCTTAAATTCATATGGGACATAGATGTAGTAATTATATAATAAAAAAGAAAAGAAAATAATTTATATTATAAATGTTAAATGTAAAATAATTTTATTGAATACTTATATACGATTATTTTCTACATGAATTCAATATTATGGGAATTATGAATTGATTATATTGTAATTAAATTTTTTTATTGATGTTAATAAAAATAATGTAAGTGGATAATGTTAAAATTTTTAATAATTATATTTTTTTAATAAATAATGTTTTATTATATGATTTAGAATTTCTAAAAACCCAATATTTCTCAAAGTTATTTTTAATTTTTAAGAAAATATAAACTATTTTCCATAACTATAAAAATATTTTTATTATGAATATATTTCCCCCTAAATTCAATAAACTACATTCGCATAGTGAAAGTTAAAATGGTGTTTTTGAAATATGCATGAGTTTGTGTTAAAATTAATTTTCAACTCACATAAGAATTTTATTTCATCATTTTCATTTAATTTTTTCCATAAGTGGGTAAAAATTATCAGAAATTATTCATTTTATTTCTCGTCATAAATGATTAATTAAATATATAAAAACTCTAGTTACCATAGTAGAAACAGAATTGGTAAAAGGTAGAAAACCTAGAATTTAACAAAAAACATATTTAAATAATTTTTTTAAAGTGTGCCTCGACCGTAATAAGTCCCCACTCCAATATTTTTCATTTTTTTATGTATGTTAGGTAATATTGACCTCAAAATAGTGAATATCTTTTGGTATTTACAAAAATGCAACTCCTCCTCAACTATAAACGAGAACTAACGCCCAAAAATTGTCCACAGCTATCATGAAATTTTTTCATGACCAAACCCTACAAATGAAACTGCTAAAATTTCATCCCATCATATTGATAATTCTTCATTTGTTTAAATCCATCTTAAATTGTATTTCTGAAAACCTAAGTAGGATAAATGAAGAATATTTAGCATCCCTCAATTGACGTTTTTTTTTCACCTCCTTAAATTATTCTTATACCATGATGACATAATAACATAATGGAATTACATATATGGAGATATAGTAACATTATGTTTATGGCCTAAAAATGAAAACTACCATCAAATTGGATACAAAATCATTAATCAAGCATACGAAAAACTACTTCCATGGGAAATGATGTTGTTACCTTTTACATTACAACCTATAATAGTACTATATGTTGCTGGATGTAATGTTTCTATATTTTATTTATAAAATTATAATTCCTCTTGATTAATTTTTACATATATAACCTTTTACATTCCATTCTATATGGGATAATATAACAGTACTTGTGTGTATGGAAGACTACCACCTCGCGTATGGATGTGATTCAATTTTCACTAACATATTATGTGGAAGGGGGTAATGTTATACATAATAAATATATGATATATAAAAGATATATTATTTATATTAGTGATGTATTAAACATTCTAGAAATATAATATATAAATTTATTTATACCATTACACACTCTGAAAAAAATAACGACATTCGTGGATATGTGGACTACTTCCTTCTAGTAGCAATGTGATACCTATTTTAATAACCACTTCACAAGAATGATATATATATAATTAATTAATTTGGTATTTAGGATATATTTAAAATTTTTAAATACAAAATATTACTTACATTATTTTATTAATGAGCATCAAATAATGGAAATGTTACTCAAGCCAATGTATGGAATACCGTCTCCATGATAAAAATGTTTGCTCATTATTCCCAACCATAATTCATAATGGGTCTAAAAAGATCAATTTATTTATAAATTTGATAATTATTTCAAGATCACTATTCTTAATAAGTTTAATTAATGACCACTTTGACCACATCAAACTCACCTAGGTATTTTTTCAAACACAAGTCGAATATATTCAAAACATATGATGTAAATGTAGTAGATTAAATAATTGTATATATAAAATACTAAGTGAAATAAATTTAATAATAAAAATTAAAATTCTTCTGAATAA
The DNA here is from genome assembly GCA_963277665.1 of Viscum album. Taxonomy (NCBI): domain Eukaryota; kingdom Viridiplantae; phylum Streptophyta; class Magnoliopsida; order Santalales; family Viscaceae; genus Viscum; species Viscum album. Next base: position 1,765,384,045 of record OY728138.1, read on the forward strand.
ATTAAATATTTTACAATTTTTTATGATTGGGGATGATAAATACACATGGGATAATTTAGACTCAATATAATTTTTTTGATCCTCCCACTTTTATTTCCGTGAGATATATGCCATATTCAGTAGTTATTTCATTAGTGAATGTAATAAACATGAATATATTTAATTATTATTATAAATAATCTTAATTGGGTTTATATATCCATTTTATGGATCCTTTTCATAGGGTATATGGTTTCAGAGTTAACAAACCTGTGAGATATTTTTTTCTAAATTTTCCTTCCTTTGTGATGAATGTTATATTATACACATATCTTATTTTATGAGATGTATAAACTACTCCTTTGATTATTTATATAATTATCATCCTTATTTTAGTGAAAGTATGTGTTTCATTCAATCTTATGCCTTCCTCGTATTATGATCCAATGTTACCGAAATAGTAAGTGTCTTATGTTGCTTTCTCATCAGTTTTCATGATTGTTTATGACTATGCGACCAATGATAAAATATTATGAAATATATCTCAATAAAATAACTAATATTATTATACAAATAAATGTTTCCTGAGAATACTATTTAACTAATTTCTTTTCTGCTTCTGTACTCAAGAGTTCAAAATAATTTTTTTATTAAAAATATTTTTTTATGGTCCAAAAAAATTATTTTAAAACTGGGTTTTCAAAATATGTTTTCAAAATAAATTTAAAGTTTCGTTAAATAATAAATAATATTTTTTAAAAAAATTTCAATAAATTATTTTAAAATATCCCATTATAAGTTATCATGGATATTTTTAATTATAATTATTTTCACAAAAATGTAGTTTGTAAAAGATAATTTTAAAATGTAAGGGACATTTTTTTCATGAATGTTTTTATTTATAATCTAATGTTATTTTCATTCTTCAAAATTAATAAACCATGTTTTTTCATATCCTCCACTAAGGATATTACAAATTGATACCTTACTCATTATTTAATTAGTTGGACTACGGTTGTATCAAATAGATTCTAATAAAACCCATTTATTTTTCAAGATTTAATCATGTTTCAATGATATTGTTATAGAACCGGTTACATTTCCTTAGTTCATGAGTCATGGATGTAATTTTATCTTATTGGTAGTTATGATTTAAAAAAATGATGTGTGGTTAGGTTATTTACCAATGTTGGGTGGTTTTGTTTTAAACTTGTGATGGGTAGTTTAATGATACAACGCAGATGGGAGGGTCCACAATTTCCCTCCTATGCTTTGGATAAGGATTTCAATAGTATAAGTATTCCACATGTAAGAGTGATTTTAAGAGTGATATAGAACTACATTCCAAGGATACCAATATGTGTTATCCCAGATTGCTATATATTTATGATATTTCATTTGATCAATATTGATATCACATTGACCATAATTACTAATTATTATGACTATTTCTATTATTAAATCTATATTCCTTCTTTTATTTTCTAATGATCGAGGTAATGTTGAGTATGAATATTATTATTCTATTCTGATGAAATTTTATTGTGTACAATTACCCTTATGGTATTATTATGTTCACTGAGGACATTTAATTTATAATCATTACATTTACCTTATAGAGTATTCTATCTCACCATTCTTATGATTCTTTTTAATAAGGCTATAATGAATGAAGTTAGTCTCTTAATTTAAAGAAGGTATTTTATATGTATGATTATGATTTCATAATGTGAAGATGAAAATATTGGTTAACTAGGAGAAATAATAAATAAAAATCATGTAATTTTTTTAATTAGGAATCTTTACAAATTATCCTTAACTCTAAACCTCAATGGTCGTTGAGGATATATGTGATCATATTGTTCCTTTTGATGGGGGTTTATTTGGATGAAATAAATTAGGTCATAATTATCAGCATCAATGATATAAATGTAATGTTTATTATTTTTGCACTAAATTCAAATGTTTGGATTCTTGTATATTATATTTTTCATAAAAATAAAGGTTTAAATAATAATTGGGATTATGTTATTTTCATGTACCATCATAGGTCTATAAAATTATGTTTTATCATATGTTTAATGTCTTAGACACCATATTTCTCTATTTTATTAGTAATTTTTTTAAGATCATAACATTTTTTGAGACATTTTATTGGGTTTTGGTATTTGTAACCCCAGAATCAATTTGGTTTTTTATTTATAAAGGAATTATTTATTTCTTGTTTTAAGGGATAAAGAGAGAGCCCTTAATGTTGGAGACAATATATCGTATTATGAAAGGAAATGGGGTTTGAACCCATGAAAAAATTATGACTTTTTCCACCTACCACTAGACTACGTGATGTCGTGGTTAGAATGAAATTTTTTCAGTTAATGATTATTTATATTTCAGAAACAAGATATTTTATTTGAGGAATAATTGTCGATTTATATTGGAAAAATATCTGAAAAACTACTTATAATCATTAGGTTTTGAACATAGATAGTAAATTATTGAATAATTTTAGGGATAGTAATTTATGAAGTGGTTTGTTTTTTACATGGGGTATTACTATGGAAATTTGGATATTATTGTATAAATGTGTATTCATTTTGGAATTTTCATACCATTGGGTAATAGTTTTGGTTTTTGTTAAATGTATAAAGATTAAAGGAATATATTTTTTATTTTTATAGTTGTGTGATCATTAAAATTTATTTTTTTTGTGCATCAAATGTGGAAGAATCATATTCAATATAGATCATTTGGAAAATAATTTTAGATTCTATTGGAAATATTTTAAAGGACGAGAGTCTACATTACCAGTAAATATATTTGACTTTTTTTCCATCTATATAGAGAAATAATTCATAAAATTTATGAACTAACTATTAAAACAAGTTCATTATCTTATTAACTTATATTTTTAGGAACCTTTACATTTTTCAATTGTAACATATTTATTTTTTTGATCCCCCAAACATTCCACTAATCATTCACATTCTTATGATCAATGACCTCAATAACTCTCTATAATTATTTAAAATATTACTCCATTCCCACATATGTTCTCAAATTTTGAAACAAAATTCTGTATTTCTCCATTTGATTATTGAACCACACTTTCTATATTATTATTATGTTGTTTTATTAACCCTTTTAAGATTGGTTTCAGAATAATAGTATTTTAAAATGTCATATAATAGAATACTAAGATAAATAACATATTATGAGGAATATTATTAAAGGGGTTGAATATGTGACACCATAATATTTTAAAAAATTATATTTATGTGTTATAGTATAAATGTTATGAAAAGTGATTTTGGATTTTATTACACATAATATTGAGTTTAGATTTTGTAACACACAACATTGGGTTTAAGCGAGACACGGTTTGGTCAGAAATTGCGCAAAAAAAATCATGTTAATTTATAGAACATTTAGAAACATTATATGAAAAAAATAATTTTTTGAATTGTGATATTAAAATTACTTCAAAGGTACATTTTCTAATTTTTATGAGATGTCTCGTTAATTGATGAATAGTAACAAATACTGATTTTTGATAGAAAAATGCCTTTTAATTTTAATGATTTATAAGATTAAATTTTTTTTATTTTCAAAATATAAAATTAGTTCAAATTTAAATAACTTAATCCAGTTTAGGATATTTTAATAATACTCATAATAATTTTTGATATAATTTTTTTAAAAATATTAGAACATTTTAAATTTGAAGCCAGGTTCTCTAGTAAAGTCTATGGAATTAATTTAAAAATAGATTATACTGTTATATTAGTTGAATTTAAAAAAATGTATTCCATATTTAGAATCATCACAATTTATATTATCTAATATGGTCATCTTAATTGTTTATAATTATTACTAGTGAAAATTTTAAAACTAAATAACTCTGATTTAGGTAAAAACAAGTTTATCAAAGGGTCATAGTTGTTATATAATGGTTAAAATGATATATATTCCTATCCAATACCCAATTTTTTCTATATTTTTACCATTATCACATTGGGATCTATTTAGATAAGTTTGTGATATACTATTCCATGAATTTGAAAAATATAATAATTTAGGTAAAGATAAAGACAAAATGGGAACCTTCCTTCCTTGTAATATTTATTTTGGATTTGGATAGGGACAAAAACAATGTATAATCAATTAAAAAACTTATAGAAAATATAAATTATCATATTTTATCATGGTAATTTTTTTAATTTTATTATATGTAATATAATTACCTTGAATTTTTATGTGTTTTCGATGAAGTAATTATTTAATTATAAGAAATATAATATAATTGATATTAAAAATTATAAAAGTAAAATAATTTCAATTAATAATCATTTTTCAATTTTTTGGAATATAAGATTTAATGGAATTATTTATTAATTTTATTGAAATATTATTTATGTTAGTATGTTATTAAAATCAATGTAATTAAATCGTGTTAAAATACACATTAATGATATTTATAAAACAAATTATTTATTAAATGATATAAAATTACTAAAAAATATTTATTCTCCAAATTTATTTTTAAGTTTCAATATATGTATATTGGTTCTATTGATGGACTAATTATTCTTTTATAAAAATAATATTATCCTCTTAATAAAAAAACAATGTTAGCATTGTTAAGGTTAAAATGGTGTTTTTTCACATTGCATGAACTACTATCAAAATTAATTTCCAAAACACATGGGTTTTTTATTGTTTAAAACAATATAATAGAAATTATTTAATATGATTCATTTAATTTATGGCCATAAATTTTGAATTTTTCATATTAATATACTAGTTACTATAGTAAAAACTAATTTTTTTTATATAATAAATATTATAAGCTGGAGAAAATATATTGAAAATGTTTTTTAGTTTATTTTTTAGGTATGAATCAAATAAAATATTCCAAAAATCCATTATTTTTCTATTTTTGTGTCACATGAGGTTTAATTTTTCTTCTAGTGGGGAACTCATTTTGGTATCAACAAAAATATCATCCAAAATATTTATGGGAACTCACTCCTCTTACTTATCAGTGCCTCTCATTACATTTGGATCTATAAATACCTTAAATTATAAAGTAAATAATTCTCTTCCATCATCTTATATTTCTTTTTTTGGTCATAAATATAACCTATGATGGTTTCGGTGAAAACCTCGTGACGATACCCCAAGAAGAGGTAACATTCACCAATGAGCCTTTTTGATTTTTTATTTTTCCACATCCATCAATTATAATAACAAGATTGTATAAAAACTGTCATATATTAATTAAAATAATATTTATTTACTTTCTAGGTATGACCTTCATTCATACACACATCGATCAAATGGGTTACATAATCATCATTCTTGTGTACGACATACTACCGTCTCGCGAAAGGATGTCATTCTCATTTCCATTAAAAATCGCCAAAGCTTGGTATAATGATTGATATAAGTATTATATATGATATTTATAACATAATTATACATATATATTCATTATATCATTTATTCCCTTTTACATTAAATTCTATAATGTATAAGATAATGTCGCTCGTGTGTATGATAGAGTACTACCTCCCGATGTGATGTGATTCAGTTTTAACTAACGTTTTATGGGGAAGGTAATAAATGTAATAGTATGAATATTTGTTTCATATATGAAATTTTTATGTTATTAATGAAATAATTATCATTAATTAATTATAAAATATCATTTTATTTTTAAATTTTCATTCTGTAAAATTTGTTAACACATTTTTTGGATGTGTGGACTGAGGCCTCGTCAATGTGATGTGATTCATTTGTTTATCAACACATATAAAGAATGATATATATATATATATAACATTAAATAATTAAATTAAATGCATTTTATGATATTATTATATTTTTGAAATGAAAAAATATTACTTATCATATTTCAATAATGATCAATGAAAAATAGAAATGTTACTCATGTGTACTAAAAATCTACAATCTCCCTAATCATAATGTTTGTTTATTTTCTAATAAGAATCATTAATTATGGGTTAAAATAGTATAATTGGTGAATATGTATTATAATTATTTATATACTTTTATTCTTTCATTTTTAGATAATGGCCTCTTTTATAATATTCAACCCACCTAAGTATTTTTTGACACACAATCCGAATAAGTTCAAAACATCCGATTTAAACATAATCTATTAGGTAATTGAATGTAACATGATAATTTGGTAAATAAAAATAATAATAATAATTAAAAAGAATATCAAAAAATTATATAATTAATAGAGTATAATTATTTAGTAAAATAAATACACACATGACAATTGGGACTCAAGGAAATGATTTTTTTCTTGTCTCATTATTACTTCTGTATGATATGTGCCATATTCACAAATTGTTTATATTGTGCCGTGTATATACATAACATGAATATATTTTATGATTATAATAATTTTATTTATATGGATTTTATTATCCTTGTAAGGGTCTCTCTATCATGGGGATTACTTTTTCAATATAACCAAAGAGGTATGGTATTTTTTGTTTCAATTGTCCTTCTATAAGACATATGTTATTTTATATACCTACCAATTATTATAGGGGTAATATAAATATCCCTTGAAATTTTATCTCATGAATGTACACATTTTCATTATATTATATATTTCTTTGATTTTGATTCCTTACTTGGGATTATGATTATATGTTATAAAAGATGTAAGAGTCTTATGTTTCAATCTCTTCATTTATCTAGATTACTTTTGAATATGATTAAAATGATAAAATATTGTGATTTATCTCTAATGAAACACAGGAATATTATTCCCCTTTAGTTATTTCATGAGAATATATTTCTTCCCAACATTTTACCTCCAATTATGTATTCAAGATATCAATTGATTTTTTTAATAAATCATATATTTGTTCGAAAACACTTTTTTTATTAAACAATGTTTTTTAAAAATGATTTACCTATAATAAATTGATTTAAAATAAAAAAGGAAATTTTCCTCCAGAATTATTTTAAATTAATTTAAATAATCCTTTATAAATTTAAATTTTTTTTATCAAATAGAATAATTGTTAAAAAAATTTAAAAATTATTTTCAAAATGAAAATTATATTTTCTACATGAATGTTTTTAATAATATTTTAGGGGTATTTCTATTCACCAATTCCCAAAACCCATTTTGTACTTATTCTCTACATGGGATATTCTGTATTGTGACTATAATCAATATTTAATTGGATGTATTATGACTTTTTCAAATATATGATTATGGAATTTGATTTATTTTCCATGGGTTAATCATGATTCAAATTGATTTTCATGGAACCAATTAATTTTTTATGGGTAATTTTTCATCGCTATAATTTAAATTTATGGGTAGTTCTATTATTAAACAATTACGGTTTGTTGTTTTTTTATCCAATGATGTGTGGTACAATGATAAACCCATAATTGATGGTTTTGTGAAAATCCAATGATATGTGTTTCTTTGGTAGCCCTATAATGAATTTGTTATAGAAGTTGATAGTATGGTTCTTCCACTATTATGATTGATTTTAAGAGTGATATGGAATTGATTTCAAAATAAAACATTGTGTGTTATATATTATTAAATTGAATTAGGATGTTTCATTTGATCAGGATTTATATAATAGGGATCTTGATTATTAGTTCTTATGAAAATTTACATTTATGAAACCTTATTCCATGATATCAGGTTTGATGATCCGACTATGGATGGGTTTTAATATTAAATTTTCACACATACACAATTTTATTATTTCATAATATCCTTAATCTATTCTTATTGTTAATAATGGAATTCTGTTGTTAATTCTTATGTTTTTCCTTATAGATCATTCGAGAACACACTTTTTAAGTTTCCTTTTTCCCAGTTTATAAAGAATGAGGTTGATTGAGTTGTATTAATAATTTATTTTATATTTATGATGATTATTTATTAATGTAAAGTATAATTTTTATGTTACTTTGACAAAATTACCATTTAAAGTAATATATATTGTTTATAATGGAGTTTGTCCTCATTCTCAAGAACTCTAACCCAAAACTTTCCTCAATGAAGTATGTGATATAATTTTTTATTATAATGTTATATGGTCCACATGGAATGAATTAGGTCACAATAATGGGAAACATCTAGGTAAATGTAATGATTCAGTTTTCATCATCGAATATGGGAGTATGGGTTCTGGGATGTAATAATGTATCTCTCTAGATTCTATGCACTCATCGATAATTTTTAGTATTATGAATTGTTACTAGAGAAGAATCATTAGTTTAAATTGACTTCAATAACACTAGTATATGATTTAATAAAAAACTGATACATTTTCCTAAAGATTTATCATAATGTATATCATAAAATTCATAAAAACAATATGTGGTATCTAAACAATGTTGGGTGCATTGCACTAGAAGTAATAAATAATTCATATTGAAAAATTTTGATAGTACTAACCACATAAGATACCGAATATTTATAAAATTGATATATTTTTAGTAATATTTAATTCAAAAATTATTATTCTAACCAATAATAATAATATATTCTACAATACATCCATTTATGGGTGTTACCTTTGGGGAAAAAATTCCATTTTATCAGTTTTGTATTTTCATTTGAATGGTTTCCCGAAAAGAAACAATGTTGTTTTATCATCGTTCATTGATTCAAGTAAATGAGTAATACTTTTAATATTTATTAATTGATTCATTTATTATATTTTATTCATTAATTTAATATATTATAGTTAATTTCAAAGATAGATTATATATAGTAGTTAGAGAGTCTGTGTAAAAATAAAAACAATATGGTGAAAATTTTAATAAAAAACTTAAGTAATCATTCAGGATAAAGGAAATGAGTAAAACCTTATAGAAAACCGCAATTTTTTAGAAACTTATTATTTATACTATATAATATTTTTGTCATGGTTTCCATAAAGAAATAATAAAAAAACAAGATACAAATTTTTAGTGGGAAAAATTAGAAATAAATAATAAAAACCCCATAAAAAATAAGTGACATAAGAAAAATAATAAGTTGAAAGATACATAATAGTAAATAAATTAATTTATATGGAAGTAAATATAAATTTAATATGTCCATTATTAGTAGTTATATATGGGTTCACTATCAAACCACTTTCCAAATTATTAAATTATAGTAATACTTGAGATTGTGAGCTACAAAATGAGAGACATTGATACTGTTTAGTTAAATTAAATAAGAGTTGATGACTAATGTCATATTAAAAAATGTTATCAATAAGTATCCATATTTGAAAATTATGTGATTAAAATTCATTTAATTTCTAATATAATTGATAACTTTCCTCTTATCTTTAATATTTCATAAAACATTAAATTCTTGGTGTCATTTCTCACATACATTGGTTAGTTGGGAATAAAACAATAAAATCACTATAATTAATTGAAGGGGTATATTTTTTTGATATCATTAAGAATTTATTATATTAAAACAGATGAAATTTTATAGAATCCCAATTTTTTTGTCAAATATTATTATGTAATTTTTTTGACCTAATCATCTAACATACACTACCTATATATCATGAGGCATAATTTATTTTGAAGTCACATTTGATAATACATAAAATATTACTAAAACAATATATATATATTAATAACTATAATTTCCTCCAAAATTCCTTCAAGCACCTAAAAGGTCACAAGATTACATTGGGAATACATAAATTAAAGGGGTGATATATAAATCAGAATAAGGAAATAAACATGGTGATGAGTCATAACAAGTGAGTCAATGGATATAAAATGATAACATAAAAGGTAAGGCTCATTAATAATCACATGGGGGTTTAACATATATAACACGGTATTATATTATCATTAAAACCTAGGAATTTAGCAATAATATAAAATAAAGAATATTCATAAGTAGAAGATACATCAAAGACATCCTCTAGTGGTGTACAAATTCCCATCATAAATTAGTTTTAATCTATAATCCCTTACATAAAATATCATAATTAAAAAATTAACTATTGTATTAGTGTGCGGTATTAGAACAACGATCATAAAATTTACATAGTTATGTGTGTCCCAAAAAAGGAATCAATCATAATGAATGTAAATAAGTCCTTTGAGAAATGAACATAATCCATGTATTACCAAATCAAATGATAGTAGAATATTCATGTAATATTTTTTAAATAAATATATTTAGAATCTACTAGCATTAAATTGCATCTAATAAAGAGGGAATGTGGGATAGAGAGGTAATGGTGGTATCTAAATGAAAAAGTGTGGTTTTGAGGAAACCCTTACATTATGTTATAGAATCGTTAATTACTTGAACTTATTGTTCCCAATAATAAAATTATAATTATTCACTATATAATTCAAAAAACGTTTCATCTATATTTTATTTATTACAATTTTATTGCATTAATTGATCACCATTTAAATGTAGTATAAAGATTATTTTTTTGTTCTGGGAGAATTTATTCAACAATTCCAAAGTCAAATCACTTGTGGATTATAATTGATTTTCTTTTTAAATAATTCTACAACTATTGAAGTTAAATTAAATGGAAATAACTTCCATTATGAAATTTTTTTACTCCTAAATATCCATTTGTTTTTAAATTTAATGATGATTCACATTAAAAAAAGTTAATCTTAGGTAGTTAGTTCATTTAGTATGATTTATCAATTATCATGATCTAGATTAATTTTATTTAATTAAATAATTATTTAAATAGTACCAAAGAAAAAATAATTTCTAAAATTCTTGTTTTAATCATATATAACAATAATTATATTTTTATAACCATCCTTGAATGAACTAGAGAAAAATTAAGTACATTGTTTGATACCCCAATATTCTAAAATGAGAACATTGTATTCATTTGAATTTTCTTTATGTAATATCGAGCTTAATATATATACAAAATATATTTATTTAAATCTAATCACTTTGATAGTATTTGGAGCAGACAACCAGTAGTCTAAATGAACCATAATATAGTATGTCATTATTAAATATTCATTAAATTATTTTGTATTAATATAAAAACCTATATTAGGGAATGTGCAGTTATCTATTGATTATAAATAAAATTACAATAATTTAAAATAAAATGAAATGTTTTAGGAAAAACTGTATTTTTTTTAAAAACAGTTTAATCTCACATTATGCATATAATGAAAAAATATTTCATACCAATTTTAGAAAATATATTTGTAAAATTAAACACATATTTTCAAAAAATCATATCAAAATTTACATAGGGTGTTTTCTGGGATTTTAATGAAACATTTCATTTCTCAGTGAATAATAAAAAATAATGAATTTTTATTAAAAACATAATTTTAATTTAAATTATTTATATTTTAATTTATGGAGTTTAATGTAAAATTAGTAAAAAAATATATATTAATCCAATAGGGATTATTTGAATCATTTATATATTTAAAATTAATAAAAACTGGGTAAAATATTGAACTTTTTCTCTTGAAAAGCCACATTCTCATGACAGGAGAGAGATTAATTTTAAATTAAAATTTTCAAATTATGAAAAAGAATTTTGAAAAATGGATTAAATATTTTTAATTATAATTTTTTTATTAACTAATAATCTCAACATAATTTTAGACCAAAATTAATAGTGAAAACATTATAAATTATTTAAAAATGTTAAGGAACAAATGGATTTACGAGATGTTAGATTAAAATGATAAGGGTTAAAATGACACAAAACTTTCATAAAGTCTGTTTTATGTATATTTTTCTAACATAAAATAATAAAGTTTCAATAATACATCATTTTGGACCCTTTTTCATGGGATAAATGTGTTTTTTCTTTTTTATTTCAAAAATTACAAGTGTGTCACTCACCTCACTAATAAAGGGCCTCCCACTCTCCAATCATCTTGAAACCTTAAAACCCTTTATCACTAAATACATTACCAAATAAAATAATAAATCCATTATATTATTCTAAATGTTTTATTTTGGTCTTAAATCTAGGATTGGAAGGATTTTAATGCAAACCTAATGATGTTTCAAAAATAAAATTTAACATTCATCGATGAGAATCATAATATTATTTCTTCTAAAACATCCTTAAATTATTATTAAACCAATATTATATAATAAAATATTTAATATTATATATAATGATAGTTTTTTTGTTATGTTCATGGCCTAAAACAATTACCTTTTTAATCAAATGGGTTATGAAATCATCAATCATATCTACGTTGGACTACCACCTTGCGAATTAATGTCATCTATTTTCCTATAACCACCTATCATTGAGGGGTATAAATATAGATATCATGTATTTAAATGATATTAATAAAATAATAATACCAACTTATTAATTATATAAGATATTCATTTTTAATTTCCATTCGGTAGGTGATCTGATTACAAAACTCATGTGTGTGGCAGACTGTAACCACATGAAGTGATGTGATTCGTTTTTTCGTTGAATCGTTACATGGAAGGTAATACGGATGAATTTAATCAACACATATCATATAAATAAAATAATTAGTATATTAATACAATATTTATCATGATAATCATATAATATCTCATTATCATTCTAACCATTTAATACACAGAATGATGATTAAATTGATTGTGTACATATGGGATGTCACCTTCATGCAGCGATATGACTCTCTTTTCATCACCACCCCACAAGAATGATATATATATATATATATGTAAGAAAAAAAATATAATTTTTTATTATTATAATTCATTTTGTATAAAAAATTACACACCCCCTTTAATAATGATAGTTAAAAATTTAAAATTTTATCCATGCGTATATATGACCTACCTCCCCATGATTGTAACATGCTTGAATTTTTAAAAACATATTAGATCATTGGGATTAAAAGTATAATGGATATATATATATGATAAATATTTAATTATTATTATTATGGTTTTGATTTATAAATATTTTTTGTTGAATAATAAAAACATTTCTGAAAAAGATACATGAGAAATGAAGGCAAGTAACACCCAAAACAATAAAAATAATTTGAGATTAATAGGGAACAATTGTTAAGATGTTATAAGAATATAAAATAGATTATTATAAATATAAATATCTTTCCCTTATAAAATAATAATAATCATATGACAATTATATAGGATGTTAAATCTATTTCAACCAAAATTATGTGAGAGGTAGGGGACTTCATATCAACTTCCATTTATAGTGGTTAATTGTAATATTATCTGCCCAGTTTATTTTATATAGTTTATATACTACCTCATTAGCATGAAAAATCATAATTGATTAATAATTAATTTTATTTAATGTTTCAATATATTTTTTTCATCCATGGGAATTTGAATTGAATATTATAATGTGGTAAAGAATTTCATAACTCAATACATTTTTTGGGGATGTATTACTATTCACTTCCTTTGACTTTAAATGATTAGGTTTGTATTAGGTATTGATTATTTTTTGTTTTATATCCACCTTATTTATGTGGATTTCAATTTGACATTAATAATTGATTTATTCATTATCTGTAACATCAACATTTTGATTTTTTATAATGATTTATTTAACAACCACATTTTATTCATTATTTATTCCCAAAATTTCAATTAAAGGATATTAGTTAAAAATTGGATAAAAAACATTATATCTTCATCTACTCTATTTATTCATTTTTTTTAATGTAATGATACCATTTTTCAATCTCTGAAACATAAAATAATCAGGAATATGATTTTAATAAGATCACACTTCATTTTTTTCCCTAGTCAAAAATCTGTTTTCCTCCCAAACCAAGTTTCTAAAAAAATTACAAAAATGTATTTAGAATTTAAAATTTTATTTAATAACTTAAATTTAACCTATTTTTAATTTTTAAAATTTTTAATGGAATATTCATGTCTTTTTCAAAACCTGGGGAATTTGGCTTTTACAATAAATATGATATGAGTCCTTGTAAAAAATAAATGAAATAAAAAAATTATTATTTTTTAATAATTATACGAATTATTTTTTAATAAATTTATATATATATATATTTAATAATTGTAAAAATTATGTTTTAGAAATATTAAAAATTATTTTTTTACCAAAAATTTCCTATTTGTTAATGAAAATTATGTTTTAATAATATGATATCAATTATTTATATTATATATATGAAAAAATATTTAAAACCCTCAATAAATTATAATATGTTCATGTAATAATTAATGTATTTAGTATATTTTTATACACATCGCCTTGTTAAGAATATGCAACACAACACACATAGCAAGTTTGTGTTACATAAAAGGCACAGTTTTACTCTCATTTAATAGCTCACCAATTTTAATTATAAATTTTGGAAATTTAAAAAAACTTTTTTATAAAAATATTCATAATTTATTAATTCATAATTTCAAATTTACTTTTGTGTGATTTTTTCATATTTTTTGAAGATGTTTAATATTTTGATTACTAGTGAAAAATACAACATTTTAGTTAAAAATTCATTTTCGTTTAAATAATTATTATTGTTAAATTATATTTTAAATTATTTTGGAAGAAAAAATATCTCAACTATAAATATATATTAAACCAATTTAGTTTATTGGAATAATTTTTATATTTTAATAGGACATGAAAACATATTGAACTATTGAACATTTCTGCATTAAAAACACACTTTCTCACCATGTGTGCGAGAATATAGTTAATCTTAATCTTCCCACATCAGTTATTTGAATTTTGAAAAACGAATATAAAAATTGATAATAAATACATCATTTCTGGCCTAATAAGATAAACTAAATTTTAAACTAATTAGTGAATGTGATTATAAAGTTTTACGTTGATTAAGGTATGATTAAGCTTATTAAGGGACTAAACCATAATATTATAGACGAAAATGACTTAGAAACGTATTGATATTCCATTGGATGAAAATAATTTTCCAATATTTTCATATGAATAGAATATTATGGTTTATTGAGATATTATTAAATGGATGTTCCTGATATAAAAGTTTATGTAAGGAAAAAGATAAAAGAAGGACTTTTTACCTTTAACGTATATAAATAATATTTATTTATAAAAACATCATTTATTAAGTCATACATATCCTTTCGAATGAGAAATAGGGTTTTAATCATAAAAATTTATTAATAATTTTTATGTACTTTTTGTTTACTTTACATTCTTAAGAAATGCCAACGTAGTGATTATTTTGTTAATAATTATCTAAAAAAAATTATACAATAAATATTAAAAGTTAAGTGAATGGATTAAATTATAGTAGTTTTTATAGAATATATCATGTTACACATCCTTATAACAAATATATATTAATTAAAATATTATATTTATATTTTAAAATTAAAATTAAATAAATAATATATAAATTTACATTGTTGTTATTTTACGATAAATGATATTTTATAAAATGATTTAAAATTAATAAAAATACAATATTATAAAAAGTAATTTTAAGTGTTAATAAATATTAAATATGATCTATTAATGGAATAATTGGTATTTTATTTTTAATATATTAACCCATATATTGTAAAAATGATGATTACACAGTCCGAGTTTAAGTAGTGTTTCAATGCATCCCAGGCACTTTTTTAAAATTAATTTCCAAAATACATGGTTTTTTATTTTATAAATAACATATAATAATAAACATTCAGTATATATATATATATATTCATAAATAAAAATTTAGTTAATTAGTAATTCTAAAATTACTAGGATTTGAAAACTAGTTACATTAATAAGAATCAAAATGATAAAATATGGGAATCTTAAGAGAAAAGGAAAAAAATAATTAAAATGAAAATATTATTGTGTCTCTGAGGTTTTCACCAACCATAATTCCCCTTTAATCTAAACTATGTACATTTTTAATTCAAATTAGTTAATACAAACCTCTCATTAATGAATAATGTTTGGTATTTACGAGAGTGTCACTTCCCCTCCACTATAAAATGAAAATCACACTACCCCTTACTCACACCTATCAAGCCTCTTTGGATCAACCAAGATCTTACAATTTATTTAAATAACATAACTTCCATAATCATATTAGACTCCCCTTGTTTATAAATAAATCCAAGGAAGTCGTTTGGTGCAATCCAAGAGGTGTTATCTGATTAATAGTTAACAAACATTCTTAAGCTTTATAGTTTAATTTCCATTATCCACTCCCCAAAATATCCTCATGTCATGATTTCATAACAACACCGGTATAATAAATATAATAACATTTTATTATTCTATGATTTCAACCTAAAAATTCATACAGTTCCACTTAATTGGTATCAGACATACTATTTCTGTCTATGGTGAACTACCGCCCCAGAAAACCATGATTGTTCATTTTTTTCTTTTAACTCATATCATGCAGGAAATTATGATGGAAACTCTATCTATATGTGATATATGTGATATTTATTATTTATTTATACTTATTTAAACCTTTTATTACACATATCATTAATAAATTCCAATTTTCGTTACTAAGATAACATCATTGAAGGATGTGTGGAATACCACCCCCTCGAAGTGATGTGATTCGTTCACTCTATGCATGGAATTCATTAAAGATGACATTAATAAAATATATTAACATATATAACATATATATGATACTAGAATTATAGTATAGATAATTATCATTTATTTTTTAATCATTTAATATGAAAAAGAAATGAATGTAGCGGTCATGCCTATGTACTGCCTAATGTCTCTAGGAATTGTGAATTTCATTTCATAGCTACAAACATTATAGAAAATTATAAATACACATGTACTAAATATATAAGATAATTAAGTCATATTTTATATTCTAGAAATTTTGAAATCATGATTTATTTAAAAGGAACAACATGTAATAATTGAAAACATAAGTGAGAAAACTAGTCCATTAACACCCTTAATAGTTTAAATACTAAATGTGCCTTAACAAACATGTAATAAAATATTATAAAAAGATAATATATAATATTATAAACATCAGTAAGTTTCTTTTATATGTTAGTAATATATTTTAAACCAATATACATGAGTATAAATACCACACAACAAAATGAAGGTTAAGGTAATGGATTTTATCTCAATTTACATTTCATTAAGTCTTTTTTTGTTATGCACCAATTAACTTTTATTAGTTTATGAGCCTCCCAAGACATGTTATGTCGTGAATCTAATTATTATCATGATATTATATTTATTATTTAATTAATTGGGAATTAATTTTTAAATGTTTCAATGTGGTGTGGGTTACTTTGGAATATTTATGGATTGTTTTTCCTCAAGAATGTTTTAATGTCATCTACCCTAGTTGTTTCTTATCATCCTTTGAGGTATTATTGATAAGTAAATTTTATTTTTTCAATATAGATTTTTTATACAGAACATTTTTTATTAATTTAATCAATCATATTATTTGGGGAATTCATTTGTCATGATAGAAATGGGTTAAGGACCATTTAATGTAAGCATTAAGTGTTGGGGATCGGTCATCAAATACCCCTTGATGCATTAGTAGACTCATGGGATGGAATTAGGTTGGAATAACATTTCACTATTATAACCAGTATGATATAAATTATAATGTGATATTTAGTTACATATGATTTATGTTTTGACCAACCATATTGGTTTTCAACCAGTATGTAACAAATCATCTGGTGAAAGTTCTTAACATTAATTTCCCCTAAATAACTAGGAAACATGGTTTCATATAAGTAATAATTTTAATAATTTAGAATTATCTTATTATAATTATTTATACACGATATTTTTGAATCAATATATCTATGGATAAACATCATCATCAGTTTATTGATTAATTACATGTGTTTCAGTTTCCTCAATATAGATATTGATATTTTCTTATCTAGTTATTTTGATGGCATGTGTTATCTGTTATTTTCCATGACCTAATTATTATTCACATTGACACGTTATTTCATTCACATAACTTAACATTATGGATCAGTTGAGATCACCCTTATTATGGTTCCCTTCCCCATGTTCGGAATAACAAAATGATGAATAAGATTGGTTGGACTCGGTTTATTTTATTTTATTATGTTTCATATTTTATGTTTTATTTACCAATGTATTATTAGTATCATGTATGTAATCTGGAATTCCAGGATTGCTAAACTGATTAGTACCTTTATAATTGATAAATTTTAATCAGGTTGAAGAAAATAAATAATGCATCATCTCCAGGACTCTAGGGTTGGGTGGTATAGTAGGTAATAGAGGGAGGTTCAACACCAACCATGAAAACTATATTTTGAAAAAATATGTTAAGAAACATAACCCTAAGATATCCTTTGATGATGAGTATAGAATTACATTCTATAGTTTACAATATATATATATATTTTGAAAGAATTCATAGCAATAAATATTTTTGTGTATTGTACTGGTGAATTTGATATTAGCATAGATGTAAAAATAAATAATAAATCCAACAAGGTGTTCTTGGATAGACATAGGGTAACATAGTACAGGAAAATGGTCCTTATTTCTCCCCTTATTTGAGATTCATGAGGGGTATTCTAAGGATTATAGCGACCCTTCCTTTTCTTACAATACTATTACATAATTTTATAGATAAACAACATAATAGTATTACAAAAAGTGGATCCAAAGGTTTAGTGCCTTGGGAAAACTAGGACCATACATAACAATTACAACATCATTCATAAACATTTATTTAATTTTTTCTTCTATAGCGTCTTATTGGCACATGTCCAATCCTTACTATATATAGCCACCTTAGGATATAAATAAAAAGGGGTGAGCTAAAATCCCAGTAAGAGGATATATATAAGGAGAATATAGCATGGGGTGAGCATAATCATGACATAGGAAATAGATCATGAACATGAGAGGAAGCATAAATATAAGACTTGAAATGTGGCAATGCATAAAAATGAAACATCATGTCTAAGTGGTTACCTACCACACATAATTGTCAACCGAGATAGAATCTTTTTAACACATCATTTCAAAATTACTTATGAGATTCATCACTTTACCCAATACATTGGATCGCTTTATAATTTCGGGCACACCCATCACATTAATACATCCATATTGTGCTATTTAATTTTGGGTGCACCCGTCACATCATAATATTATCATTATCATGCATGCCACATATAACATATATAAGTAATAAACATAAATAACCCTTGTGAAGTAATGGTTTTCATCTCATTATAACACATTAATAAACATCGGGTTTCCAAAACAAAGAGGGAATAACAGACTTGATACAAGAACCATCAACCATGAATGAGAAGTAAAAGGTGAGTTCTTAAAAGAAGAGTTCTTTTGGAAAAACTTTTTCTGACACACACTAGAGTGGTAACCATGTATATACCATAATAAGAAAGAAAATGTTGTACAACTGATTTTTTAGGAGAAACCATATCAAAAAAATTGAGTGAAAGAGGGAGAACCCGAAAGATGAAATTTTGGTTCGAGAATTTCCCCTTACCTGGTATCTGAATTCTTCCTCCTATTTAATGTCATGTATAATGACATTATATTCATTAATTAGAAATATTGAAACATCGTTACATTAATATGGCTCATTATAGTTTAATTAAGTTATTTTATGTTCCTTTGGATGAGTTCTAGAGTTTAAGAAACATTGTTCGGGAATATTTTTCTTTATGGTTTTCTTGAGTGGTTACCTTGTATTCTTAAATTGAAGTTTGGGTAGAACATAGATAAACCTCAAGAACTAATTTTACATGTTATTAATGGTATTAAAAGAGTTTTAATGATCTTATAATGAATTATATTATATCCATGTTGATGAATCATTAGATAATAATTAAGTGATTATTATTTGGGTTTATTTTGGAGATTTTTCGATCATATTGTACTTGTTTTATTTTATCACTAGAAATATGGTCATAAGTTAGTTCTAGAACTATAAATGTGAGATAATACAAATAAAATATTCTGGTTAAACTATAAAAATGGTTTCATGACCAGATATGAATGTAGAAATGGATGAATAAAACATGTTGTTCTTAAAGGTGATAAATTAACACCTCACGAACAACGTTCTCTTTAATAAAATAAAAGAAAGAAGGAAAGAGGTTTGGATGATATAATTTACCATTAGCATCATAACATTCCATATAATGTATAATACTAGAGCTAAAATACCATTTGGATGAAGATTGGTTGGGAGAGATTAAAAATTAACTTGAACTTGAAAGGAAATTAATGGAGAAGGGGGAGAGAAATTGCCTCTTAAACCCTCCTTTTGAGATCCTCTTTAAGGAAGCTAGGATTGGTCTTTTGATGATACCAGAAGCTCTTTAATGTGGGATAGGGTCTAGGGACGATGTTTGGTAAGAGTATAGTAAATTATTGGAGATTGAGAGGTGTGAGGAAATGACAGTGTGAAGGTTGGTTTTTATAGTGGAGGGGAGAGGGTTTTCTTAATATTAAATTCATTAGTTTATTATTTCATCACAAGACAAGGAATAGTGATTCATAAATGTACAAGAATAGTTAATAAGTCATGTTTGTTTGTGATTTTGGTGATTACACCACTTGTGATGTCAAGAATAGTGGGTTGTAATTATAATGTATTTATACGGAAAATTATTGTATTTTACTATTCACAAAAACTTCATGTATTTTAGAAAAATACCCAAAATTCACCCCAACCATTTTTAGATGTTTATAAGAAAAAAAGGAAGTCCAATTTTCAAAAATAATTTTCTAAATTTTATTAATTTAATTTTTAATTAAAATCATTATTTACCTAAAAACAGTTTTTAAAAATAAAACTTATTTTATAATACTTTCAAAAATTACGTAAGGTCTTATAAAATTATCTAAAAACTATAAAAAATTGATTTTTTAATTTATGAACACATTTTAGGAAAATAATTTTTCTTTTAAATTAAGTAATTAATTATAATTATTCATTAATGACTTACAAAATACCAAAACGTTTACTACAGTCAAATTGTCAGTTTCTAAGATGTCTAAATTTTATTTAATTATTCATGGGTAAGGTATCTCTTATTTTGGATGATTTGATATTCATAAGGGTCATATTACTATTCATAACGTTAGGTTGATATTCACAATGGTATGTAACTATTCACTGAAAATTATTTTTGTTTCATTAGACTCCAAAAGTCATCTTGAACACAACCGTGTATATTGGATTTTCGAAATTCAAGACACAAAATCGAAAAACATATGTTTAAAGTCACTTAGTACTTAGTAGTTCATTATGTTGTGTTTTCATGTGAATTTGTGGCATATTTATAATAAGGAAATTTCCATTGAAAAACATTGTGTCCTTACAATCTTCCCCCATTAAGAAATTTCACCCCCGAAATTTCACTTTACAAAAACAGGTGAGGGTACTTCTCCTTCATTGCCTCCTCTGGTTCCCAAGATTCTTCCTCATACTTATGGTTCCTCCACAACACTTTAACAAGATGAGTTGTCCTATTGCACAAAACCATATCTCTCCGATCCAAAATATCTACTGGCACCTCCTTATAAGAGAGATCATCTTCCAACTATACCACCTCTGAGTTTAGTACATTTGAGGGGTCTGGTATGTATTTCTTCATGACAGATACGTGAAACACATCATGAACTTCAGCCACATTCAAGGGAAGTGTAAGTCGATTGGCCATGACATCTATGCAGTCAAGGATCTCAAAGGGTCCAATGTGCCTTGGGCATTACATCCCTTTCTTCTCAAATTTCATGACTCTCTTATAGGGAGATATTCGATGGAAGACTTTATCTCCAACTATGACCAACAAGTCCCTTTGACGATTGTCAGCATAGCTCTTTTGCCTACTTTGAGAAGCATTGATGTGTTTCTGGATGACTTCATCCTTCTCCGTCATCTTTTGCAAAATATTGGGTCCAAGTGGCTTTCTTTCTCCAACTCCATCCCTACAGGTTAAGGTTCTACATCACTTTCCATACAGAGCTTCATATGGATCCATCTGATTACTCAAGTGGATTTTATTGTTGTATGATAATACAACCAATGGGATATGTTTATCCCATACACCATTGAAATCTAGAGAGCAGGCTCTTAACGTATCTTAAAGTGTGTGAATTACCTTTTCTGACTGGCCATTGGTTTGGGGATGATAGGTCGTGCTAAAATTGAATCCAGTAATCAAAGAATGTTGAAGGATCCTCCAAAATTTAGATGTGAACCTTGGATCATGGTCAGAGAAAATTGATTGTGGAACACCGTGCAGTCTCACCACTTCCTTCACATATATCTTTGTAAGTTTTTCAATCAATAGATCTTCTTAAATAGTGATGAAATGGGCAGTCTTGGTGAGTCGATCAACCACAACCCATATCAAATTATTTCCCTTCGACGTCTTTGGGAGACCCATCAAAAATTCCATAGTAACATTTTCCCATTTTCACATGGGTATAGGTAATAGATGCATCATCCCTTTGGACTTTTTTCACTCAGCTTTAACATGATGACATACCAAACACCTTGATATATATTTCGTAATCTCCTTCTTCATGTTATCCCACAAGAAGTGTTCTCGGAGATCACAATATATATTGGTACTCCTAGGATGGATAGAGAAAGTTGAGCTATGTGCATTGTCTAATAGATCCTTCTCTATCCCAGGTGATGAAGGCACACAAATCCGCGTTCCAAACCAAATCACACCATCATCACTGATATAGAACTCTAGTATTTTCCTTTACATATCTGCATTCACCTTGTTTTATATATCTACATCATCCCTTTTTTCTTCCTTAATATTCTCCTGAATGAATGGATGCAAAATAATTTGGGAAAGGTAAAATGTATCCCATGCCCTTATAATTTCCAAATCATTCCTTTTCATATCTAAGAACATATGGTCTTTCTAAATCCATAACATTGATATAGTATCATGTTCTTTTATACTCAGAGTTTCTACTACCTTGTTCGCCTTTCCAGGATGGTAGTGAATAGAGTAATCATAATCCTTGATTATCTCTAACCACCCCCTTTGACGCATGTTGAGCTCCTTTTGTGTGAATATATATGTTAGGCTCTTTTGGTCGGTGTATATGTCAAACTTATCCCCATAAAGGTAGGTGCACCGGATTTTTATGGAAAAAATCACGGCTTCCACCTCTAGATCATGCGTCGGGTAGTTCTGCTCATGGGTCTTCAAATATAATGAGGTGTAGGCTATCACATTATCATTTTTCATGAGTACACAACCCAAGCCTTTCTTTGAAGCATCACTGTCAATCGCAAAACATTATCCACTTTTCAGTAGTGTGAGTATAGTTGTAGTGATAAGCCTTCTCTTTAGCTCCTTGAAGCTTCCCTAAAATTCTTCCGTCCAGACATAATTTACCCCATTCCTTGTTAACTTAGTTAGCAGGCTTGACAATCATGAGATGTTTCTCACAAAATTTCAGTAGTACCCAGCTAATCCAATAAAACTACAGATTTCGGTGACACTAGAGGGCATGGGCCATTCTTCAATCACCTTTTTCATTAAAGGATCAATAGAAATTCTATAACTTTTGATCACATATCCCAAAAATGTGACTCACGTCATCCAAAATTCACACTTGCTGGACATGGCATACATATTCTCCTTCCTCAATGCCGCCAACACAAGTCTCAGATATTCTTCATGTTCCTCCTTGCTCTTGGAGTAGATGAGAGTATCATCATAAAACACTACCACAAATTTTTTGACGTAATGTCTAATGACTCTATTCATCATATCCATGTAGATTTATGGTGAATATGTAAGTATAATGGTAATCTCCAAAAACTCGTAGTGTCCATACCTTGTTTGGAAGGAAGTCATCTGAATATCATTCTTCTTATCCTTTACCTGATGATATCCATAATGAAGATCCACCTTTGAGAATTATTGGGCACCACTTAACTGATCAAACAAGTCATCAATCTTAGCGATAGGATACGTGTTCTTTATGGTGATCTTGTTGAGTTCTCGATAATCGATACGCAACTGAATTGTTCTATCCTGCTTCTTCACAAAGAGCATTGGTGCAAAATAAGGTGATGCACGAGGGCGTACGAACCCTTTTTCATTATTCTCTTATAGCTGCTTCTTTAACTACTCTAGTTCGATAGGATCCATCCAATATGGACACTTTGAGATAGGAGTAGCTCCGGGTATAAGTTCAATTGAGAAGTCTACCTCATGATCTTGTGGAATTCTGGGTTACTCTTGAGGAAATACATCTTCTTATTCCCTTAAGATAGGCATTTCCTCTAGGTTGGAACTATCCTTCGAACTAACTATTTAAGAGAGGTATTCTTCTTCATAGGGAATTAACATCCACATAGATGAATGACTTTTCATAGGAGATTTATGACCTTCCTTGAATTTTTAGAGGATCACGAGATGATTCGTAATATGAAATGATATTTCCATTTCTTGACATTTGATATGTGCTCTATATAGTGAGAGCCATTCCATTCTTATTATAGCATCAAATTCCACCAAGGGAAGTATTGCGATATTTTCCACAAGAATATTCCCATCATATGCTAATAGGGGAAGAGTCAAACACTTGTGTCGTAATAGTTGCAACACTTTTTGTTTTTACATATATATCTTTTTTAAGATTTAGGGGCTTCGATTCTACAGTTCTTGTGAACTTGCAAGATATAAAGGAATTCGTAGAACCAGAATAAAATAAGACTTTCTCCACTCTTGAGTGAATAGGAAGTGTACCTTGTATGACTTCATTATCTTGATCCACTTCTGTAGTAGTGATGGAATAATCCTTCCCTTGATTCTTTGGAATTAATGGTTTCTGACATTGATAACCCACGAGAACTAGAGGATTAGTGGACTGACTTGCATAGTGCCCTAGTTCCCTATAGTAGTATCATTGAACCATGAGTGGTTCTCTCATTTATTTTTCTACATTCTATAACCTTTTCATGTGTTTTGGACACTCTCGAGCATGGGGTCTTTCTTTCCCACACTTGAATCACTTCCTTGTCCCATTGAGGCAGTTCCCATGGTGCGAATTCCCACATTTTTGGCATGTGGGTCATCGAGTTTTCTTCCCACCCTTATCATGAAATCCACCATATTGAAAATCCATTTTTTGTTTCTTATCACCATAGCTAGGGGACCATTCTCCAAACTCTATCTCCACTTTGAGAGAACACCAAAAAAATTCTTCATAACTCCCAATGTCTTGAATTTCAATAGCCTTTCGATGGTGTGGTTTTGATCCACTAAAGAATCTATCATTTTTACTATCATTATTGATAAAAAAACCCCAAGCGTACCTTGGAAGACTTGTGAAATTAGCTTCATAGGTTGCGACAGATTCTCCTTATTTTTTATTGAGCTATATGAATTCTCTCTCCATCTTCGTATGAAGATTTCGTGGGAAATACTTCTTAAGAAACGTTATCTTAATGTCTTCCCATTCCATCTCATCAATTTCCTCCCTTGTCTTGGTGTTCTTAACCAAATCCCATTTTTGATCATCTTCTCCATATATATGATAAATGAATAGGTTCACCTTCCCCGTCTTATAATAGTGAGGAACAAAAAAGATCTTCTCTATGGAGTTGACCCACTATTCCTCAACAAGTGGATCAGAAGATCTAGTAAACGTTGGTGGTCGTTGCCGCATAAAACATTAGATATCCAATTCCTCCCTCTTTGGTGAAGGATAAAATTCCCCATTATTATGGTTATTGATCATAACTTCAGATAAATGGGTGAGAATCTCCATGAAGTTCTGAACTCCACAACCCAAATCATTGGGGATGTCATTCGGGCAATTGTTGCATTGGCCCTCACATGATTTGTGGGCCTCGTTTCTCCTGGTTCCAACCATTTTCTAAAATAGAAAATGTTAGAAAAAAACAAAAGTCAACAAGTCATGATTACGTAACTTATTATTTTGAACAATTTAAACTAAAAGCATAACATATGGTATCCCTATGTAAATATTCTTGTGTTGTTATTTGTACTTAGTCTCATGCTAGAGGTTTTCACTAGGGTTCAGTAATCCTAATTCCCAAATTAACTAAACAATTCCTCTGATACCAACTATAGTGACCCATTCTTTTCTTTCATTAATATTAATTAATTTTAAAGATAAAAACCATAATGTTGTTACACATAGAGGATCCAAAGGTTTAGTTTATTGGGAAAACTAGGACCATACATAACAATTACAACATCAAGCATAAACATTTATTTAATTTTTTCTTCTCTAGAATGTTATGGGAACTTGTCCTATCTTTAGTACATGTAGCCACCTAAGGATATTACATGTTATTAATGATATTACAGAAGTTTTAATGATATTATAATGAATTATATTATATCCATGTGGATGAATTATAAAATAATAATTAAATGATGATTGTTTGTGTTAATTTGAGATATTTGTCGATCATAATGAACTTGTTTTATTTTATCACTAGAAATATGGTTATAAGTTAGTTCCAGAACATTAAATAGGAGATAATACGTATAACATATTATTTTTCAACTATAAATTAGGGTTTCATGACCATATATAAAGGTAAAAATTGAAGAAGAAAACATGTCGTTCTTGAAGGTGATAAATTAACACCTCACGAACAACGTTATCTTTAATAAAATAAAAGGAAGAGGGAATGGGGGTTGGATGATATAATATCCCAATAGCATCATAAGATTCTATTAAATTTATAACACTAGAGATACAATACCATTTTGATGATGATATTCAGGGAGAGATCAATAAATTAACTTGAACATGAATGAAAATTAAAGGGTAAGAGGGAGATAAATTACCTCTTAAATCCTCTTCTTGAGATCCTCTTTAAGGAAGCTATGCTTAGTCTTTTGATTAGACCAGAAGCTCATGAATGTGGGAGAGGGGATAAGGAGGATTTTTGGGCTGAGTTTAGAGTAGGCTTAAATCTTTAGAGGTGTGAGGAAATGTGGGTGTGAAGGGTGGTTTTTATAGTGGAGGGGAGAGGGGTTTTCTTAATGTAAATTTCATTAGTTTATTATTTCCTCCTAAGATAAGTAATAGTGAGTAATCCATGTCCAAGAATAGTAAATAAGTGATGTGAGTTCTAGACTTGGGTGCTTACATCACATGTGATGTCAGGAATAGTAGGTTTTAATTATAATGTATTTATATGGTAAATTAATGTATTTTACTATTCACCAAAAATTCAAGTATTTTATAAAAATCCCAAAAAACCACCCCAACCATTTTTCAACATGTAGAATCCAAAAATGAAGTCAATTTTTCAAAAATAATTTTCTAAATATTATTAATTTAATATTTAATTATAATCATAATTTACCTTAAAAACAGTTTTTAAAATTAAAACTGATTTTATAGTGTATTCATGATTTATGCAGTGACTTATAAAATCATCTAAAAACAATAAGACATCAATTAGTTAATTTATGAACAGATTTTAAGAATATAAATTTTCTTTTAAATTAATTAATTATTTATAATTATTTATTTCTGACTTTCAAAATACCTAAATGTTTATTATGGTCAAATTGTCAACTTATATGATGTCAAAATTTTATTTAATTATTCATGGGTAAGGTTACTCTAATTTTGGATGATTTACTATTCATAAGGGCCATATTACTATTTATAACGTTAGGTTTCTATTCACAAGGGTAGGTTACTATTCACTGAAAATTATTTTTGTTTCATTAGTCTCCAAAAATCATCTTGAACACAACCGTGTATGTCAGATTTTTAAAATTCAAAACACAGAAGTGAAAAACTTATTTTTAAAGGTAACTTAGCACTTATTAGTTCATTATGTTGTGTTTTCATGTGATTTTATGACATATTTATAAAAAGGAAATTTCCAATGAAAAACATTGGGTCGTTACAGGATAGTTCACAAAATCTTTACATACCGTAATGAAGGATTTCATATTATATTTTTTCCCTAATGTAACCAAATTTTATTATTATAATATTTGTTATGCATAAATCTTTTTAATGGACTATAGAATATTTGGAATTATATCTTATGAGATATTAAAGTTTTTTACATTGTTTATAAATGGCACATGGAGGGATGAATGATATCAATAATCATAAAAAATGATGGGATTTCTCTCTTGAGGAAACCAATATGGCTGGTATTGGAACGAGATATAATAGTGATATTAGAGGAACATTATCATTTTATGATGAATAACCAAACTAGAATGCATCATACTATTCTAGAAAGATAATCTATAATGCTGGATAAATTTATATAATAGAATCTCTCATTTTTTTTGAGACTACTAGACAAATTAAATTTGATAAATCAAATAAATATTTAAAAAATACATTTTTGGCATTCAGATACGGGGAAAGGAAAAGGACTACACTTTTAGTGTATTGTCCCAACGATGACACCAATCCATGGTGGCCTTTGATCTATAATACAAGGGGGGAGAAGAAATTTAACTCATGTATTAGAAAATGTTTATAGAGAAATTCGTTGATAAGTACTTACATCAAGAACAACAAACTGAGATGAAGGGGATGTTCATTATCTTAAATAAAATTGATGAATAAAGTGTGGATGATTATGTAGTAACATTTACAAGGTTATATAGTCATTCTATGGATTTTATACACAACATGTATACTAATATAAACCACTTATTTGATAGTTCTAAGACAAATCATTGAAGGGAAGTATTTAATCAAACCATTTCCTAATACAATGATATAGTTTTATGTGCTACCAAGATAGTGAAATAATTCACAATGTACTATAGATTCCAAAGAAATATTGAGAAGAAGAGGATGGTGGATCAAAAAATAGATAAGGGAATTAATATAATAAGGGACTTTTTTCATTTTACAATTGTGTAAAGAAACACCTCGGTGCCTTCTTTAGGGGAATGTGAGTTTTTAATAAGTATACAAAAAAATACCACAATGTTCATGATTTCAAGGTAGGGTAATAAAATTATAGTGACTTAGGATTAACATACATGGATATTATATCATTTTATATGAATATATAGTAAATGAAAAAAATACATTCCCAAGGAACGTAATAGATTTGGGCCTTTGGAAACTTGGGAACAGAATATTCTATCATGGAGAATGATCTTAAAAATCTCCGATAAATATATACACTTGTTGTACATCTACCTAAAATATTTCTTCAGAACCTTGGGAATGGAAACATAATAATGGGGTGATCATAGATTCATAGTTAATATAAATAAATTATATGCATAATCATAACATGAACAAAATGGTATGGAACATTAGAATAAAATATTAAGATAATACACTATATATTAGAGATTATATAAAATATTTTCATTTCAGAGGAGATGAATAATGTGTAAATAAAAGAAACAATCCATGAATGAATATCATAGGAATGATATATGGAATTTTGGTATACACATAGTCATATAAACCCCATATATCAACGCGGCCAACCATTTCCTTTGTAGCTTGTTAGGAATGGTTTAATCTTCTATGTACCTACTTCGAGCATGTGATTACCACACTTGTAGCCTCATGTTTCGAAAATGGGATATCCTTCTATTTCCCATCTTATTTTGGGCCTGGGATGTCCTACCATTTACCCTCCTATTATAGGATTGGGATTTCCTATTGTTTGCTCTCTTACCTCAGGCACGGGATGTCCTCTTATGTACCCTCTTGTTTTGGGATTGGGATGTCTTCTTGTGTACCCTCTTGATTGAGGATTGAGATATCCTTATGTTTATCCTTTTATCTCAAAAATAATTTATCATTACCTGATGCATTGGAAGGAGATATAGGTTCCACCCACTTAATATTAATGTCATTCATACATGTTCCACACAAAATAACTTTCATCATTTCATTACCCATAAAATTCATTGGGCTTGTAATCATCAAATAATTTCCCATGAAATTAAATGGGTATCATTATAATTTATTCCAATAATAATCTATTTAACTATATATGATTCTTAATAACTTCATAAAATCATAATATGTGAAAATAAGAGTGTTTCAAAAGCATACATATTTTGGAAAAAAATGGGTGTCATAACCCTCAAGACATCAAAGAGTGAAAATATTATAGATAAAATAGTAATTTAACAATTAAGTAATTTCCTTAAAAAACATGAGTAACATCAATGGATGTCATCCTAGATAGAAAATTATTTCTAAATATATTTTGAAAACATTTCTTGAAGAAAATACAACTTATTCATTAAAAAAGGCATTTTAATATAGAAAATCACATTAAAATAATTTTATTAGATACTAAAATTGAAAACATATAAATAATCCTTTTTCGTTGAAAACATATAAATAATGCTTGAAAACATATAAAACAATTCTTCAATATAAAACATTATTAAAACCCATTTTTCTTTGAAAATAGATTTGAAATATTTAAATGGAATCATTGGAAACTGATAATAATTTTTAAAATACTTTTTTATTCCAAATTTTTATCAAGTTTCATTTTAAAATATTATTAAATACATTTCTGAAAACATGGTTTTACAAATAAAATATAATTCTGACTGAATCGAGAGATATTGTCAAATTTTCATAAAAATATTATTTAAATTATATTAGAATCCAAATAGAGGTAAAATTATAATAATACTTGTATATAAAATTATTCAATTGATTTTATCAATATTTATTAACATTATCTACATATGTATCCTTAGAGTTCATCAAAGACACATAATCACCAACAAACTTGAAAACCGATGAGATTATTTCAACAAAATAACACCACATGGTCAAATGGGATCATAAAATCCATTTAATAAAATTAAAATTACCTAAATATTAAAATACCATTAAAATAATTATACTCATTATATAATTACAAAAACCTAATAAAATTCATTGAATAACAAAACAGTAGTCTCAACAGATGAAAATTGAGTTAATCATTTTTACCGATTTGTTAACTTTTGAAACATAATCCCCATGATGGAAATATCATACAATTGATATTTATATAACCATAAATTAGTGTTTATGTGTCATTGGATACAATCATGGGTTGTAAATACACCACACAAATTGATAGGGTGGTGAAAATAGAATGTATCTCATAGAAATAAAAAGTGATATGAAATCCACATACCATGTGTCTTGAATCTCATCGTACATGTTCCTAAAACCACTTTAACCATAATATTATATCTAAAACCATATATGGTTTTATTACTATCTTATATTTCCATCTTTTTAATTATCTTATATTAAGGATTCACTTCAGGTAAAATTCACTTTATTATTCAGAAGTGTCTTAATTTCTAATATCATTAGTATTTGTAAATTATATAACAATTTTTAGAATTTAATCCATGATATAAATATCATATATAAACAATAAATTTATATTAAAATAATCTACATAATATATAAGTATGAAATGGAATACATCGAACATGGAGGCGGTGGCCCGTACGAACGCATGAACACTATTTTCGTATAATTGTTGTGTTGATATAATAAAATTAAAAGATATTTATGTTTGTGTATATATATATCCTTATCATATTAGATTAGTTATATCATATATATCAACTATATTCACTAAAATTGTCTTTAATACAATCCATGTGGTGTATGAAGCAATCCACACTTCCTCAAAGTAAATTATATTATTGAAACAATTTGTAAAGTAACAAGATATGTGTTATAAAAATGAATACATGATCTTAAATACATAATGAATTAAATATATTAGATATATTAAGAGTTTATATCTCAAAATTTACAACATGGTAGGGGGTAATAAAAAAATGAAGAATCACCATTTCGTGATGTAGCAGTTCACCGTAAACAGAAACCATATGTTCATTACCAATTAGATGGAGGTGTTTGTGAGTGTAGGATTAACCATTTATAAAAAAACATACTATTATATAAATTTACTCATTTTGTTATATAATAAAATAATGAGTATATTTTTAGGGAGTGTTAAAGGAACTTAAAATAAATGACTTGAGGGAAGAAGTTACCTCTTAATTCGGAAACTCTTTATGGTTTGAGCAAAAATGATTTCATGAGTTAAATCCATACCAAGTAAATCCTTTTAGGATGAAATTAGGGAATTTTTTATTTTATTTTATCAAATTTTTTATGATAGAATGGGCCAGAGAGGTGTGAGTATGTTGGTAGATGTGGTGACCTTTTATAGGGTAGGGAAAGGAGACACATGGAATTTTGGAAAACAAGTTTGGTTAACCAATGTTATTACCGAAAACAGTACTACAAAACCATCCAAACTCAATAATGGATGGTTAAAATCCGAATAATGGCCTGAAAATGGGATTTCGAGAAGTTTCTACGTTGTTTTAAGTCTTATATTTAGGTTTTAGTACATTATTAACCTTATTTTTCTCATAACCTATGTAATTATGTATACATTAACAAATATTTTGTGTCAAAAAAATGTTGAACTTATTAGAAATTAAAAATTATTATAATTAAAATTATGCAATCCACATTTCTAAACAATAATCATATAAGTGGAATAAAATATTTTTAAATCAATCTCACTGACAGGACAACACTACAGGTTTTTAATGTAAAAACATCTAAAAGTATGATAAGTTTAATATCCAATTACAATGTGAAATTGATTCTAATGGCCTAAATTATTTTAATTAATAAAAAATTATATATATAATGTATTAATAGAATTAAAAATATATTTTTTCTTTAAAATTAAATTATATATAAAATTTGATTGAGTTAAATTATAAAAAATTTATATATTCATTAAAAAATGAATCCTTACAAGAAAATACCAGAAAAATATCCTAACATATTTTAATTTTTAACTTCCCAAAAAAATATTTATTTTGGAATATTAAATTTATTAATTTTTTTAAATTTGTATTTAAAATTTTTTCTCTATTAATAGGAAGTAAAAACATATTTATAAAATATATACTTTAAGGATAAAATGTGGTTTTTTCTGATCTTTTGTCTATCGAATCTATTGGATGAATATAAAAAATATTTGATTGAGTATATAACATATGTATTATTATAATATCACTTAAAAATTATATTTTATTAAATTTATAATGTTAAAACAGATTTTTGACTATAATAATATTTTTATTTATAGTCAAATAGCTTTCACATTCATTTATAATTAATTGGTAATCTCTGAATTAATATTATATTAATTTGAACCCCATATTTTTATAATTTAGTAAATACTCATTATATAAATCAATTTAATGGCTGGGTTTTATCCAATTATTATTAAATTTTTTATAATATATTATTTTGTTATAACACTAGGTCTTGAATGTTACACAATCCATCGAGGAATGTCTATCATGCATATAGTGTATTATAACCTTGTTGTTCCATGTGACATACACCAAGTCTGAGTGGCCGGTAGCACAAGACAATTCGGTATCATGTGTATCACAAACCATGTCAGTGTCTTGTCAATGAAATGATGAAGGTGGTTTTTTAATGTATATATATATATATATATAACAATTCCTAGAGTCACACGAAATGACAAATATGAATGTAAATTAATTTTAAAAAATATATTTTACAAAATATCATGGTTTTGCAAGAAATATAATGTGCAATGCTTTCACTTTAAAGATATTGGTCATTATTCAAATGAAATCCCCATACATCAAGGGAAAATAGCTAATAATATTCTAAGGGGTTAGAGTCATAATTTTCTTATTGGTATAGCTGATGTGGAATGATTATTTTTCATATGTGTTTGGATCTTTGAGTAGTGTTCTAAATTACTTTATCACTAATGTGATTGGTATAAGAATTTTGAAATATGTAATGATAATACTATAGTACTTTTTTATTTAGGATTATAATACAATATGTTTAATGGTACCATGAAAGGTTACTCTATACAAATTAATGTTTTGTAAAAAAATGTGATTAAGGGAAAGAAAAAATATTAATATGTTCATGATGTGGATATAATGATTAATAAATGATTATTTTGCATACCTATTGACTACCATGGAACTCATTAATGAATTTTCTACAAGTTCTCTATATAACATTTATGGATTAATGGAATATATCCTGTATCATGTGTCTTACATCATGCATAATCCATAATTCATGTTTCCAATAAGGTTCTCTAATAATTTGAGTTATTAAAATATTTTAATAGGATACATGATGGTGTTATTCACATGATTGAAATGTGAAAATTTTTACATGCTTCGTATTGATTGAAGTATTATAATAAGTTCATTTTAGAAATTTAGTGACCATATTTATAATGTGCTAGGTCATAATAGTTTGGAAGGATTAACAATTTATGAAATCGTTTAATTTGAAATTTGGGTGTGGTTTTCGATATTGAAATATCAAAACACTATATGATGAATCTTGTACTATGGGATTATGTATAAACAGTTCAAGGTATAACCAAAGGATAATAATGTTCTCATTGAGACATACAATGTAATGATATTTACTTATTTTATTATAAAGTGAAATAATTCCTAAAATCTAGGAATAAGATCCTAAAAAATATTAGTACTATCTTTTACAATGAATCAAATTTCCCTCTTAGATCATCACTGGTTGAAGTATTTTGTTTTTTAACATTCTCCTAACTATATTCTCTAGCATTCTCTATGAGAACAAGATTTGATATATTTTTACTCTATACCCATGTTTTCATTCCCCGCATATGTTAACCTACTAGGGAACCTGGTTACACGACCGTTTTATATTCCATTGTCTCTTATTAAGAGTATGTGTTAATAATCCTATTCATGTTGTGGATTTTTAACAATAGTGTTTTTAAATATCAATTCATTGTTAGTAAGATCATGTTAAATTAAAATGATGTAATTTAATTAAGGTGAGGAGAATATAACACTACTGGAAATTAAAGTATTTTAATTTTAGAATAAAGAATCTTTTTCGCTATTTATATGAAGAAACGTGTTTAGTTTACTCTACACACCACACTGAATTTTCTAGTGTTTCATGTATTTCTCTGTTTTATTGCCTTTTAATGGTGCAACTATTTTAAAACTAAATTTTGTAAATTTTATAAATTTTATAAATTTTCTATTTCAAAATAAACTCCACCTTTTAATTCATAATTTCAAATTTTATCTTAGGTGTAATTATTTATATTTTCTTGAGAAGTTTTATTTTTGGATGAATAGTGAAAATACTGTTTTTTAGTTAAAAAATTTCTTTTTCATTAAAATATTTATAAATGTTAAATTGTATTTTAAATTTGTTTTGAAATCCAAATAGATAAAATATACATATATTAACCAAATTTAGGTCATTATAATAAATTTAATATTAAAATTCGACATAGAAACATATTGAACATTTGAAAATTTCTCCTTTAAAAACAGATTTCTTTCCAAGTCTGTGAGATTAGCGTTAATCATAATATTCTCACTTATATGATTTTAATTTATAAAAATATAAATACATTATTTTATGTAATAAAATATTTTTTTTTAGTAAGATAATCTTATTTTTGATCAAAAATATTAGTGAAAGTGATTATAATTAATTACAGTGATTAATGTAAGACTAATCATAATAAGGTGCTAAACCTTAATATTAAGGACAAAAATGACATGAAAACTGGTCCAAAATCTATTTTATTCCAATAATATGGCCATATCCCCACTTGGTTCGAATTATAAGGGGTTTTAGAATATTATCAATTGTAAGTTCTATATATTAAAGGTAAAGTTTGGAAAAAGACAAAACATGGATTTTCCTTTCCTTTAACATTTATAAAAAATTCAGATGTATAAAAAATATATTTTTTATAAATTTAATATTGAAATATAAATAGGAAATTATTATCATGATAACATAGTAATAATTTATAGATATTTTTTAGTTACTTAAAATGAATAAGAAAAGCCAACATTATGATTATATAGTTAATAATTAAATAAAATAAGTGATACTCAAAATATTAAATGTGATGTGAATTGATTTAATTATTGTATTTATTTATATTTTTAGATGAATATATAATGTTTCAAATATTTATACCTAATATATTTTAATTAAAATAATATATTAATTTTCTAAAATTTAAATTAAATAATTTTTTTTAGAATTGACATTATCTTTATTTTACGATAAATGATATTTTATTAAATAAATCAATTTCAATAAAAATCATATATTCTGAAAATTGAATTTAAGTGTTAATTAATATTAAATATGATATATTAATGGAAAAATTTATATTTTATAATTTTCATATTGACCCATATATTTTAGAATAGTCTTTAACATTGTCTGGGTTTATGTACTCTTTCAGAGCATCACATGCTATTATTCTAAAATTTATTTCCGAAATACATGGGATTCATATTTTATGAATATAATATAATATTATGGATTAATATTATCTATATTTTATAAAAAAATCTTTATTTTAATCTTAATTGTTATTTTAATTTGGTTAGAAATTTAGATGATTTAATAAAAACCAATATAGTAAAAATTGGGAATCATAGAAGATAAGGAACCAAGTTATTAAAATTCACATATTTTAATCTGGTAGAGGTTTAAATATTCCATGATTCCCATTTAATTAATTATTTTTACATTTTGGAGTAAAAATATCAATGATATACCTTCCATTTTTTAATACATTTTTGTATTTATAAGAGTTCCACTTCCCACTAAACTATATAAGGGAAAGCACTCTACCCCTTACTCACAAATATCAAGACACATTGGATTAACCAAGATCTACACAAATAGTCCCCAACATCCCTACACTAATACCATAGGCCTCTACATGGTCTTAAATAAATCCAAGGAAACCCATTGGTGAAAACCTAAACTAGTTACCTGAAAAGGGGGTAGTAATATTCCTCATGATTGTTTGTTTTATTTACATTATCCACTTCCTCAACTCTACTTATTTCATGATTATATAACAAATATAGTTCCATAAATATAATATGATGTTTTATGATATTTTTTTAGACATACACATACACACACATCCATACAATGGGTAAAAACATATTTTTTTGGTGTAGGTAAAACTATATCCTCATGAAATAATTATTTCTCATTTTCATTCACCACCTCTCATGGTGGTCATAATGATGAAAACTCTATTTATATATGATATATCTAATATTTATTATGAATATATCAAATTTTAATACATTAATGACACAAATCTCTAATAATTTTCATTTTTCATTAATACAATCACATCATTTGAGGAAGTGTAGACTACCGCTCCCTCAAAGTGATGTGATTCGTTAACGCTAAACATGGATCCGATTAAGGATGATTTTATGGAAAAAATGTCACATATATTACACATATATTAATCTATAATTATAATATTTATATTTTTCATTTTTCATTCATTTAACACAAAATTGAAATAAAAATAGTGTTCATGTGTAGGTACGGCCTAACGTCTCCATGAATGGTGCATTTCCTTTCTTATATCCAAAATTTATTGGATATTATAAATATATATGTAATGAATATATAAGATAATTAATTTATGGTTTAAATTATGTATATTATTAGATAATGACTTTTTAATATGAACAACATGTAACAAGTCAAAACATACTTGAGGAAGCAAGACAATTAGTACTCGAAATAGTTAAAATACTGAATGGACAATAAAAAAAATTTAAAAAATATTATAAGAATATAATATATGGGTAGATGAGAGAGGGAGATGAACACATATTCCGTGACTCATGAAGCTTCACATATGTGGTTGCCGAGAACAACCTGGTCTGATCTGTTGCTCCTTATGTCTACGCGACACCTGTTGATTCCTTTCATCCGAATATGTTTCGTCACAGAGGTCATGTGGCCATTGCATTTTTGAATGAGGAGGTTCATTTCCAATCTTATGGTTTAATATTTGTTCTTGTTAGTAAATTCCATAAGAATTTTCCCTCTCTGATTTTTCACCAGAAAGAATTCACATCCATTGGTTTTACTGATTTTGAAATTGGCCTTATCAACTAACTGAATATTGTTATTCATTTCTCCTCTGAAAATAATTACTATTAGCTATGGTCTAGGGGTTCTTGGAATTTTGTGGGTACAAGATGAAGTTCTTAAAATGGTCCCCTATGTTTTATTTCAGCACCGAATCCTCGATTATCTTAGTCTATTTAGGGTTTTATGAACTGTCGTTGCACTTCTTCAAACAAATAGTCCTCTTCCCTATTGCTAAAATTATAGGTCTTCACATTATGTTGGATTCTGCTACTCAAAATCTCAAAAGGACATCAGTTTCACGTGTGTGTGTGTGTGTGTGTTGAAGTAGACCTTCCACTGCCACTTCCTTAAGTTATTTGGATCCAGAATGGTGATGTGGGTTTTTTTTTCCAGATGTGGTTTATGAAAACTTACCTAGCTACTGCTCTAATTTCCTACATCTTGGACACTCCCTTAGAGTCTGTGGCCCTGGGAAGGACCCATTGAATAACATTTATGTTGGAAAACCTCTTCCGAGTAAAAGTAAATCAGTTTTGGTTGAGAAAGGGAGAAGGCCTCTCATTGAACATGTTCAACCCTTGAATGCTAAGGCCCTATTTATGTCATCTTCGGTCCCGGATTCTTCCCTAGTGCAGCCTCGGTGCGCTCAGGTCGATGGTGTTTCTAGGTTTGTGGATGTGGTCCACAATTCAATACATATTAAAGACAATTTAATAGTGGTTCCACCTTCTCATGAGGCTTCCCATAAAACTCACTCTATTTTTGGTGATTCTAGTCATGCTGATAATGGGCATGCACTTCAAATTGAGGATGCTTATATACATTCAAGATCAAAAAAGGAAAGAAACCTATTACCAATCCTGATGGTTTCATCACTCCACATCCCATGAATAATTGAAAATACATTTATTAATCTATGTAGGAGAGAACCATTATCACTAGATTTTCAGGAATTTGAATGATGGAAATTCACATCCCTCTATAGATAGTACTCAATAAAAATCAACCAACATCAGTATCCTCTAAAGAGGGGGACTCCTCATCAGGGGAAGAGGAACCCTACAATTGGATTTAAGAACAAAGGATATAATTAAGCTTATAAATTTAACTCATTTGACTAAGGAAGCATACAAGGATGACATTTACCCTTGGATTGAGGAGCAAGAAAGGGTGTCTTTTAAAATATATCATAATAAATAAATATCTATTGATGACTATATCAGTATTAGGGAATTATTGTTTTATAGAGTGGAATTTGATCATGAATAAAACATTGATTTTAATTACCTTCAAATTTGGCAGGAATATATCTCTCGTAGGATTTCCTCGGCTGCTACATGTAGTCTCCATGGTTCTGCAGCTCTATGAGAGTGTGGTAACTTTCATGTTGTGTTATTCATGCACAATCTCACCATGCGGCCATAACACAAGTTGGTGGAAATTCAAACCATGTCATGTGTGGTTGTGGGTTGTGCCTTTTTTGGGTTTCATTCACTGGATGATGTTGATGGTGTCACTCAGAATGTAAAGGATATTGTTGGCTCAGATGACATGTATTCGCTAGATATTTTGAGTCCTCTACAATGCGGAAGTATAAAATAGGTTATTCTTGCCAAGTCAGGGGATGTTACTTTATGTGATGTGACCACACTTGTTCCTCAAGAATTTGTATCCATATCTTTTGGTGGTCAACATTCATGTTCTTCATGTGAACAACATAGATGCATAACTGGGTGGAGGCATTTATCAAAGAGTACGTGCTTCAGCAGATGGAAATTATGGTATTTTCTGCATAAATGATTCCATCGCGGACCTTTTGGTGTTTTCCGTAAGTGAGACATTTTAATTAACTACTCCACATATTGCATTTGGTGAGGAATTTAACATGGGTGGATTCTTCTCTATTTGAGTGTGACAACTCTTATGGCTTTTCATGGATATTTGAGGTGCTTCCTGCCATTTTTTTCTTCTTCTCTCTTTTTTATATTGCTGGTACATGCTCACTGTACCTCATGTAATCACCTAACTTTTAGCTTTTTCCTAATAAATTATAGGGAGCATGATTTCTACTCATGCTCTGATCCTTTCTGAGTATATTATATTATAAACTTGAGTATGGTTCTGGTATAATTTAGTAAAATATATTAAACAATAATGTAGGAATATAAATACCACAAAACTAAATTAATGATTCTGTAAGGGATTTCCTATCATTTTACATTTCATCAAGACTTATATATATTATGCAACAATTCAGTTTTATATGTCAAATGTACTTACCTTGAAGTGTTATATCATGAATATAATGATTATCAAGATGTTATAATTTTTATTTAGATCATGGGAATTATTATTTAAATGCTTCAGAGTGGTATGGGACACTTTGTAATGTTTAATGTTTATTTTTCCTCAAGTATGATTTAATGTAAACATCATTTCTAATTACTTATCCTATTCTAAGGTATTATTGATAAATTAATATTATATATTCTATATGAATATATGATATGGAACATTTTTTTAAATTCAATACATTATTAATTTTGAGGAATGATTTGGACATGAAAAACATAGGTTGGTGGTCATTTCAGGTAAGTCATATAGGTTGGGGGATGGTTAATGAAAGCCCATCGATGCATCAGATGTCTGATGAGAAGAAATTAGGTTGAAAACTCATTCACATTGGTAACTATTATAATATAAATTATCATGTGAATGTTATTAAAATTTGAGTTAATGTAGGAAATAAGAAATTGGTTTGTAACCAGTATGTTTTAAAACATCTTGTAAAAGGAATTAGAACCCACCTAGTTGGGAGTTGTTTTGACATTTGGATCAGACTGATAAGATTGGATTCTTATGTACTCCCATGAAAATAATCATAACCCACCAAAATTGATGCTACTTAATAGGGCACATCATACCTTTTAACGTAATTTGATGATGAAAAACCATGTAGTTTAACATCATACATCATGAATGTATAGGGTATATGGTCGTAGTAAAATTTTATATTGTGGATTATGATGAAGTGGCATGAATGAACCTGTAAGAGATGTGGTTTGAAAGATGGAATATGACCTGAAATAACTTGGAAGAGACATGGTTTCTTAGATAGAATATCATCTTATTTCTAATATGGTAAATAAGGATGCAGATGAAAGGGATGTTGGAAAGAACATGTTTATTTGATTTGGAAGAAAAACTACTAGGATTATGGACTAGGTTTAAAGAGGGAAAATTTCGGGTGTTGTGTTTTGACCATAAGGAGGAGTTTTACATATCCCAGTTTTTTGGAAATAAAATCCTACATAGTTTAGACTTTTTGGTTTTAAACCAATATTGGAGGACCACGTTATTCCCCCATTAGGAATATGGCCATCTGAAGGGTTTTGTTGCATGGAAAATGGTCTTTTGAGATAATGGTAGCATTGTTTTTTGGGTTTATATAAAAATAGGATTCCTATTTGTGTGGGATCGTGAATTTTTCATGATTTACACTATACTACATGTCCATGTGATTCATTCTCGGTGTGTGAAAAATGGGGAAGTGGTAGATCAATAAGAATAAAAATTTTCCATCATCTACAGGTAGATAAGGCCGAGGGCCTATGTGAGTGTGAAAGAAATGGATCGATAACTCTTCTCATCTCTGGTTTTCATACCCTAGGTAGAAGAATAAGAGTGGGTTTGAACCCCTTTAAGGGGATTACTACAAGATTGATTCTCTTTCAAAGATACTCTATCATTTCTCTTTTCATATGTGGAAGGGAGGAAGAGTATGGACCAACGATCCAAAAATGTCCCTTATCGGACCAGAGATCAATCTTGAACCATACCTATGGTAATAATCTACAATAACATAAAAATTTATGCTTTAGAACATATCAATAGTCACCCTTTTCATGTATGTTATAGATGGAACTCCATTTAACATGGGTATATATGCTCGACAGGACATGCTGATTTTTTTAGATAATTAATCATACTTATTTGGTTATATTATGGATGACTTATTCTAATACCTCACAATGAGGATTATATATTTATTTGATCTCCCCAAAAAGGTTCTTGATAGAGAAGGCCATTTGAACTACTCATGGATGGGAAAGGTGAGGCCATATACTATAGTATAAGAAATCAATGAGATCAGGGAATGTGGATCACCCCATGATTTCCAATTCCACATGGTATTTTGTAATGCAGATTGTGGTTCCCTCCATGTATCATTTTACATCATGGGTTTGGGTTCCATCTATGTAGTTTCGTGCAACACATGTTTTAGTTATATCAGCATAGTTTCATGCTAAGCAGGTTTGAGTTCCATCTAGGTAGTGTTTTTCAACATGAGGAAGTGATCCATCTATGTAGATATTTTACACATGGGGTTATGGACCACATAGAGTCCATTATTTTATTCATCATTTCATGGAATCCATGAAGGAATTTGGGTATGTAGATTTACAGCTGACTTACATTTCTAAATTAATATTAGGTGGTGAATTTATATGCTGAAATTTGATGTATCTCACACCATTATTATATTTTGTCATTGTCTGCCTCCCAAACTCCCCCTCAGTGATTTTATTTAAGAATTAATTTAATTTTATATTGGTTTATTTGAGATCCCATGTGTGGGGGGGGGGGGTTGTGGGTTTATAAAGTTCCTTATGGAATTATAAATAACATTCCATTAGATGGGGATAGAAAATAACATCCACACTAACAAAAAATGTTTTTTTAAAGGGTATGTAAAACATTGACATGATTTCAAATGATTTTTTTCTGTGTGATATGGAAAAAACCGCCCACACCCATAAGAAACTTTTCATTTTTAAAAATAAATTAGGAGCAGTGAGATACCATATAGAGGGGAAGTGTGTGTTGCAAGATTAATATGTGGAACTGATCCCTCATTAATTTATTTTTACCCTTTAACAACATTAAATATTCACCTGGGTTAATTATTCCATTATAGATTCATGACGGTTTCGATCACATTACATGCTATGTTTTGAGGACATAAAAAATTCCCCCATAATAATGGTCTCTGATTAGGATGAAGATGATTTGATTCATATGAAGAACACAGTCACATTTCAATGGATTTTCAGTAATTGTGTTGGCATAAAAAGAGGGTATACACCTATAAAATGTTGTTATGGATCATTTTTTACTTTACATGAACTCTATTAAAACTATTTTATTTGGAATTTTCCAACACTTGTTGATATAACATAGTATTCTCATTTACTATAATTCTTTTTTCATTCTCAAATTTCATCACCTGTTAATAGTATTTCCGCTCACCAACAATTTCATATAGTTGTCATCATGGTGTCGTAATTTTTTGTGAATGGAATGAATGCCTCATGGAAGGATTCTTCATGGGAAATTTTCTTCACATACTATTTATCATATTATATGGTTTAGATTTATTTTTCTATTCACCCTTTTTATGAATCATAATACTTCTAGGTTCATATTTTTGGCTTCAATAAAATAATAGACCCCTCTCGAGATTTTTTGATGATCACATGAGGTAAAATTTCATGATTAATATTATCAATCATAATGCCAAAATAAATGTCAATCCATGTCACCAATAACTTATTGGACATTTTGGTATAAGTATTTTAGGGTATCAGATCTCAAACAGGCTACCACTCCAAGGATTTGTGTTTCCATCGAATGTTTCGATCTCAGCACCTCACTATGAAAATCAATTTATTTCCTGGATACACATAAATAGAAACATTATCTAAGAAAACATATAATCTATGATTTCATTCATTCATAATGTCTACTGTAAAGGGATTATTTTAAATTATAATCTATTATTTCTATAGGAATCTGTGATGGTACCCAAACCAGATGTACATTGTTACCCATAATCAAAAGTAAGTATTGAATAAATAAGTTGTTCTCGTGTTCGTCAAAATGGATCCTCCATCCTAGAAGTTCATTCGATTTATATTAGCTATAGAAATTCTTGATTCTATGGAGGATCAATGAGTTAAAAATGAATAAAAGGTCATGGTATGATTTGAGGCTGCCTAGGAATCTTATACATATTCTTAACACAAACAATCCTTTAACCCATAATTTATTTGTCAATGGAGCCCAAATGATAATACCTTCAATTTGGTTCATAGAGATGTTGGTATTACCTTCTCTGATGAGTGGGTGATATCATGGGAACTGATTATGGGTAATGTAAATGATGAATTATTACCTACCTCTTCTGCTAAGGATGATATAGAGAGAACCCCGTATCTTGAAAAGAAACATATTAACTAGGAGAAGGATCTTTTAACGGTCTATCCTTTCCCATAGTAGGATGTTCCATTCTCTGACTAAATTGATTATTTTTTTCTTACAAGTGGCCATAATCATTATAGTAGAATTACAATAACATTCCATACCCTAAAAACTAATAGGTTTGTTGGGTCATATTGTATACTTCTTGAAGAAGGAATATTTGCTGAGTAGTGATTGACTATTCTCCCTCATGATGACTGGTTGGTTCGATGGAGTCCTTTCAGGCCATGCTTCATAGTGGTTGGTTACTGCAGGTGTGTGAATTCAGCACCAATCTTAGGTTCTTAACAATTATGATTGAAGCCCAATAAGACAATAGAAGTTGTATTAATCTCGAAGTCTTATTTTTGGAAAAAATATTTTGTCTCCTTTGATGCATTAGTACGGGAAAG
The DNA here is from genome assembly GCA_963277665.1 of Viscum album. Taxonomy (NCBI): domain Eukaryota; kingdom Viridiplantae; phylum Streptophyta; class Magnoliopsida; order Santalales; family Viscaceae; genus Viscum; species Viscum album. The sequence goes on from OY728138.1 coordinate 1,765,428,800, forward strand.
TCATTGTATCGACTAGTGGGACCCTTTCGATATATTTGGGTATAGGTAGCAACCAAAATGAGAGGAAATGAATTTATCAATAATTAACGGATCCCATATGCTAAATTTTGGCTTTATTCGAAGTGTATAAGTGGTATAAACCTATTGAGGACAAAAATGACATGAAAACTGGTCCAAAATCCATTGTATTCCAATAATATGGCCACATCCCCACTTGGTTCGAATTATAAGGGGTTTTAGAATATTATCAATTGTAAGTTCCATATATTAAAGGTAAAGTGTGGAAAAAGACAAAACATGGATTTTCATTTCCTTTAACATTTATAAAAAATTCAGATATATAAAAAATATATTTTTTATAAATTTAATTTTGATATATAAATAGGATATTATTATCATGATAACTTAGTAATAATTTATAGATATTTTTTAGTTACTTAAAATGATTAAGAAAATCCAACATTGTGATTATATAGTTAATAATTAAGTAAAATAAGTGATACTCAAAATATTAAAAGTGATGTGAATTGATTTAATTATTGTATTTATTTATATTTTTAGATGAATATATAATGTTTCAAATATTTATACCTAATATATTTTAATTAAAATATTATATTAATTTTCTAGAATTCAAATTAAATAAATAATTTTAGAATTGGCATTATCGTTATTTTACGATAAATGATATTTTATTAAATAAATCAATTTCAATAAAAATCATATATTCTGAAAAGTGAATTTAAGTGTTAATTAATATTAAATATGATATATTAATGGAAAAATTTACATTTTATAATTTTCATATTGACCCATATATTTTAGAATAGTCTTCAACATTGTCTGGGTTTATGTACTCTTTCAGAGCATCACATGCTATTATTCTAAAATTTATTTCTAAAATACAAGGGATTCATATTTTATGAATAAAATATAATATTAAAGATTAATATTATCTATATTTTATAAAAAAAATCTTTATTTTAATCTTAATGGTTATGTTAATTTGGTTAGAAATTTAGATGCTTTAATAAAAACCAATATAGTAAAAATTGGGAATCCTTGAAGATAAGGAACCAAGTTATTAAAATTCACATATTTTAATCTGGTAGAGGTTTAAATATTCCATGATTCCCATTTAATTAATTATTTTTACATTCTGGAGTAAAAATATCTATGATATACCTTCCATTTGTGAATACATTTTGTTATTTATAAGAGTTCCACTTCCCACTAAACTATATAAGGGAAAGCCCTCTACCCCTTACTCACAAATCTCAAGACACATTGGATTAACCAAGCTCTACACAAATAGTCCCCAACAACCCTACCCTAATACCATAGGCCTCTACATGGTCTTAAATAAATCCAAGGAAACCCATTGGTGAATACCAAAACTAGTTACCTGAAAAGGAGGTAGTAATATTCCTCATGATAATTTGTTTTATTTACATTATCCACTCCCTCAACTCTACTTATTTCATGATTATATAACAAATACAGTTCCATAAATATAATATGATGTTTTATGATATTTTTTTAGACATACAAATACACACACATCCATACAATGGGTAAAAACATATTTTTTTGGTGTAGGTCAAACTATATCCTCATGAAATAATTATTTTTCATTTTCATTCACCACCTCTCATGGTGGTCATAATGATGAAAACTCTATTTATATATGATATATCTAATATTTATTATGAATATATCAAATTTTAATACTTTAATGACACGAATCTGTAATAATTTTCATTTTTCATTAATACAATCACATCGTTTGAGGAAGTGTGGACTACCGCTCCCTCAAAGTGATGTGATTCGTTAACGCTAAACATGGATCCGATTAAGGATGATTTTATGTAAAAAATGTCACATATATTACACATATATTAATCTATAATTATAATATTTATATTTTTCATTTTTCATTCATTTAACACAAAATTGAAATAAAAATAGTGTTCATGTGTAGGTACGGCCTAACATCTCCATGAATGGTGCATTTCCTTTCTTATATCCAAAATTTATTAGATATTATAAATATATATGTAATGAATATATAAGATAATTAATTTATGGTTTAAATTATGTATATTATTAGATAATGACTTTTTAATATGAACAACATGTAACAAGTCAAAACATACTTGAGGAAGCAAGACAATTAGTACTCGAAATAGTTAAAATAATGAATGGCCAATAAAAAAATTAAAAATATTATAAGAATATAATATATGGGTAGATGAGAGACGGCGATGAACACATATTCCGTGACTCATGAAGCTTCATATATGTGGTTGTCGAGAACAACCTAGTCAGATCTGTTTCTCCTGATGTCTACGCGACACCCGTTGATTCCTTTCATCCAAAGACGTTTCATCACAGATGTCATGTGGCCATTGCATTTTTGAATGAGGAGGTTCATTTCCAATCTTATGGTTTCATATTTGTTCTTGTTAGTAAATTCCCTAAGAATTTTCCCTCTCTAATTTTTCACCAGAAAGAATTCACATCCATTGGTTTTACTGATTTTGAAATTGGCCTTATCAACTAACTGAATATTGTTATTCATTTCTCCTCTGAAAATAATTACTATTAGCTATGGTCTAGGGGTTCTTGGAATTTTGGGGGTACAAGATGAAGGTCCTAAAATGGCCCCCTATGTTTTATTTCAGCACCGAATCCTTGATTGTCTTAGTCTATTTAGGGTTTTCTGAACTGTCGTTGCACTTATTCAAACAAATAGTCCTCTTCCCTTTTGCTAAAATTATATGTCTTCACATTATGTAGGATTCTACTACACAATATCTCAAAAGTACGCCGGTTTCACGTGTGTGTGTGTGTGTGTTGAATTAGACCTTCCACTGCAACTTCCTTAAGTTATTTGGATCCAGAATAGTGGTGTGGGTTTTTTTTTCAAGATGTGGTTTATGAAAACTTACCTAGCTACTGCTCTAATTTCCTACATCTTGGACACTCACTTAGAGTTTTTGGCCCTGGGAAGGACCCATTGAATAACAGTTATGTTGGAAAACCTCTTCTGAGTAAAACTAAATCAGTTCTGGTTGAGAAAGGGAGAAGGCCTCTCATTGAACATGTTCAACCCTTGAATGCTAAGGCCCCATTTATGTCATCTTCGGTCCTGGATTCTTCCCTAGTGCAGCCTCGGTGCGCTCAGGTCGATGGTTTTTCTAGGTTTGTGGATGTGGTCCATAATTCAATACATATTAAAGACAATTTAATAGTGGTTCCACCTTCTCATGAGGCTTCCCATAAAACTCACTCTATTTTTGGTGATTCTAGTCATGTTGATAATGGGCATGCACTTCAAATTGAGGATGCTTATATGCATTCAAGAGAAAAAAAGGTAAGAAACCTATTACCGATCCTGATGGTTTCATCACTCCGCATCCCAAGAATAATTGAAAATACCTTTATTAATCTATGTTGGAGAGAACAATTATCACTAGATTTTCAGAAATTTGAATGACGGAAATTCGCATCCCTCTATAGACACTACTCAATAAAAATCCACCGGCATCAGTATCCTCTGAAGAGGGGGACTCCTCATCAGGTGAAGAGGAACCCTACAATTGTATTTAAGAACAAAGGATAGAATTAATCTTATAAATTTAACTCATTTGACTAAGGAAGGATACAAGGATGAATTTTACCCTTTGATTGAGGAGAAAGAAAGGCTCTCTTTTAAAATATATCATAATAAAGAAATATCTATTGATGACTATATCAGTATTATGGAATTATTTTTTTATAGAGTGGAATTTGAGCATGAATAAAACCTTGATTTTAATTACCTTCAAATTTGGTAGGAATATATCTCTCGTAGGATTGCCTCGGCTGCTATTTGTAGTTTCCATGGTTCTACAGCTCTATGAGAGTGTGGTAACATTCATGCTGTGTTATTCTTTCACAATCTCACCATGCGTCCATAACACAAGTTGGTTGAAATTCAAACAATGTCATGTGTGGTTGTGGGTTTTGCCTTTTTTGGGTTTCATTCCTTGGATGATGATGATGGTGTCACTCAGAATGTAAAGGATATTGTTGGCTCAGATGACATGTATTCGCTGGATATTTTGAGTCCTCTACAATGCGGAAGTATAAAAGAGGTTATTCTTGCCAAGTAAGGGGATGTTACTTTATGTGATGTGACCACACTTGTTCCTCAAGAATTTGTATCCATATCTTTTGGTGGTCAAAATTCATGTTCTTCATGTGAAAAACATAGATGCAAAACTGGGTGGAAGCATTTAGCAAAGAGTACGTGCTTCAGTAGATGGAAATGATGGTGGTTTCTGCATAAATGACTCCATCGCGGACATTTTGGTGTTTTCCATAAGTGAGACATTCTAATTAACTACTCCACATATTGCATTTGGTGAGGAATTGAACATGGGTGGATTTTTTTCTATTTGAGTGTGACAACTCTTATGGCTTTTCATGTATATTTCAGGTGCTTCCTTCCATTTTTTTCTTCTTCTCTCTTTTTTATATTGATGGTACATGCTCACTGTACCTCATGTAATACCCTAACTTTTAGCTTTTTCCTAATAAATTATAGGGAGCATGATTTCTACTCATGCTCTGATCCTTTATGAGTATATGATATTATAAGCATGAGTATGGTTCTGGTATAATTTAGTAACATATATTAAACAATAATGTAGGAATATAAATACCACAAAACTAAATTAATCATTCTGTAAGGGTTTTCTTATCAATTTACATTTCATCGAGACTTATATATATTATGAAACAATTCAGTTTTATATGTCAAATGTACTTACCTTGAAGTGTTATATCATGAATCTAATTATGATCAGGATGTTATAATTTTTATTTAGATCATGGGAATTATTATTTAAATTCTTCAGAGTGGTATGGGACACTTTGTAATGTTTAATGTTTATTTTTCCTCAAGTATGTTTTAATGTAAACATCCTTTCTTATTACTTATCCTATTATAAGGTATTATTGATAAATTAATATTATTTATTCTATATGAATATATGATATGGAAATTTTTTTAAAATTTAATACATTATTAATTTTGAGGAATGATTTGGACATGAAAAACATAGGTTGCTGGTCATTTCAAGTAAGTCATATAGGTTGGGGGATGGTTAACGAAAGCCCATCGATGCATCAGAAGTTTGATGAGAAGAAATTAGGTTGAAAACTCGTTCACATTGGTAACTATTATAATATAAATTATCATGTGAATGTTATTAAAATTTGAGTTAATGTAGGAAATAAGAAATTGGTTTGTAACCTGTATGTTATAAAACATCTTTTAAAAGAAATTAGAACCCACCTAGTTTGGAGTTGTATTGACATTTGGATCAGACCAATAAGATTGGATTCTTATGTACTCCCATGAAAATAATCATAACCCACCAAAATTGATGCTACTTAATAGGGAACATCATACCTTTTAACGTAATTTGATGAGGAAAAACCATGTAGTTTAACATCATACATCATGACTGTATAGGGTATATGGTCCTAGTAAAATTTTGGATTTTGGATTATGATGAAGTGGAATGAATGAACCTGTAAGAGATGTGGTTTGAAAGATGGAATATGACCTGAAATAACTTGGAAGAGACATGGTTTCTTAGATGGAATATCATCTTATTTATAATATGGTAAATAAGGATGCAGATGAAAGGGATGTTGGAAGGAACATGGTTATTTGGGTTGGAAGAAAAACTACTAGGATTATGGACTAGGTTTAATGAGGGAAAATTTCGGGTGTTGTGTTTTGACCATAAGGAGGAGTTTTACATATCCCAGTTTTTTGGAAATAAAATCCTACATAGTTTAGACTTTTTGGTTTTAAACCAATATTGGAGGACCACGTTATTCCCCCATTAGGAATATGGCCATCTGAAGGGTTTTGTTGCATGGAAAATGGTCTTTTGAGATAATGGTAGCATTGTTTTTTGGGTTTATATAAAAATAGGATTCTTATTTGTGTGGGATCGTGAATTTTTCATGATTTACACTATACTACATGTCCATGTGATTCATGCTCGGTGTGTGAAAAATGAGGAAGTGGTAGATCTATAAGAATAAAAAATTTCCATCATCTACAGGTAGATGAGGCTGAGGGCCTATGTGAGAGAGAAAGAAATGGATCGATAACTCTTCTCATATCTTGTTTTCATACCCTAGGTAGAAGAATAAGAGTGGGTTTGAACCCCTTTAAGGGGATTACTACATTATTGATTCTCTTTCAAAGATACTCTATCCTTTCTCTTTTCATATGTAGATGGGAGGAAGAGTATGGACCAACGATCCAAAAATGTCCCTTATCAGACCATAGATCAATCTTGATCCATACCTATGGTAATAATCTACATTAACATAAAAATTTATACTTTAGAACATATCAATAGTCACCCTTTTCATGTATGTTACAGATGGAACTCCATTTAACATGGGTATATATGCTCGACAGGGCATGCTGATTTTTTTGGATAATTAATCATACTTATTTGGTTATATTATGGATGACTTATTCTAATACCTCACAATGATGATTATATAATTATTTGATCTCCCCAAAAAGGTTCTTGATAGAGAAGTCCATTTGAACTACTCATGGATGGGAAAGGTGAGGCCATAAACTATAGTAGAAGAAATCAATGAGATCAGGGAATGTGGAACACCCCATGATTTCCAATTCCACATTGTATTTTGTAATGCAGATTGTGGTTCCCTCCATGTAACATTTTACATCATGGGTTTGGGTTCCATCTATGTAGTTTCATGCAACACATGTTTCAGTTATATCAGCATAGTTTCATGCTAAGCAGGTTTGAGTTCCATCTAGGTAGTGTTTTTCAACATGAGGAAGTGATCCATCTATGTAGATATTTTCCACATGGGGTTATAGACCACATAGAGTCCATTATTTTATTCATCATGTAATGGAATCCGTGAAGGAATTTGGGTATGTAGATTTACAGTTGACTTCCCTTTCTAAATTAATATTAGGTGGTGAATTTATATGCTGAAATTTGATGTATCTCACACCATTATTATATTTTGTCATTGTCTGCCTCCCAAACTCCCCCTCAGTGATTTTATTGAAGAATAAATTTACTTTTCTATTGGGTTATTTGATTTCCCATGTGTGGGGGGGGGGGTTGTTTGTGGGTTTATAAAATTCCATATGGAATTATAAATAACATTCCATTAGATGGGGATAGAAAATAACATCCACACCCACAAACAATGTTTTTCTAAAGGGTATGTAAAACATTGACATGATTTCAAATGATTTTTTCTGTGTGATATGGAAAAGACCACCCACGCCCATAATAAACTTTTCATTTTTAAAAATACATTTGGAGCAGTGAGACACCATATAGAGAGGAAGTGTGTCTTGCAAGATTAATATGTGGAACTGATCCCTCATTAATTTATTTTTATCCTTTAACAACATTAAATATTCACCTGGGTTAATTATTCCATTATATATTCATGATGGTTTCGATCACATTAGATGCTATGTTTTGAGGACATAAAAAATGACCCCATAATAATGGTCTCTAATTAGGATGAAGATGACTTGATTCATATGAAGAACACAGTCACATTTCAATGGATTTTCAGTAATTGTGTTGGCATAAAAAGAGGGTATACACCTATAAAATGTTGTTATGGATCATTTTTTACTTTACATGAACTCTATTACAACTATTTTATTTTGAATTTTCCAACACTTGTTGACATAACATAGTATTCTCATTTACTAAAATTATTTTTTCACTCTCAAATTTCATCACCTGTTAATAGTATTTCCGCTCACCAACAATTTCATATAGTTTTCATCATGGTGTCATAATTTTTTGTGAATGGAATGAATGCCTCATGGAAGGATTCTTCATGGGAAATTTTCTTCACATACAATTTATCATATTATATGGTTTAGATTTATTTTTCTATTCACCCTTTTTATGAATCATAATACTTCTAGGTTCATATTTTGGGCTTCAATAAAATAATAGACCCCTCTCGAGATTTTTCGATGATCACATGAGGTAAAATTCCATGATTAATATTATCAATCATAATGCCAAAATAGATGTCAATCCATGCCACCAATATCTTATTGTACATTTAGGTATAAGTATTTTTGGGTATCAGATCTCAAACAGGCTACCGCTCCAAGGATTTTTGTTTCCATCGAATGTTTTGATCTCAGCACCTCACTATGAAAATCAATTTATTTCCTGGATACACATAAATAGAAACATTATCTAAGAAATCTTATAATCTATGTTTTCATTCATTCATAATGTCTACTTTGAAGGGTTTATTTTAAATTATAATCTATTATTTCTATAGGAATCTGTGATGGTACCCAAACCAGATGTACATTGTTACCCATAATCAAAAGGAAGTATTGAATAAATAAGTTGTTCTAGTGTTCGTCAAAATGGATCCTCCATCCTAGAAGTTCATTCGATTTATATTAGCTATGGAAATTCTTGATTCTCTGGAAGATCAATGAGTTAAAAATGAATAAAAGGTCATGGTATGATATGAGGCTTCCTAGGAATCTTATACATATTCTTAACACAAACAATCCTTCAACCCATAATTTATTTGTCAATGGAGCCCAAATGATAATACCTTCAATTTGGTGCATAGAGATGTTTGTATTACCTTCTCTGATGAGTGGGTGATATCATGGGAACTGATTATGGGTAATGTAAATGATGAATTATTACCTACCTCTTCTGCAAAGGATGATATAGAGAGAACCCCATATCTTGAAAATAAACATATTAACAAGGAGAAGGATCTTTTAACGGTCTATCATTTTCCATAGTAGGATGTTCCATTCTCTGACTAAATTGATTATTTTTTTCTTACAAGTGGCCATAATCATTATAGTAGAATTACAATAACATTCCATACCCTAAAAACTCATAGGTTTGTTGGTTTATATTGTATACTTCTTGAAGAAGGTATATTTGCTGAGTAGAGATTGACAATTCTCCCTCATGATGACTGGTTGGTTCGATGGAATCCTTTCAGGCCATGCTTCATAGTGGTTGGTTACGACTAGTGTGTTAATTCAGCACCAATCATAGGTTCTTAACATTTATGATTGAATCCCAATAAGACAATAGAATTTGTATTAATCTCGATGTCTTATTTTTGGAAAAAATATTTTTTCTCCTTCGATGCATTAGTACGGGAAAGTCACTGTATCGACTAGTGGGACCCTTTCGATATATTTGGTTATAGGTAGCATATAAGGCCCAACCTTAAACATTACTTAATCTTCAGTTATTACAAGATTACACATTGAGGATCTTTTCGGGATTAGAGTTTTAGAGAATTAGATCATAAAACTTGCATTACATTCCACATATAAACAAAGTGGTTACATAAAGATAGTATTATTCATTCCCATCAATCAGAACACATTTAAAATAAAACATGGATTATTTCTTGACACTTCCTTGACACTATCATCATATCATGTACCTTTCCCTTGAACTGTGAAAAACATTTTAAAAAACCTGGGATGAGCATAAAAAGCTCAGTATGGGTTATAAAAACATGGAAAGGAAACATGAGTTCATATATACATAAGAATGAAATCATACTTTACCCATAAAACATAGGCACTTTAACATACCTCATAAAATCATGAATAAATCATAGATATCATAAGACATAAAGGTAACTTGAGGAATTCATAACATTATTATGTAGGGAGTAACCCTCTTGGTTACGTTTGGAATACCCATCACAGTATATTCCCTAAAATCTCTTTGTAGAAACCTTAACGTTTCACTCCTTCGCGTTACCCAATGCATTGGAGAGCTATATCGGGCTCACCCGCCCTTAGTTTATCACGGAACCACTCGTCTTCATAATAATTCCCAAGAACCATAACATAATCGTATCACATAATACATGCATAAAGGAAACATAACGTTTCCACATTTCAATCACAAGATATTAATACAACACAAAAAAAACATCGTGAAAACCATTTTCAATACCAAAATAAAAGAAAAGTAAAACATGGTATTTATTTTTCTTTTAAAAAGAATGTTTGGCTTGCAGAGGAATCCGAAACTCAAATAATGGTCATGATGGCGGAGAAGTCATTGTCGCCGCATACGTATGACAAAAACATTCCCTTTTTTTGTTTAGTAAATGATTCGTATAAAAAATATTCCTTTTGAATAAACGTATAAGTCAAAGGGGTTTATACACCGTATAAAAGAAGGTTGTGTATAAAACAAAATATGCCTCAATGAAAGGAGATTTAGAAGAAGTCCCATACAATGATCATTTTTAAAATAAAATAGATCTATTATGTGTATTAACTATAAGTACACATAAAGAAAGTACAAATACAATATAGGACATAATAATATCATGACATAATTTGAAAGTAAGAGATTAACCCAAAGAATGGTAATTGGGTTAAGAAGTTCCCTTACCTCATATCCGACTTGACCCGACCGTTCTTTAATCTCCTGAATAATAAACATAAGTTAATCTATACTTGCTTAAGAACCTTTTTCAAGTTCATTATTCCTTTTATAACATGTTATGAACATCATGTAATCATTTAAGTTAATAATGTTCATTTTGTCGGTATTTGGTTCTTAAGTCAAAAATAGACTTCTTACACTTACATGTTGTTAATTTGGTCAAAGGTTCGTTATACCCAGAATGATATTAATTATTTGGATAACATATATATCATATATATTCATCATATACATGTATTTATAATATTATATCACATTCATAGGTAAGAAATGAAATGCACTGTTCATGGAGACGGTATGTCGTACGTACGCATGAACGCTACTTCCATTTCTATTTCGTATTTTCTGGAATGGAATCATAATGATATAAGAGTATATTATAATTCCAGTATAATAACATATATAATATCATTAACTTTATCCTTTACAATCCCACATATGGTATTAACGAATCAAACCACTTTCAGGGGGTGGTAGTCCGCACTTCCTAAAATGAAGATATCGTGTTTACCCATAATGGGAACCATAAAGGTATGCCCAAAATGAAAAAAACAGAAGCTTAAGGAAAACATAAACATATTATATATCATATATAAAAATAGTGACATCATAATGGCCACCTATTAAGGTGTTAAATGAGTATTGAACAATCATCGTTTCGGGAGGCATAATATCGTCATCCACAGAAACCGTATGTTCTTTAACCATTTGATGTAGTTGTGTGAGAGTGTAGCTCAAATAAATCTTATAACAACATCCTAGTATATTGAAGATACTGGTTTTGTTACAAAAAAAGTAAATAAAAAGAGTTTAGGGGGTTGGAGAAGAAAAATAAAACAAATGAACATGAGAGAATGAATTACCTTTAAAAGTGTAACTCCTTTTGATTTGAGACTAATGGCTTCCTTTGAAAGGATTATTCCCAAAGGGAATCCTCTAGGATGAGGATAGGGTTGTGGAGAGAGTAAATGGGCAGGGGTTGGACGAGCCAAAGGCTTGAGGAGTGTGTGAAATGAGGTAGAGGTGGGGGCCTTTTATAAGAGGAGAGGAGGGGCACTTTTGGAAGGTAAAGAAATATTACTTTATTTGAAAATGTGTTTCGGTTTTAAAAGGACCCACATTGATATATTTCGTGGATAAGGTGGTAAGGGTTCTAAATCCACTCATCCAATTGGTTTTGTCCATGTGTAGGTTTTATATTTTTCATTATCTTTCCATTTTATTTAAATCATTAAATAATGAGGTCATCGCTGCATCATCATGATGTCATAAATAATTTACTTTATTTAGAGTCTAAAAATTATAAAAAAAATTCTATTATGTATTAAATATATTTAGCTTTCCAATTATTATTTATAATCAAAAATCTGATCTTTATAACCCCATGTAAAAATTGTTTTCGTAAAACATATTATGTTTGTGTCATTTTTACTTTTACATTAAATAAAAAGTAATTTATGTCATTTCCCAACCAAAGTGGATCAATGGGGTCCCCAAGTTGACCCATGGATTGTCTTGGTCTGCCATGACACAACCAAAGAGGGTAAGACATGTTTCAAGCTCATATTATTTTATTAATGTATTATTTTTACCATAAACTACACTAATTACCACTAATCGCGATTAAGAACTTAATAAGTTACTATTCACCAAAAAATTATTATAATCTCATTGAACCACATTTTACTTCTTAATGAAAACCATGTATGTCAGATTTTTGAAATTCAAAACACAATGATGGAAAAATTTCATTTAAACGGAAAATCAGTCTTTATAAGTACCACTTAGTGGTTTCACTATTCATCAAAAATTGATGTTTTTCAGAAAATTACCAAAAATTCACCCTAAGCTATATTTGATATTCCAAATTCAAAAATGAATTCTATTTTAAAAAATTAAAAACATATAAGTCACATTAATTAATTTAATAATTAATTCATGCTGTCAGAGAAAATAGCGTGTTTTTATGAAACAATAAGTATCAAAAGATTGACAGTAGTTTAGGTCCAATTTCAAAGTGAAATTGATTCCAATGACCACCATTGGATTAAATGGTTAAAATATATTAATATTACACATTAATAACAATTCAAAAGATAATCTAATCATATAAATAAATTAGATTAAAAAGCAGTTTTGATGTAAAATGCAGTATTTTTCACTATTCATTAAAAAATGAACATTGTGAGAAAAATACCAAAAATTCAAACAAAGTAAATTTTGATGTCCCAATCATAAAGAATACGTTTATTTTGACAAACATATTTAATAAAATTGTCAAAAGATAGATTTAAAAAGGTTTTTCCATCATAAGGCAGTAAAACAATCTTTTAAGAATATTAGTGTATTCCATGCTTATGATTTGATTTATTTTCATTTTAAGCCTCTAAAACACTATCTTAATCATTAATAGACATAGATAAAAATATATATTATTCATTACTTACTTGGGATGTGACATCCTTCCCCCCTTTAGAAAATTGCATCCCCACAATTTATTTACTTATCGAATAAATGAGGGTACTTATCCCTCATTGCATTTTCAGATTCCCATGTTGCCTCTTCAATCATGTGGTTTTTTCAAAAAAACATTTACCTGGTGAATCACCTTATTCCGTAACACTTGCTCCCTGTGGTCAAAAATCTGGACCGGTTTTTCCTCGTAAGATAGGTTCTCTTCCAGCTGAACTACCTCTGGACTCAAAACATGAGATGGATCTGGCATATACTTTCTCAACATCGAAACGTGAAAAACATTGTGCACCTGAGATAAACACGGAGGTAAAGCCACTCGGTATGCAACTGATCCAACTCTCTCTAGAATTTCGTATGGTCCAATGAACCTTGGACTCAGATTTCCTTTCTTACCAAATCTCATCACACTTTTCCAAGGAAAAACCTTGAGAAAAACATGATCACCTACCTCGAAAGATAGATCCTTCCTCTGGTTATCCGCATAACTCTTCTGCCTGCTCTGATCTGTTCTCATGTGTTTCTGAATTAGCTGAATGTTTTCTGCCATCTCTTCTACCAATTCTGGTCCCATCAACTTACTTTCACCCACTTCATCCCAGAAAGCTGGAGTTCGACACCGCTTCCCATATAATGCCTGAAATGGTGCCATCTGTATACTGGAATGAAAACTGTTATTATATGAAAATTCAACCAAAGAAAGATGTTGGTCCCAACTTCCCTGATAATCCATAGAACAAGCTCGTAGCATATCCTCCAATGTCTGAATTGTTCGTTCTGACTGCCCATCTGATTGAGGATGAAAAGTTGTACTAAAATTTAATTCAGTACCCAACGACTTCTGAAGGCCTTTCAAAAAGTTAGAAGTAAACCTGGGATCACGATCCGATACAATGGAGAGAGGAACTCCATGTAAACTGACTATCACTTTAAGATACAAACGGGAAAGTTGATCTAGGGAAAAAGTATCTCGTATAGAAAGGAAATGAGAATATTTGGTCAAGCGATCAACAATAACCCAGATTGCATTATTACCTCGAGATGTCTTCGGTAATCCAACAACAAAGTCCATGGATATATTCTCCCATTTCCACTCTGGCACTGGTAAAGGATGAAGCATCCCTTTCGGTAACTGCCGCTTTGCTTTAACCTGTTGACATGTCAAACACTTTACAGTAAAATAAGCTATGTCTCTTTTCATTCCATCCCACCAGTAATACTCCCGCAGATCTCTATACATCTTAGTACTGCCCAGATGAACTGAAAACGGAGAACTATGAGATTCACATAACAACTCTCTCTTCAATTGTGAATCACAAGGCACACACAATCTCTTCCCAAATCTCAAAACACAATCATTATCAATGTTGAATTCAGGCAACTTACCTTTCTGAACCAGCTCTACCTTTTTCTGCAACTCACTGTCTTGATTCTGTTCTTGCTTGATTCTATCTGATAGAGATGATCTCACTGATACCTGAAACAAAACAGATGGACTTCCTGCACCAACAACTTCTATGCCAACGTTCATCAAATCCTTAACCAAAGGATCACGTTCCAAACACAACATTGTTAATGAAGAATTACTTTTTCGACTCACAGCATCATCCACTTTATTTTCTTTTCTCGGATGGTAATGAATTGTACAATCATAATCCATGATTAATTCTAGCCATCTCCTTTGTCTCATGTTCAATTCTTTCTGAGTGAATATATACATTAAACTTTTGTGATCAGTATATATTTCACACTTTACTCCATACAAATTATGCCTCCAAATTTTTAAAGAAAAAACAATAGCAGCTAATTCCAAATCATGTGTAGGGTAATTTACCTCATGAGTTTTCAACTGTCGTGAAGCATAAGAAAATACCTGATCATTATGCATTAGGACACAACCAAGTCCTTTCAATGAAGCATCACTGTATATAAAAAACTCACCATTCCTGGAAGGTAGTGCCAAAACTGGAGCATTCACCAATCTTCTTTTCAATTCCTGAAAACAATCATCACATTCTTTTGTCCATATAAACTTAACACCCTTCCGAGTTAGCTTAGTCATTGGACTAGATAACCGTGAAAAATTTCTAACAAACCTTCGGTAATAGCCCGCCTAACCAAGGAAGCTACGAATCTCTATTTGATGGACTGACATCTGTTGAAGTAGTTGCAAAGGATTTCACCACCCCTTTCTGCTTGTAGTCTAACTGCTTCCGATCACTCAAGCTCTTTGTCGGACACTTGTTTGCACAGTGAACCATCTCATTGCACTTATAACATTTCACTAACTGTAAATCAAATTTGTTATTACCTTCACCTCGATCCTTTTCAGTGAAATCATGAGCCTTATGTCCCATCTTACCACTTCGGTAGCACTTTCCAGAATTCAGAAGACATTCCCCAGCATGCCTTTTTCCACATTTATCACAAACTGGAAACTTAGTTCTCTTACCATTAGACTTTTTTGAAGAATTATTACCTTTCTCCTTCCACCTCGGTCTGTTCTTCTACTGGTTGTTATAGAACACTTGGTCATCGGGAAACTCCATTTCCACCTTCTCAGCACATCGAACAAGCTTTTCATAACTTTTAAAATCACGAGAAGCTAATGCCCTTCGATATTTTGGCTTTAATCCTGAGTAAAAATGATTGATTTTACTATCAAGGTCTCGGATAAAATTTGGAGCATACCTTGCCAATCGAGTGAACCTTTCTTCATAGGCAGCCACTGAGTCTTCTTCTTGCCTCAATTCCAAGAATTTCTTTTCCATCCTAAGTCGAACAGCCTTAGGAAAATACTTCTCAAGAATCATACCTTTGAATTCATCCCAGTCAAGAGCATCAATCTCATCGGCGTCCCTGATATTTTTAACCATAGACCACCACTGATCTGCTTCACCCTCCAAACGATAAATAGCAAGACTAACCTTTTGATTTTCTGAACACCCCATGACATCAAAAATCTTCTCCAGTTCTTTAATCCACCCTTCAGCTAGCACAGGGTCAGATGATCCTCTGAATGATGGTGGATGTTGCCTCATGAATTGTTCCACCACTGACATGTTCCTCTGCGGTTGATCTGGCTGATCTCGTGCATAGATACCACCACCATTTATCGCTTGAGTCAACTGCGCCATTACTGCAACAAACTGTTCAGTTCCAATTCCGACCATTTCTGGATGCTGATTCGGAAGGTTATTTCCTTCTGTATGCCTTCCTAGCACTGCCTTCCTGTTTCCTCTGCAGAAAACCATTCTGAACAAACATGTCTTAGATGAAGCAACATGGTAATCTTAAAATGCTATATCGTTTCAATTTTTTTTGGATAATCATTTAATAGAATTATAACTCCTAAAGTTATCTAAACCGACCTTTGACACCAACTATATGGCCCCAGCCTTAAACCTTACTTAATCTTGAGTTATTACAAGATTACACATTGAGGATCTTTTCGGGTTTAGAGTTTTAGAAAATTAGATCATAAAACTTACATTACATTCCACATATAAACAAAGTGGTTACATAAATATAGTATTCTTCATTCCCATCAATCAGAACACATTTAAAATAAAACATGGATTATTTCTTGACACTTCCTTGACACTATCATCATATCATGTACCTTTCCCTTGACCTGTGAAAAACATTTCAAAAAAACATGGGATGAACATTAAAAGCTCAGTATGGGTTATAAAAACATGGAAAGGAAACATGAGTTCATATATACATAAGAATGAAATCATATTTTACCCATAAAACATAGGCACTTTAACATATCTCATAAAATCATGAATAAATCATAGAAATCATAAGACATAAAGGTAACTTGTGGCATTCATAACATTCTTACATAGGGAGTAACCCTCTTGGTTACGTTTGGAATACCCATCACAGTATATTCCCTAAAATATCTTCGGAGAAACCTTAACGTTTCACTCCTTCGCGTTACCCAATGCGTTGGAGAGCTATATCGGGCTCACCCGCCCTTAGTTTATCACGGAACCACCCGTCTTCATAATAATGCCCAAGAACCATAACATAATCATATCACATAAAACATGCATAAAGGAAACATAACGTTTCCACATTTCAATCACAAGATATCAATACAACACAAAAAAACATCGTTAAAACCATTTTCAATACCAAAATAAAAGAAAAGTAAAACATGGTATTTATTTTTATTTTAAAAAGAATGTATGGCTTGTAGAGGAAGCCGAAACTCAAATAACGGTCATGACGGCGGAGAAGTCGTTGTCGCCGCATACATACGACAGAAACATTCCCATTTGTCGTTTAGTAAACGCTTCGTATAAAAAAGATTCCTTTTGAATAAACGTAAAATCAAAGGGGTTTATACACCGTATAAAAGAAGGTTCTGTATAAAACAAAATAATCCTCAATGAAAGGAGATTTAGACGAAGTCCCATACAAAGATCATTTTTAAAATAAAATAGATCTATTATGTGTATTAACTATAAGTACACATAAAGAAAGTACAAATACAAGATAGGACATAATAATATCATGACATAATTTTAAAGTTGGAGATTAACCCAAAGAATGGTAATTGGGTTAAGAAGTTCCCTTACCTCGTATCCGACTTGACCCGACCGTTCTTTAATCTCCTGAATAATAAACTTGAGTTAATATCTACTTGCTTATGAACCTTTTTCAAGTTCATTATTTCTTTTATACCATGTTATGAACATCATGTAATCATTTAAGTTAATAATGTTCATTTTGTCGGTATTTGGTTCTTAAGTCAAAAATAGACTTCTTACACTTACATGTTGTTAATTTGGTCAATGGTTCGTTATATCCAGAATGATATTAATTATTTGGATAACATATATATCATATATATTCATCATATACATGTATTTATAATATTACATCACATTCAGAGGTAAGAAATGAAATGCACCGTTCATGGAGACAGTAAGCTGTACGTACGCATGAACGCTACTTCCATTTCTATTTCGTATTTTCTGGAATGGAATCATAATTATATAAGATTATATTATAATTCCAGTATAATAACATATATAATATCATTAAATTTATCCTTTACACATCCAAAATATGGTATTAACGAATCAAATCACTTTCAGGGGGCGGTAGTCCGCACTTCCTAAAATGAAGATATCGTGTTTACCCATAATGGGAACCATAAAGGTATGCCCAAAATGAAAAAAACAGAAGCTTAAAAAAACATAAACATATTATATATCATATATAAAAATAGTGACATCATAATGGCCACCTTTTAAGGTGTTAAATGAGTATTGAACAATCATCGTTTCGGGAGGCAGAATTTCGCCATCCACGGAAACCGTATGTTCTTTAACCATTTGATGTAGTTGTGTGAGAGTGTAGCTCAAATAAATCTTATAACAACATCCTAGTATATTGAAGATACTGGTGTTGTTACAAAAGAAGTAAATAAAAAGAGTTTAGGGGGTTGGAGAAGCAAAATAAAACAAATGAACATGAGAGAACGAATTACCTTTAAAAGTGTAACTCTTTTTGATTTTGAGCCTAAAGGCTTCATTTGAAAGGGTTATGCCCAAAGGGAATCCTCTAGGATGAGGAGAGGGATGTGGAGAGAGTAAATGGGCAGGGTTTGGCCGAGCCAAGGGCTTGAGGAGTGTGTGAAATGAGGTAGAGGTGGGGGCCTTTTATAAGAGGAGAGGAGGGGCACTTTTGGAAGGTAAAGAAATATTACTTTATTTGAAAATGTGTTTCGGTTTTAAAAGGACCCACATTGATATAATTCGTGGATAAGGTGGTAAGGGTTAGAAATCCACTCATCCAATTGGTTTTGTCCATGTGTAGGTTTTAGATTTTTCATTATCTTTCCATTTTATTTAAATCGTTAAATAATGAGGTCATCGATGCATCATCATGATGTCATAAATAATTTAATTTATTTAGAGTCTAAAAATTATAAAAAAAATACTATTATGTATAAAATATTTTTATCTTTCCAATGATTTTTTATAATAAAAAATCTGATCTTTATAACCCCAAGTATAAATTGTTTTCGTAAAACATATTATGTTTGTGTCATTTTTACTTTTACATTAAATAAAAAGTAATTTATGTCATTTCCCAACCAAACTGGATCCATGGGGTCCCCAAGTTGACCCATGGCTTGTCTTGGTCGGCCATGACACAACCAATGAGGGTAGGACATGTTTCAAGCTCATCTTATTTTATTAAAGCATTATTTTTACCTTAAACTACACTAATTACCACTAATCGCGATTAAGAACTTAATAAGTTACTATTCACCAAAAAATTATTATAATCTCATTGAACCACATTTTACTTCTTAATGACAACCATGTATGTCGGATTTTTGAAATTCAAAACACAATAATGGCAAAATTTCATTTAAACGGAAAATCAGTCTTTATAAGTACCACTTAGTGGTTTCACTATTCATCAAAAATTGAAGTTTTTCAGAAAATTACGAAACATTCACCCTAAGCTATATTTGATATTACAAATTCAATAAATGAAGTCTATTTTAAAAAATTAAAAACATATAAGTCACATTAATTAATTTAATAATTAATTCCCGCTGTCAGAGCAAATAGCGTGTTTTTATGGAACAATAAGTATCAAAAGATTGACACTAGTTTAAGTCCAATTTCAAAGTGAAATTGATTCCAATAACCACCATTGGATTAAATGGTAAAAATATGTTCATATTAAACATTAAGAACAATTCAAAAGATAATATAATCATATAAATAAATTAGATAAAAAAGCAGTTTTGATGTAAAATGCAGTATTTTTCACTATTCATTAAAAAATGAACATTGTCAGAAAAATACCAAAAATTCACACAAAGTAAATTTTGATGCCCCAATCATAAAGAATAAGTTTATTTTGACAAAAATAGTTTATAAAATTTTCAAAAGATATATTTAAAAAGGGTTTTCCATCATAAGGCAGTAAAACAATCTTTTAAGAATATTAGTGTATTCCATGCTTAAGATTGGATTTATTTTCATTTTAAGCCTCTAAAACACTATCATAATCATTAATAGACATAGATAAAAATATCTATTATTCATTACTTAATTGGGATGTTACATAGCAACCTAAATGAGAGGAAATGAATTTATCAATAATTAACGGATCCCATATGCTAAATTTTGGCTTTATTCGAAGTGTATAAGTGGTATAAACCTATTGAGAAGGTAAGATCATGATATAATGAATTATCTCATCTTCCATAAAAATTTCCCATATAATTCATACATCGATCCTATTATTACCTTTTTGAATGAAACATCTATAGGTCATTCCAATATGGTGTATCTTGTATATGTGACAGAGGTCATAAAGGAATCAATAATTAATTGGGAAATTATATGTTAGGGGTATTCACTTTGTAGATTTTGTGTTTCAATTCCACTGTTTCTAGATGAAATGTCCCCTTGACCATCAATATAAAAGTAAAGAGATAAATTTCATGGTGGCCTGGAAACTCTAACTAATGTTCAATCACAAAGACTCCTTGTGATGGATTTATCTCCATATTTATTTAGTTCAATATCCTACAATAACCAAGAAATATTTTTAGTTAAGGACTATATTGGGATTCATTGACCAACTAGAAAATCATTTCCTATTTTTAAGGTCAACTAATTCCTATAGAAAAAATTTTAGAATCTGCAGTTCAACCTCCCAATCTACTAGTGTTGCTCCTCATGATAATGTACCAATCCACTCTAAGGCCACTTATCTAATTTTATAGATAAAGTGGGATTCTTTTAGGAATAACACATCTATTCAGGATTTATCAAATGTTCTCCCTTATAAATTGGTTGTGGATGGTACATATGGCTATATATCATCAACTGATTGTTTTTTATATACTAACAACCCTCTGGTGGTGGAATGCTATATTCAAAACCATGAAACATCGGTCCAATCACTACATAACCGACATAGATTTATTTGGAGAGTAATAAAAATTATAATAATTGATGTTAGTGAGAGTGATGATAGATATAATTGTTCTTTTTAAGAGGATAATAAAGTCAAATCACCTACTACAACAAGGGTTAGGGACATTTTTTCTCTTTAATAGTAGGGGCCTTAGCAATTCCCATATTCAAGGGGTCCCGTAGTGGATAAAATTCTACGAAAGGAAGTGTTGTTGTTGGAACTTACTCCATATTCACTGTTGAAGACCCAAACACTCTCAATTACCCTTATTGTATCCTTAATCAAAGCATGTAATGAATGGGATGCTTGGATAACATCCATATATATTGGAGAAATATGAGGAGTGCTTATGCATGATGGCATTAACCTTATTGGATTTGGGCTCATCACATCTCCCAAATGCCATTATATGCAGGAGAACTCTTACAAATTTTAAATACACCATGATGAGGTGGATTTATATATTCATTCATTTATGGGTATAATTTTTTGTTTCAATTATTTATGGAATATGGTTATATCTTTAGTGGAGGGATTTGATGATGGGGTAGATGTAATAAGATTATATTTATGGACATATATTCCAATAATTGTTTTTAATCTTTATTCCCAAAACATTATTATTGTATGAGGCCGGGGAGATTCGGTCACCTCTTCAATCCATATAGTATACCAAAAGGGGTACTTCTATCTGGGAGTACATCTATTTGGATGTGTGATCTACCTAAGAAGTATCTACTAGTGTTTCTGAGCAGATGCAGACAGTTCTTCGAGAACCAACAATAGAATTCCAACCATCGGCCCCACCCAATATCTTCATAGGAGACTACCATAATGGAGAATTATGATGTTATAGAATAAAAAAATATAGAAATATGCCTTAAGTATATAATAAAAAGTGTTTTTTGCATCTATTTACCTATTAATCATTTATTATATTTCTATATGATGATTAATAAACTCTTATAAATATTGGTGTAGGTTATTTGATCCAATAGGCTTCAACAGCTAGGAGGCCTATTTCCCCATATTCTTTGAAGACACATGTGATATCTCTAAAGAATATACAAGAGACTGATGGTGGACCCGGACCAACTTAGGACATCCTAGGTATTCAACGTCCCTAGTGTTCAACCCTTCCAGATCAAATGATAAATTCATTTCTAGTAAGAGAGAATTTAGTGTTCAATGTTTTTATTGGGCATGATGATCTTATACCTCTAGAGATCACAATCGTAGAAGGGGTATGGACTCTGGACCATGGATAATCATTACAAAATTTCAATCCTAGTTCTATTATATTTATTCATGTAATAAAAATATCAATGATTGACCCTCTGGAAGACATTAATTATTATGATCATGTGTGTGTGCCACTGGAATCCTTGGAGAACATTAATACAAACTATAATCTAAAGATCCAGCATATATTATTCCAGGGATGGGATAGCAGTTGTCTGGATGCTGGTATTTCAATAATGTTAGTCAAGTTCTCCACCTTACCAACAATTTATTCATTTTCCATGTTTATTTAATGTCTACATAAATCATATGACTCCAGGATTACTTCTATGTGCCTCAACAGTTGTAACAACTACTCTAAAATATCAATATGCAAAATCTAAAATAGTTTAAGCTTCTATAAATCCACCTCATTACAAAATCATTGAGTTGGGACCCTCTCTAGTTTTAGTAGTTCATGAATGCATTCATCCCTTTGAGAGATATTTTTATGCTGATTAGTATAATATTTAAAATATTTACATTTCTTACCTGACAATATGGAATGACATCTCGAAGTGAATTTCTCAAACCCCCTATGAAAACATGCTGATAAAACTACCCAAATTAAATTGACTATTTTTTTTCTTGGGTATGGGCGGTTTGATTATAATATCATTCATGATGTGTAAAAAATGTGATTTTATATCATGAGAGGGATTGTACACTCCAATCATGTCTCTCATCTATGGGTTCCATTGCTCATATTTGTACAGCCAGGAACATCCTTCTCAGGGAAACCTCAGAGTGTATTGAGTGGCTCTGATGTAACATGGTCCAGTTATAGAGAATATTTTATTGGAAGAATGAATTTTTAAGCAGTTGGATAAGATTAAAAAATAACTAAATAATGCTGAGGTAGTGGTTGGTGAATGGAAAAATCAACTAGAAGAGGCCAAGCAAAATGGAATAGATGATGTTGAGATGGTATATGAATTGTAGGATGGTGCTAATATTCAGACCACAATGTTTTCTATACTTCTCCAAGCCGTATAGAATTTTAGTCAGTCAATTATTCAATTATATTAATCCACTAAGTGGGATTTTTTATACTAAATTTTTTCTCATAAGTATAGTATCTGATGAGTGTATTTTCCCATAATTGTTTCAAATAAATGGAAATTTTTTTGTTCACAATCATCTATCTCTTCATTCCATATTTATTTTTCAATTTAAATATTCATGCTTTTGTTAACATATTTTCTTGAAAAAATGTCCATGTGTTGGTATATTTTACATGAAATAATGTGAATGACTGAATTAATTAAAATTTTCAATATAGATTTTATTTAGGACTAGTAGATAGTGTTTTAGATTGGACAACATTGACTGTGAGACATGGAATGGTTACTTGAGTAGTTATTGTATGCTTATTACCTTCCATTATTGTTCAGAAATATATTGAGGGATTTTAAGATATTTCTTTTCTTCTTGAATGTAAGGAATGAAATAGGAAACTATTGAAATGGATGACTATGCGACATATTAGAAAAGAGATTCACATCCAAAGGTTATTGGGTCTTATTAGGATAGAAGAGGTCTCTCTAGAGACTGAACTTGCCTTTGGATGACAGTCATTGTTATAGTGGGTGATGAAAAACCAAAATAGGGATATAATTAATAGTCAAAAAAGTGTCTCACTTGAATCTCACATTATACTATTGTGTTCTAGGAAAATATTATAGATATTCAGATTTTTTCTGACCATTGAGGGTAGTTCATGAAGGGGAATGTGTTTGATAATGGAGAGTCCGTATTTTTACTTTCCATAAATTGAAATCTGATCCTCTATGAATTTTTTTGTGTGTGAATGAGAGAGGATATTTTTATCATAATCATGAAATGAAGAGGATCTAAAAGAAATCTAGAACCTACTACCAAGATCGGGTGTGTGATCACCGATGTAGGAATAGACTTGTTTCAGTTTCTATAGTTACTGATCCATTAATAGTGGATCTAAGAATCACTATGTGTCATGATGAAATTAGGATAAATTTTTATGTATATTTTAGGTCTATTATCTGGGTTACCAATAGTATAATAAAATACTCCTCGAAAATCATGGTTGATGCTAGTGCAGTTCTATGTTGTGTAACCAAGTCACAAACCATGTAGTGTAATGGTATACAAGGAGGATGTTGGGGGTTATAATTTATATTCACATAGATTTGATTGATGTATTACTATATTTATATTCCATAGTGATCAGATTAAGAACATCCAACCAAAAATTTTCAATTTAGGGTCCTACGAATCAAAGGAGTGACATAGGATGGGAATATCACTAGGGCATACAAGGATAGAAGAGTTCTCTCCTGAGAATGAATGTTCCTATAATCAATGAGAATTTTTTGGATGATTTATGAAAATCCAACTGGGCTATATTATGCATTGTCATACCATTGTTTTAAAAAGATTAAAATAATTATATTACCCATGGACAAGGGAGTTTTATAGAGATTATGATTTTTTTAAAGGTTTGGGTCAAAGCCTCAATTTATT
Source organism: Viscum album (assembly GCA_963277665.1). Taxonomy (NCBI): domain Eukaryota; kingdom Viridiplantae; phylum Streptophyta; class Magnoliopsida; order Santalales; family Viscaceae; genus Viscum; species Viscum album. Next base: position 1,765,453,588 of record OY728138.1, read on the forward strand.
ATTTAAATAAAAGACCTCTTTAGACTGGGGAGAGGGTGACCCATTACATATCCCGAAGGCCCAAGGCTAAGTGGCCTGAATACATGGCTTTAAAGCCCTTTTTTTGACCTAAAGGACCCTCAGTGAACAGTACTTTTTTATGGAAGGAGTATTTCATATAAAATTACCCAATAAAGGGGTTTCTACCTATATATGTCTAAATTATAAATAGGGATACCTATTTTTTTTGGGTTGTCCAATGAAATAGGGACCATGTGTCACTGTGTTTCTCATCAAATAATTAATCAATCCATATGTACATATAGAAATGATTCCACACACAATTTAGGATATTTTGTAGGGAATAGTTCGTTTTGGTTTCTATACAGCCTATGTTGTGAGGTGATAAACCATAATAGACCCTTCTATTTAGATATAGATTAAAAATAAAAGAGTTGATAAATTTTTATTGATTGTAGAGACCTAGATTTGATGATTCATGTTTCACTAAATATCCTTCGATAATAGGAATCAATCCATATAGATTTCATGGATTTATGTATAGTAATAGATGTCAATCGTTATGTTTAAAATCATGTTGTAAGGATGTATAATGTTATTTTATTGTCATGATCCCAGGACCAAGGTAACCATGATCTGGAATTATGTGTTTTTATTATGTGTGAAATACCCTTAGAGAAATTCATAATCCCACATGATCAATTCTATATGTTGAAAACTGGGAGAATAAAATGTTTCCATCACCACAAAAAAGTGATTAACAAGAAAAAAATGTGAATTTTATTTTTATGATGGATATACCAGATGCTTGATCCAGGTGTCGCTAAGTACTTCATAGGAATGAGGATCAAGTTGTATGTATGTTTTGGATTTTTATAATGAGTATCATAGACAAGAACCATTATGTTTAACATCATTTAGTAATGATTACGTTTACTCAACATGAAAAATTATAGAATATATCCACATAAATTCCACTCATCAATTTGGTGAATCATATTAAGAGATCCATCTCATGTTTGTGACATGAGGCTTCCTGATATGGTTTCCTAGTGAATCCTTTGCATGGTAGAGAGTGTAATTATACATTTTAACATAATGTTATAAAGAAATTATCATACAGTTTAACATCATTTTAATAGGAAGACCTGATGTCATGTGGTTTTAGGTCATACGAATAAGGCCATACACCATGAAAACAATGAGTGATAAAAGGTTCTTCGGGATAATATGTTTTGAATTTCCTCAAGAATGAAGTGAGAAATCATATTCCATGATCTTGAGTTTTCTCAGATCAGGAGAAAAAACATAGTTAAAAATCGATGAATAAATGTGGACCATGTTTGAAAAGTGTTTTCCAAAATGACGTTGTTAGGGAATATAATGATAGAACAGGTCTCTCCATATAATGACTTTTCCTTTATTTTCTAGGAATTTTGAGGGTATCTTAAACATATCCATATTGGGAAATATTATCTACATTAAAGAATCATCATTAAGATAATTAAATTCCATTATCGATGGGTGGGTAGAATATGGATATCCTATATTTCACAAGAAAAGTGTACGATTGGTGGAAGAAATGTGTCTTAGTATGAAAAAAATTTATACCAACATTTTCCATGGTGTCTGGAGATCTATACATAGATTTAACTCATGTGTAGTGAATTGAGTGTTTTTTAAGTTTTGGTTGGTCCAGAAAAAGTGTCCCAGTGTCTCCACATATCCTATGGGGTTAGTAATCATGAAATACATTTTTATGAAATGTATAATGGTAGAAGAAAAAAAATGGAAGTGTGGGTGTTGAAATTAAGGCATCTCAGGGATATCTTGAGTCTTCATTTATTTATGGGTCGGGGTAATTCTTCCATTTATCATAATGTGATAAGGATGCCCTAATTCATTCCACTCATAGTTGTTCTCATGAGGCATCTCGGGGTTTCCATGGTTAAATTACTATGTTTTTTGGTTTCATATTTGTTTACCATGAATGGGTGAAATTTTCTTAAAGAATATTATATGGATAATAAGTAATAAACCAACATGAAGGTAGGGTGATGATAAATATTTTACTAGAAAACACTGAACACATATTACATAGAGGCCACCATCATTATGATGAAAGGATAGGACTTCATAATGAGTTTATCATGAGATGGAACCTTTGATTAGTGACCTTGGAATCCCTATATGTCCCATGAGTATGGTAATAAATCCATTAATAGTACTAAATCCTGGTCTGGTAGAAGACTGATGTTGTGGGAAATTTCTCCTCCCATGAGTACATTAAAACCTTTCATTTCCAACATGGGGAATCCCATGATTATTACATATGTCGTAGTTGTAGTTTAACATCACGTGGGAAGGAAATTTACCATTTATGATATCATCATAAGAAATTTAACTTTAAAATGTAGTTTGACATCATGAAACCATGATGATATTGTGTGACTTTTAAGGTTATTAACCAAGGACCAAGGTGCTATATAGTTTAACACCATACAGAAAAGATGAAGGAAACAATGTAGTTTAATTTCACATTTTGAGGATGACGATAATTTGAATACCTGAAATATATCTTTAAAAACATCATCTTTGTTGGGGATGTGATTATTTTTTCATCTGTTCATATTAAATAATAATCTCCATTGGAGTTGAATTTGATTATGTTATAATGTCCCTTCAATTTGGGATCTTATTTTGGGGGTTTAAGTATGGTTATGATTAGTGTCTTAATAACCAATACCATCACTTCCTCAATGAATGACCGAATGTGAGATTTTTTAATTTCTTGGGCAATCCATTTTTGGTGGAAATTCAAATGGTACAATGTGTAAAATATCTTCCCATCCAGTCACTCTAACTGATCTTGCCACATTTGGGATTTCATGTATGTGGAAAATTTTTCATAGATGGAACTAAGATGTATGGAAAATTGATCCTGAATGGGAATGATTAACTATTTATTGTATACAAATGAGTATGGGGTCTCTTGTGTGATTGTGTGGGTCATAGTCAGGTAAGCCCTTAGGGAAAACCGGAGCCCGTCTGGCCAAGAATTTGTATCCATATCTATTATTTTTGGATTATATTTTCATACATCTTATTAATGGACTCTATATATCTATTATCCTCTACATTATAGATGGATGAATAGGGGGAGTTTATGATATATTCCAGATATATTCTTACCATCTAATCAAAGAAGAATTTGGTTCCATTATCCATTAGTATCATATGAGGGAGGTTAATCTTTGTAAACATATTGTTTCTACTAATTTATAAAATATTCCTTTTTGAAACCTCTTTGAGGCGAAAATATTTATCCCACATATAGATGAATTCAGTTACAGTAATAATTTTCATGAACTAAATTTCTTTGGAATCAGGATACAGTCCCACGAAATCTATTACACATATGAGAAATGCCTAGTATTATTTGAAATTATATGGATACTCTGGGATTTTGTTAATGATGTTGGTGTGTACCTGGGATGAATATCACTTTTTTTAATTTCATGTAGTCCTATTTCATTATTTCCTATTATTACCCAACCCTTTGGATTTAATGAAAATGATCAGAACATTACTAGTGGGCACCTTATGTTCCTATGTGGACTTTATTATTGACAAAAGAAGTCTTTTACCAATAAATTTACAAGAGATGTACCCTATAAAGTCCACTCATATAGAGAACATTTTGATGATTTGTGTCATCATAAATAACAATGTTAATTTAGCATCATTGAATTTAATCATTCCCATCTCTTTTTGATGTAATTACATCATTCTGAATGTAGCCCATAAAAGGTGTTATCCTGTCGGTCGCATAACCCTTTGGTTTGGGGACAACATTTGGCATCATTGATCTCCTCTATGATAACCTGATGAAAATGAGAGACCATTCAGTGATGTGAAATGCAGATGACTATTTTTTCATTCATTGGGTCGGTTGAATTTGGGTATGTATTTTCCTCTCCATCCACCTATGCATTTTGTGATCATGAGAAATTAATCAATTCTGCCTCCAAGGGGAATTCCAGCATAAATCATCCAGCAATGTGAATCAGGGATATGTAACCTTATTTTTTTCAAATAGATAATTCACCATTGACCTATTTGATGACAAATTATAAATCAATATATTTTCAAGTGATTTACTAGTACCTAATGTTAAATATCTAGCCTTGTGATGAGGACCATATATTCTGCTTTATTACTCATGCATCGTTCTGATGGAAGGAAGGACTTTGGTAAAGAGTAATTTTCTATTGAAATGAGGGAAACTTACAAACCTACTTTTTGTGTTTTTATAGACTCCCATACCCTTCCCTATTTGGAATTTGGATGAGCCTTCAAAATACATCAACCTCATCTGGGTTCCCTATTGAATATAAAATATTTTTCTCATCATAAAAATCAGAGCTCAATGAATTCATTTGTGATGATGTATGTTCTATTAGGAATTATTATAACATTATTCCTTTTACCACTTGTTAAGGCTATAATTAAATATTAAACTGCTACTGGATCACTTCCCATCATGATGGAAATCTATCCAATGTTTTAACATTTATAATTTATTTGATATGGTTACTTCAATAGAAAAAATATAACTCATGATGCTATAGGTAATTCCTTAGTTTATGAACTGTAAATATTAGATCTAGTCAACTCTTATCGATATCTAAGAATCATTTATCACATTCAACCATGTTTCCGATGATGTAATAATGGTTCTTTCCCTCTCAGTGTAATTTTTGCTCTGAAGAAAGAACCTAGTGACCACTATAGGGCTATCTCAATTATAATGAGCAGTATTTATTTGACAGTTCTCCTTAGCACTGGTGGGATTAATGTTTATATCTTGTGATTATTTTAATCTTAAAAACATTCATTAGTCTACTAATATATAATACTATTCTTCATAAACTCGTTGAAGGTAAGACATTTTTATGCTAGGTTGGTAATAAAGGCTGAATGTAGGCTATGTTTCCTTGAATTCATCTCAACTATTTGAGCTTTGAAAAATGTTATTTCGTAAGGATAGACTTTTTCCGTTCAAGACTATAATTGTGGTTGTGGTTCTTAATGATGATGTTTAAAATTTCTCCTATGGTAACTCAGAATCCACAATTCAAGGGGTTCATTTTCATGTTGTGTTGTTGTAATTTTTTGAAGATGCTTTTATAACCAATTGTGTGGTTATAATGTTGTCAATTTTTTGACACTATATTGTCAATGTAACATTTGAAATAAACCACCTAAAGGGTTTGAAGATGCACTACATGAAGCATTTGTATATAGGGCCAGCATATTTCATGATAATGTTAATTACCCAATACCAAAATTATCTACAATGGAAAGTGAGTTGGTATATTTGTCATCTTTTTAGACAATTCATATTTTATTATTCCCCTAATATACATCCATGAAGGAGTGGGATTGATATCAAAACATTGAATTAATGAGTAGCTCAGTGATCCGGATAGGGAAATCATCTTTTAGATAGTTCCTTTTGAGATATTTTAGATCCATGTGTACTTTATTTCCCCTTTCTTCTTATTTATATGAACTATATTTGAAAACTAATTTATGATATCTTTCATCCTAAATGATTTTAGACCTGATGATCTTATAAACATAAGATTCAATTTTGGAAGCATGAGTTAGAAGTTTCCATCTGGCTACATGCCTATAAAAATGGAGATTCGCTGGTAGGCCCATGCGGTGAGTGGACACCTCATGATTTATTACATTAATTTCATTGTAACATCAATTGAACTGGTCCCAATTTTTCATTATAATATATGTACATATATATTCTTCTTCAGAACAAAATTTCCTAACAGATTAATGTGGTCTTTCGGTCCTCTTACATAGCTAGATTCATCTCATTGAGTTTATAAATTATGTTATATGGACCATCCTAAAATTTTGGTGGGAGATTCTATGGTCCTCCTCCACCTTCTTCTTCTTCCCCTACTCTTCCTCTATATATTATACTTTAACCTTAGGTGGAGTAAATGATGATGTAAATTCTTTAGAGTTTTAAGAGGAATTAATACTTTGACCCCCAAAAGATAAAGTAACTTCAAGTTGCCCAATTGAAAATGTGGGGAACATTATAGTTTATAAATAGAGATGGGGGATAGAGAATGACTGTATTCAATTTCCCTTGGGGACAAGATGGAATCTTCTAACTCAGCCGATGAGAAGTGTTTGGAAAAATATTATGAGATTGAATGATGGAATTTTCATTTGAGATTTTACTACTTTCTATGGAATAAATGGCCTTTACATCGCTTTGGGATTGGTTTTCATAAATCTTATCATGAATATTTCGGAATATGAATCTGAATTTGGACACATATGATCAACCTAATTGATGGTTAATTCGTCCTCTTCAATGAATTATTTGAACTGGTTGGTAATGATCATTTTGATACTGTTTGGGGGAAATGACCCAAGTGACCCCATAAAACATGTGATATTTTTCCATCATGTAAAATAATCCTAAATTGATACGATATGAGTCACATGTTTCAAACATGGACATATCACTGTACGTCAACCTAATTTTTTTATTAATATAGTATTTGAGGATTAAATGGTTTTTTGAAGGTATTACCACATATCAAAACTACAAAGTACTTACTAGAAGAAAATTTCAGTTTATATCCGGCCAAAAAACTAAAAATTATGTGTTGGATATGAGTTCACCAAAACTGTTCGCTGAGCTTGATTTTTTCAAGGGGTATTTTTCATGCTTTTTTCATGTACTTATACCATTATAGAATAATGCCTTACGTTAACCTCACTATAGAAATTCTAAAGATTTATATTTACTGGAATGATATTAACCCCCCTGATCTATTGCCAATTAAATCCTTTTGAACTTTGTTACCATTTACCCATTCAGACATCTAAAATGGTCTTATGTGTCCCAATATAATGGAATCCTTAAATTGGACTATAATGTAGTTAACTATGTTCTATTATATAGGATAGATTTCTACCAGATCAATCTATGTTGTGGAAAACATAGTTTTATACTCCTAGGGGATTAGGAGAACCTCTATGAGTGATTCTCTATGGAATTTTGATAAACTCATGATGTATAAGATCAATAACATTACGGAATCTAGGGATAGTTGTTTGAAAATGTCATACTTTTAGGATAATGGCTTGAGCTTCCCGATGTGAGGATACTCTTTAGAAAGATATTAATGAAATTAATTACATGAGTTCGATGGATTGTCTATCAAAATAGGATTTAATGGTTCTCTAATACATGGTTCGTTAGGTTGAACAAGCATAAATTACTACTGAGGATTATCAAATGCTTGTACACCCTCATATTAATAATTTTGAAATATTGGTTCTATGATTATATTGGCCTATCCTAGGGGATTTCCCTACTCCCATTAAACTCACTAATGGGATCATCCATTATTTTTTTAATCATTAACATTCTGAGTTGGGATTGGGTTAGAATTCTAGTTTTATTCACGGTTGTATCATAACCTATTAACTTGGCTCCTACAACCTGCTCTTCTAGTACCCCAATCTTTTGTAGGTAAAATTGGTTAATAACTAATTTTCTTCATTAAAAAAGTTATCCATTAAATTAATGACATTACATTAACTAAATATTTATTCCTCATTCGATGAGGATTCTATCTCGATGACCATTTTCAGTGATACCATTTGGTGTGTAGGAACACATTGTATAAAAATTGGAGGCATAAGTCATATGATATTCCAAGGCAACATTGTTCTTGTTATTAATTATTCTTATTATGTTTTCATCCCACACTTATAGACAAATTTTTTCTTTTAAGGCAAGTTTTTTTAAGATAGTAATAAAGATGGTGTCAGATGAAGTTGGGGGCATAGAATGTTGTTTCAACCATTCTTGTAGGATAGCATGTGTTCAGTTGATTTTTTTGACTCAACCAATATCAAAACATATGCACATATTTTATATAAAAATATTTCAATTCCCCTTACTCTTCTAAAATGGATGTGGAAACATATGATATTTGTATTGGTGATTTCCAAAACATCACTTTCCCAAAGTCTACCATTTTTACAGCATTTCATTGAGAATGAATCATTATAGAACAATGTTATCTAGAATATAGTGGATGGAGAAACAATCTTTCCAGTCAATGAGACCAATTTAGTCTGGTCACTTGGGATTTGGAAAGTGGAGTAAATCGTTATATTTTGATATTATAAAGTATCTTCAAACATTCTCTCCTATGAATGAATAAACATTATTCATTCATGATTTGAATTTATTTCTATTTATTACACACTTAATTCCCTATGTTGGTTGTGGTTTTTACTGAATCCTAGAGGTTTCAGCATGATATAGTGTTGATTTTCGAACTAGAGCCGAAATAGAGGTAGGTTTGAGTGTGATGGTCGAATCCACATATATTCTCAATGATGTCCTCAGGTATAATGGAATCATTTAGTACTTTACCTTAGTTCATGGTATATAATATTATATTCATTGAGAAATTGTGTTGATATCTCGAAATATTCCCGTATATCTTACCGGGAGGATTGGAGTTCACAAGTCATCATAGAGGTTCTTTGTATGGAGAGAAATGAAATATTTATAAGGATGTTGTAGATGCAGGGAGTATGTTAGTCCCTTCCATATATAAATTAAATTGGAGACCCTCTCATTATCTAGTTGTTTTTTATTTGAGAGGTCATGGATTTTTATCATTTATAGATTTAAGATTAATTGAATGATAAATTCTTATCTGAGATCTTCCGATCATATAATTTACCAAGAAGGAAAACTGGGACACAATACGATGGCCATCCCAATACAGGTTTACCAAAAACATCTCTCTTTTAATAATTTTTATTGAATAGGGGTTCCCATCATTAGATCACAATAGGATATAAATGTGTCATTTTTTCAGGTCTAATGAGACATTGAGTATTCAAAACGTGTGGCTCCAAAAATTTGGTGGGGCGGGATCATAGTCGCTCATTCATTATATAGATTCCATTATGGTTGTACTAGTGTGTACCCTTCCTTCATATCATGAAATTAAGTATCCAATTATTAAATTATGTAAATAATCCATTAATGAATGTTTCATTGAACTTGAAGATGAACATGTGTGTAAATAGGCAGGTCATGAAACACTATCTCTACAAATAAATGCGGCTAACATATTGAAGGGGACATATTGTGAGGGTTTTTTTAATAAATTATAGTTTTTCCCCACTGATGGGTCACTTTGACATCCATCAATGATTTTTGTAGGTAAACTGATATCTAGACACAAGTTGGAGCAGATTTACTAGATCTAGTTCAATAATTGGGGTAAACCCACATTTTTAAGGAACACTATTTGGAATTATGATTTGAGACTCTTATAGTGGAACATATTCTAGGAAAATTCTAACATAGAGGAATTATTTATACATTATTATCAATTAATTCATCTCTTCTCCCATTTGATAAAATATTTCATCACATGTGAGAGGTTCAAAATCTTTGAGAGGTGGGTTGTATACAAGATTTTCCTTACCCTATTATAAGGTGGATTCTCATTAAGGATGTTATAATGGATTGGTTGAGGGAATACCCATGTTCATGGAAATTATCTAGTTATTGATAAACAATCCATCATCATTTTCCATAGTGTGGATCACATTCTGAATGGAACCATCCTCTCCTTATTCCAATCTATTTGGTTCATCTTCAGCACCATCCACAAGATTGAAATTCACAAATTCAAAATTAATTTGTGGTGGTGTATTATTTTTCAAATGATAGGAGATATTTTGTTATATTTACCATAAATCCTCCATCCATTTATGGATCCTCTTCAAACATCTTGGTGGAGAGTGTCTTGGATGTAACCACTATAGAACATCATCATACACACCCTTCATTGGAAAATGGTTAGTGAGATGGGAAAAATTGGGAAACATAATTTATTGGTGTTTCCCTGTAATTGTAAAATGACGGATTTCCATTAAAAGGATGTTTGAGGTAAACAATCCCCCATCTATATCAGACGGGGTTTCTCCTATTCTCATGTTGTCATGCCTCAAACAAAATTTTTCATCTTTAAAGGGGCCCTTGGTTGTGAAAATTACCCCAACCCTATGGAATTGGCCTGATATCATACTATGTAATTTTCTACTATTTCTAACCTCTTTTTCATGTTCATTAACATTCCCAAATGATTTGGGTGTAATACTAGACCTTCATGTGAGCCTCATACTCATGAGAACATCCACATTCCCAGATTATTAGCTTTCATTGAGAATGAGTCCTACTTAATGTTATCATTTTCCTTGTTCTAATGGTTTTGTGATAGAATTATCTCATTAACACAGTGATTTTGAAACATATTTAGGGATTATTCTTATATATTTTGTCATCCTACCTAAGAGGGTATATTTTCTAGAAGCCTCACTGATGAATTGAAAATATAGAATATGACATCTAGTGGATATTTCTAACGAGATCATGATGAGAAATACATGGAGAAATGATCACCCAATACTCATATATAAACACCATCTGGTGTTTCAATGAAAATAAAAATTCATTTTTTTAATTCATTAATACATTCTAGATACATATATTTATACATCTTATCAAATCGTGGTTATCATTTATATGGAAGGGATTTATAGTCAATATGGGGATGATTTTATCCAAATACAGTATCTTTTTCTATATACTTTTCATAAATATATAACTTATCTTTATGGTGGAGAATATTTTTTAAAAGGTTTAGACATATTTCATTCATTAACTCTTCTAAAAATACCTCTAAAATATTGAATTAACAAGTGGATGAGGGCCAAAACCTTATTTTTATATTGTCTCGGGCTAGTTTTATCTATTATTTCTTTATTCCTCCAGAGATCCCTCTACTTGATCAGTCCATCATTGGAAGTAAAATAATATTTTTTTTAATAATAATGAATAATAGTGGTCTCTTAGTCTTGGAAAGGGTTTTGAGGTGGTTCTAAAAAAGATAGTTTCCTCGGATAATATTTTGTTTGAGAGGTATGTAGGATTTCATTAATATCATTTTTTACATGACATGGCCCATTTTCAATGTGCCTCATAAAAATATGTCATTCTCAAATTTTATCTAGAAAGGTGTGGACCTTTTTAATGATTGATATTTCAGCCACATAGAAGTATTCCATGGTTTACTTAAATAGATAATATATTATTATTGATTGGATTGACTACACAAGGAGATACACCACTAAAAACATTTTGGGGAAGACATATAGAGCTCCTGGTAGCAGTGCAATGGGGGTTTCATTCATGGTATCTAGTTCAATTCCCATAATATAGTAATAGGCCTATATGATCATGGTCTAAAATTGATATATGTTTTTCCCTCAAGAACTCCCTTAATTCTTAAAGAAGATTTTCGAGCCTTCTTATAAATTTTGATCTTCCATGGGTGGGAATTATTTATCGATTCTCTCCCATGGGAAGTTGGCACTGCATGCTGTGAATTATAGTTCACATGCACAGTAGTGGGTCTGTGTGACTATTATGTCACTATCATAGCAAGTTGACAAGTTTCTATAATTTTAGCAGGGATATATGCATGCCCTGAAGTAGCCTATGAAGTTGAAAGGTAATCCATAGTTGGAATATGAATGTCTTCCCAATATGATTGACCATTTATCTGAAATTTTTCTAATGACCATCCTAGATGAGATAAGGGATGTATATATACTCTTATGTGACTCTCCCATTGTGTGCATGACTCACTCTACTTGAAGAGGTGGATTCATAGTACTAAATCCTGGTATTTCCATTTCAATACTACATTCCGGAATGTTTATAAAATGTGGTATGAAATTGATTTTTAACCTTCTATTATTTACAGTACATGTTGAGAAATATCTTAATGGGATTTTGGATATACACCCATTCTAGTGTTGGGGAAAAAATATAAGTCTTTCTGTTTTATATATTTGAGGTTCACCTACGAGGTCCTCTATTTTCTGCTTTATTTTATGGTGGTCTTGATTTTCATGAGAATATATTTTCATCTGGTCATTTTTTCCGCCGTATTTGAATGGAGTAATTGATATGAAAACGAATTGACTTGCATTTAGTAGTATTTTTCTACCGTCTTTTACTAAAGGATTGATATTCTAGAGAATGGTTTTTTATTTTTTCATATTTTTCTTTACTTCTGATAAGAATACTTGATATTCCTGAAAATGGATTTGAATAAACTCGTATATTCCTCTATATTTGACTGGAGGACTCAATATGACTAAGAAAGAATTTTTATCTAATAGTAGTTTACATGCATATTTGATTAGGTGGAATGGTGTTCTTGATTAGAGATATGAATCAACTCAATGTTTTCAAAATTATTGGACTGATGAGTTTAATATTCATGAGAATGTATTTTCATCTACTCATAGTATACTAGTGTATTTTATCGGAGGGATTGATATTCCTGGGAAGGGATTTTCATTTTAATATAGTCTTCCATTGTATTTTACTTAAATTCATGTTATTATAGAGCAGGTATTTTACAGTTATCATATTTTTCAACTATATCTGGCTGGAGGGATTGATATTCCATAACATGGATTTTCTTCTTCATTTAGTTTACAACCATATTTTACTGGTCGGATTGATATGTTGAGTATGGGTTTTCATATTCTCATATTCTACCACTTTATTTTAATGGAGGGTATGATATTCCTATGCATGTATTTTCAAATTCTCAAGGATTTCCAATTTATTTTATTCAAGGGATTGATATTATTTACAAAGGATTTTCATCACCCTGATGTTTGCCTCCATAATTGACAGGCATGCTTGATATTCCTAAGAATGGGCATTCATGTTCTCATATCATTCCCCCATATTTGACCAAAAAACATTTCCATATGGAAAAATAATTGTATCTTGTCCTTTTTTTATTGTTTCCCTCTTTAGGCTGACCTGGTGGCCAAGGTCTTGACAATATAGGTTGGAGCTCATTGGGATATATCCCCATCATGAAATTGATGTTTCTCTATGGGGATTTGGTTTTGATGACCATTGGTAGGTTCCCTAGGGAGGGATGATTGTGTTTTCAAGATGAAGTCAATGGAAACCTCTGGATCAGTATCCCACAAGTAAGGGAGGATCCTATTATGTGGTTCGAGGGACAGGTTCGAGAAACCTTTTCAAATGTCTATATGGGTTGTTGTCTTCAAAACTAAAAAACATTAGCGAGCATAGTGAGGGTGGTACATTTTTAATTGGAGGGTCTATCATGAAGCCTCAAAATTTACGAGACTACTATGAATCTATTATCCTAAATTAGTTGGTTTATAACATATTATTGAAGGATTTGGGTCAATTATATAGTCCTTTGATTAGATGATGATTGATATGGCATGATGATCAAGATATATATCTTCTTGAAATGATGATACTCCATTTATATCAAAGATATTTCTTCTGAATAAACCTTTATTAAATGATAAATAGAAACAAGAAAACCTAGTAAATGTAAAATCATAATATATAAACATATTAATAGTCAATTTGTTTATATCTATTTTTGGCCCACATTTTTTTACAGCACAAAATGGGCTTGACATGTGGGAAACACGGTCATCTGATAAAAAGGTGGCATGAAAATATTAAACTCCAGCATATTATTGTTGGTGTTTTAAAGGTTCCAAAATCATTCATGATGGGTTCACCAATTTTGTTCCACACGTGTTCGTGTTTGGTCAGTTTCTAATGAGGGTTATTCATGGAATCTTAACCACCCAATAGCTCTTATACGTATGATGTGTCATGGACCTACATTCCCAAGGTAGGATTCGATTGGGAATCAAGTATACTGAAACATAAGAACTCACTTTGGTCATGAGGATGGGAGTTCAGGATCAACTCTTCTTTTTTTGGGGGATTTGATGCCTATTCTAGGGATAACATATGAATTTAAGATATATTCTCTAATCCTTAATTAATTACATGGTACTACATGGGTCACCCATGGGTTAATAATAAATTATTAGCCTTCATGGAATTTATAATAATTTTTATGTATAAAAAGGTTATTAATAAATAGAGACATATATATATATTCTAGGATCTCCATCAATGGAAAAATATTTATGAATGGATTAGAGATTATTTTTTCGTTTTTCATCATCTAGTTTCTTTTAATCCACCTAATTTTACACTCTGTATTTTACTATCATCCATGGGAATGGTAGATGTTTTGATATAGAGATCTGTCCAATAATATTTCCTTTCTACATATCATTGTGAATGGAATTAGAACCCACATAGTCAGGTGCTACATAATAGGACACATCATACCATTTAGGTCATGTGATGAGGAACAAATTCATATATATTAAAAACAACTTACAATGATGTCGAGGAGAAAGGTTCCTAGTCATTGTTAGGTTTGGGATTATCTTGAAGGGGCCCGAATAAACCATGAAGAGATTTGGTATCCCATGTGGAATAAGAACCTGTTGGGAGTATGTCCCATTAAAGATGGTGATAAATGGATGGTCAGAAAAACATGGTCATCTGCTTTGGATGTGACCCTAGTAGGGATTTGGCCCCGATAACAATTAGTTGAATTTGGGGTGTTGGGTTTGGATCTCAGGGAGGCTTCTAACATATCCTAGTCTGTAAGGAAACAAATCATGTATAGTTCAGAATATTGGGGCTTAAATCTATGGGGGAGGCCAATTTTCTTGCCCCATCCCCTACTACGAAATAAGCATTTAACATCATATTTCGTTATCAGTGATTTTTATGGCTGATAAACGATATGATTTATCAGTGGTTTATTTTTAGTTTTGAATAATGGTGCTATTAATCAATGCTTTATTTTTGTGCCGATAAAGCTCCCAAATAAAAAAATAAAAAAAATAAAAAAAAAGGTTACAATAAAAAAATATTAAATATTTTTTAATTAATTAAATATTGAAAAAAAGGAATACATTTAATATATATTTATATAAATTATTATAAATAATAAATAGTATCTATAGAATATATGAATATGTAAAATGATGTAATCAAAGAATGAAAAAAATGAATGTGTTAATTTAGAGAATATTAAGCATTTTATTAAATAAATATATATTTATAATAATTATTATATTTATTAACTTTATTATAAATATTAATAAATAATATTATATATATATAATGAATAACTTTTAGTAATTATTCATCAATATTTAAAATGAATAAATTCTAATAATTAAAAATAAGAAATGAATAAATTACCAAAGTATTAAAAAATTACTAATAAATAAATTATTATTAAGAATGAGTAGGATTAATATATATATATATATATTTCCTAAATAGTAATAAATAGTATATATGAAATAGAAATATAGAAAACGAATAAAATGTGATAATAAATAATATATTAATGCTTTATCCATTTTTAAGGGATTTTATAAATAATTACTCAACAATATTTTTTTGAAAAGGTAGGGACTGAGCCCCATTATTCAATTAATAAAACATGAAAATAAAGAAATGATATGATAGGTATAGAGAAGTTATAGTTTCCCTCATAACATATAGTCTAGGACTATGTTGTTTTCTAATAATTATCCCTATCGTGGGTTCCTCATCCTGTAAGGTGTTCAAATCGGTTCATCCTTGACCACACCTGCAGCTATGACCCCTAGAATATTTATATCCCAATAATATTTCTTCATGAAGGGGGATTGCTGGGTTAGTTTCCTCCAAATTGGAGTTATCCTCTGATTGAATATCATCGTTTTTAGACAGCCAAATAATACAACCACACCCTTTGATATGACCATTTGGATGAAGACCTTGTTTCCAATACATCACATGTTGTCAAGTCCCTTCCTCAGATTCCCTATATAATTAATTTATGTTTATATCTATATGGTTTTAGTATTTATTAGGATCTATAGTTCCATCCTAAGATTTTACATCAATGTTTAATTTTCTTGCAGGAAATACAGATTTGGGAATCATCATATGATTTGTCACCGCATCATCCCTCTCGTCCGGAGTGGAAAAATTACATTAACAGTTTATTTATTGCTAGGACATTTATTGAAATGTCATCCAATGATAAAATGGTGGGAATAACATAAAACAATGAACATTTAGTGGGATCATCCATATAAGGTAGATCAACATCATTCTAATTATTATCAGCTTGCCCTACATCAAAACTGTGTGATTCAAGTACTCTAAAAAAGTTTTAATTAGTCACATGATCCTCATTACATCATCCAGATCATACAATATATTCTCATAGAGAAAATAGATTTTCCTTTTATAAACCATATTAAAGACTTCATCTTCCTATGAGTTCTTTCCTTTAGTCTTCTTCTGCTCTTCTGAGCCCTTCTATGGAATAACATTCCCAACCATAGTTGTAGCATGGTTGTTTCCCTATTGTTTTTATTCTTAAAGGGGGATGAAAATCAAATTTCGTTACGATTGAGGTTTGTTGAACTAATCAAATGTTCATGAAGGAGTTGTTCATCAAAAACATATTGGGTGTTACAATATTTGACACCTTTCTCCTGCAAGGGAGTCTCTTCCATGATGACCTCAATTTCACGTTTTTCATATAATCACTCAGGATGGTTGTCTTCATTTGGGTGGATTCTGGAAGAATGTTTTCCACATCATCAATATCAGACCATATCATTTTCATAATGCATGTTTTTTTCTCATGAGTTGTTTCATCCAATTGGATATTGATATCAGAATTATTTATAGGGTATCCAAATATACATAATTATTTTTAATCTTAGAAACATCAAGAAAATTTAGTACATCCTTCTAGTTGATATTGGTAGTCTATCCTTCAGACTGGGCCAATAGATCCAATGTGTGATGGACATGGATCTGCTCATAGAGTTCTCCATAATGTATATCATTTGAATCATTAATGACCATTCTCGTCTAACCAGTGTCTTGGTACTCATGTTTTGGAATGGCCTGATGAGACAGAATTGAAACATGATGAACACTTAAATTTTATCCCCTTTATAGTATGACTTTAGATCATTTCTACAAGAAGATTAGACCTCACAAACATATGATATCCTACTTCAATAATTATCATTTCCAATAACCTTACTATAATTACCATATTTTGAAACTCTTTAATAATAAATTATCTAATAATATTCACCTTAATTAGTTGAATGAAGTACTCAATCAACTAATGTAGAAGCAAGATCTACTTCAACTACTAAGCGAGAAAAGTGGTTGAATATTGTCCCTTATGTTTTTTTATCCATATTGATTGGAAACTCCAATTGGCATAAAAATATCATAAAGGATTTTTGGGTTACATTGAATCCAATATAGATCATATGATTTGACCCATAGTTGAACCAATGTGTTGAATAATTTTAGCGAGTTCAATTTCATGTCCCACTACTGGATGTGGGGAATTTTAGTCATGATAGAGATCGATCCAAATCCCCATGATGGTATAATAAGTTCTTCATAAAGAAAAAATAATATCAATGAAACTATGACTCAGTGACACACATTTCCTATTTGAGAAACCCTGTATTACTAAAATCTACTCAACCAGCTCCTCGGCCTTCAATGTATTGGAACCATAGGGAATAATAAGTTGAGCAATAATAGAGTGCACAATGATTTCTAATTGCACTGGTACCACAACTAGTTCTGCCTTTACATGAGCTATGTATCCTTTTCTATATATTAAACTCATAGCTAATCCCTTATAAAGGGAGAAAGTGTGTTTATCTGTATGTTCATTAACCCCAATATAATTCATTATATTGGGATTCTGAGATTTCATGTCATCACTAACAATTCTGTTAGAGTTGAATATCCTATGTGTGAGAAAGAGTTCAGCTAAAGGATGAAGTGGAGAAGCATCCATAATATATATATATATATATATATATTTGTTTATTTATTTACATTGTGTTAATATTTTCAATATATATTCATCTTTATTTAAAAATATATCCATATTTTTCTAATAATTCATATTTAATTAATAAAAGTTATCCATTTTTTAAATATTTATAATGCTTAAAAAAAATTTAATTTTGAATTTCACTTATTTTTAATAAGAAATAATTTAAGATAATATAATAATTAATATTATAAAAATATAATGGTAAATAAGTATTTATTAATAAATACACTTATAAATGTATTTCAACTATATCTATAAACTCATATATTTATAATTACTAAAACGTAAATATTATTTTTAAAACACTTTTTATTATAATTATAAATAAATAATTTTATATATTTAAATAATTATAAAATTGTTATAAAGTTGTATAAAAAATTATACATATTTACTATATTTATAATCATAGTTATATTTATATTTATATTTATATTTATATTTATATTCATTAAATATATGTAATTTTATAAATATATGTAATAAAATATATATTTATAATTTAATAATTATAAAAAATATATTTAAATAATGAAAACATATACTATATTTATAATTACACTTGTTTATTAAATATTTAATGATAAAAAATATTTATAATTATAAATAACTAATTATAAATATATTTACAAATAATATTTTTTTAAATATATTTGTAAAAGTATATTTACTATAATTATATAATTATATATTCATAAATATATACAAAAAATTATGATTTTTTTTAAAAATATTGGTATAAGTATAAATAAATTATAATATATTCAAAATATTATTAAATTATAATAAATATATTTACGTAATGAATATATTTAATATATATATATATATAATGATTTAAATACATTTATAATCATTTGAAAATATTTAAAAACATATTTAAAATTTTAATATTATAATATTTATAAATCGATTATATGAAATATAAAATGTAGATAAAAGGTACTTTTATCTTCACTAAAGAAGAATTGATAAAAGGAATCGTTAGCAGTGCTTTTTTGGAAGCACCGATGAAGATCTCGAAGATATATTTAAAAGAACTCTAATCGTAACTAAATCAATCTTGATTCTCAATCACTCACCGAACTCCCATTTTATCAGTGCTTTGCCACTTCTTTTTCTCAGATGAACCATGGCTCAAATTAATGGTATGTTATTTTCCCCACCTCCTAACACATTGATTCCTAGTTTTCTTCCTCAGTATGCATTATTACAGTTTTCTCAACAATGAAGAACTGTACTTTTCTTCTCATGTTACTCGAGTCATGACTAGTCTTTCTCATTCTTCCTCATTGTTTCCATTCTTATCACCACCTTCACTCATAAATCATGTAATTTTTAGAGCTATCCCTATTACCCTTACCACTATTATCATAAAATTTTATTTTTTCCACTACCACTACATCTCATTGATGGATGTCCATTTATTTAATCATAGTTCATATTTTATCACAGAAACAATGTATGTTTTATTTGATAATTTCATGTTTGTGGATTATGGTTTTCCTCTATGATAATTTGATTAATGGGTGTTATAAATCATGATGAAATACTTTTAAAAGGGTGATTAATGTATGATTAGTAGGTGATTTATTTGAGTAAATTGTTATTTAATTTATATATGGTCAACTAAGGTATGTTTTATTTTTAAAATGATTATTTAATTACTGTTATATTTAAAGAATGTTTTTCTGAAGAATGGGTTTATTTTAAATCTAATATTTCTCTTTCATGAAATATTTAGTATGTTCAATTTACTTATTAATACTTTTAGAACATGTAAGTCATGTATATATTTCCAAATGAGTTCTTTTACGTGTAATGAATTATATTTTCTTAAATTACAAATTAGTGTTTTGAAGGTATAATGGATTATGGAATTTGAATGTAGATTATTGATAATATATATTGAAATTATAATCCAAGGATTTTATATTGTGAAACTTCATTACAATATATTTTTGTTTATAGTTAAATTTGAATAACACAAGAACACAATGAGAGTTTTTTTTCGAGTTATCCCACATTTATTAACCATTATATAGTATAATATATATATATATAATTCCTATGGTAAATTTTCAACTTACCCCTGATCAGGTTCTATAACTATTTAATTAAAAGACATCTTCATTTCCCTAAAGTTAATTTATACATCATCTCTAGTCATAGAGTGCATGGATATAGATTATTCAAAAATAATATGATAATGTGATGAAGATTGAGATTTATATTTAACATAATTTGAGAAAATTATAATCAAATCATCTCCCTATTTAATCATGTTCATAGTATATATCACATCATAATTACTACATGAAGTGAAATTTTGATTTTCAATATGTTGTATGAAAATGTATTCCTCCATTTAGATCCTTATCACTATCAATATTTTTTTTGTTACTAATATTTAATTCCTAATTTTATTTTATAATTTATATTTAATTATATTTTTTAAAATTAACAAGTACAAAATTATATAATGAAAAGAAATAAAATTAGAGTTTTATTTTTGGTCAATCATTTAATGTTGATGTTAACATTTAATTTTTTGTCGAATTATTTCGGAATAGATTATAATTGAATAAGTCTGAGGTGATACCGTTTTTTGAATATTGTGCCTTTATTTTTTTTATTCTTAGGTTCATTGATTGTATATTTATTTATAAATTTATGTTTTGATTAAATTTTTCAAAAAAACTTTCTTGATATTTATTATAGGTGATAAAAATTATATTTGTACTACAACACAATGAACAAGTGATTAAAATTAGGATTGGCTTGTTTATTTTTTAGAATTTTTGAAATAGAATGTTCTAAAAAATGACATGTTTTTCTATCAATGGGTGAAATTTTTATATATAATAGAGTTTAAAAGTATATGAATTAAATATCATTTAATTTTCTATTGTTTTAATCCAAGTTATAGTCCTATAATTTTGTATGGTGATATAGGGTTGATTGAGAGACCTATTAATGGTGAATGTTTATTGTTTCATGACTAAATTTCAAAATAAAAAACATGGGAATTTAATTGCTAATGTATTATGTTGTTTATTAAATCATATGTCATTCCCTTGCTTTAGGTGGACTAGTAGATTTCACGGAAAATATCCCAATTAAATTGATGTATAGCACATTGAGACCAATATATTTATCAGTTTCCCACATTTATTTTTTACCAAATATATATGGACTACAAACCATATTGTATTCTTCCGTTATTTTTAGTGATCATATATCTTTATTAATTAATTTAAATTATGTAAAATTATGATTACACATGTTTATATTTTATATTAATCTATTCTGTTAGTATTTCATATCATAATATAGTTTTCCATTATTTTACTTTGTATGAGTGACCATAGAGGTGAACACACTATTTTAAATCTCACCATTAGGAGAAAACGACTAAGTAAGATATACCATTTTCATGTAACTAATGATGAAATATCTCACCATCATCTATCTCACCACCAGCGCATACACTAAAATATTACAATGGATGAGACACCGTCACTCAAGCTATTAACGCACAGAATTACTTTTTTTCATCCTACTGACAGCTTCTCATAATTATCACCAAGGACGAGACACCATTCTAGAGAGTCACCATTATACTCAACTATTTCACAAAATTTTAGAAAAGGATGATACATCGTCGTATTAAGATAATGATAGCTGACTCACTATCGCATAGACCTACTGGTAGAGTGACTTACCAATGTAATAAAAAAGTTTCACTCAGTGTTAGTTATCGATATGAGTCAGTGATTTAATGATTCACCGTCAAGTTGACCTTCCATTAGAATGACCTATCATTATAGGGTCATCACCACTCAACTCACCAATATAGATTTCAAAATGTATTATGTCTATGTCAGTGGTTCTAAGACCCCGCTACCTAACCTACCATTCATGATACATCATCAACTCTTCCATTTTTGAATAAATTAAAATTTATTATAACATTCATATTTGTGAAACATGGTGCAATTATTAATTGTAAAAACTTTTGCTTTCCATTTTAGACCACATTAGTGTTGATATAATGGACCAGTACTAGGTTTGAGGTATAATATAACACTATTCTTATTGGTTTCACTATATAAAGGGTATAACCAATCAAAAATATTTAAGTGGATAAAAATTTTGAACTCCAGAACTTGATAAAACCTAGAAAACTGATGTGTTATAAAAATAAGAACAAATTTCTAATATCCTAAATAGAAGCTGCTTTTGTAGAAACATTGAAAAAAATGAAAAGAATTGATCGATCACATCCATACCTCACCTAAACAGACGACATAATCTCTCACAACACTTTATTTTTATATTTGTTTTTGTAAATCAACCCAATATTCTTATTAATACATCTTCCAAGAGTCTTAAGATACATTGGAAATCCCACAACACCTTCTAACTCCTTTATTATTATTTTAATCTATTTGTGTATTGATTTTTTATAATGAGTAGTATTTGTCTTTCTATCTTTTTAAAAAACCGACCACTATGAAAAATTGGTAGACATATAGATATCTTCACAAACCATCATTTTGACCCTTACACTCCAACAGATAACAGTGAAATAGGTCCTTATGTGCCCTGGTTGTTTCTTCACTACCATGAAAATTGTGGAAGATGTCTTGTTAAATTGGATAGTGTGTATACAATTTTTTACTCTGATCCAGTGTGTCGATCAGAATTTATTTATATAAACTGGTTGGGGTATGGTGATCACCAAGTGGAGAGAAATATGTCTCAAATTGAGATTGAACCGCTTGTTTTAAATTCCACTGTGTTCTCTTTAACATATTTTTCTCTATATGAATTTATTTAAATCACAAAACATTACAATACATTGATATTTAAACATATATAGTGTTTATATTATAATTTTATTTAATATATATATATATATTTAAAATGTTAAAATAATATCTCAAATTTTTTAACTGAGAAATAATCACTATTTTAGAAATCTCTCAAAAAAAATAATTTTATAAATATACTTCTTTGGTTTGCTGGGTTATTTGGAATTTCAAATTGTGGTAATTATTAATAACTATTTTAGACAGAACATTTTATAGGAATTCGATTCACAGCCATCTTGAGTGTCCTACTCTAACCTACATTTGGTATCAAATAAATTTCATACATTCTGAGTATCAATTTTTTTTTAATTTTATAAATATTTTCAACTGTTATTCTATTTGGGTTTTTAAATATCTCAAAATTTCTATCATTTCAAAACAATTAGTACAGTAAAAATTACTTTTATTCTATAACATGTCCAATGGATAGAATGATGATGCTACCAATAGACCTCCCTTTTTCAATGGAACAAAATATGGTGAGTGGAAAATAAAAATGAAAATATACTTATAAAACATGTGATTTGAAATCTAGTTGGCTATAGTTAATGAATATAGGATTCTTGGAACCTCTAGAAACACTTGGGATGATTCCACTAAGTCAACCTCTTAAAAAACTGAACATCAATTAATATATTATACTTTTCTCCAAGTAGTCAAGAATTAATAGGATCTCTACATGTAAAACATCACTTGATATTTTGTATATATTTGTTATTTCACATGAGGAACCAAAAATTTTAAATAATTGAGGCTTAATACAAATAAAATTATTTATGATAACTTTAAAATGATGTCTAACTAACCTATATCTGAAACGTACCCTATGACCCGCAAAGTTTTCAATACAATGAGTACTCTAGTAAATCTAATTAATTTCAAGTAACAAATCATTCGGCTACTCAATGTTTACCAGAAAATTAGAGAGGAACCTCATTATTGATAAGGGAATCCAATGATATAAATACATTTTCAGTCATGGAACTGATCAGAATGATTATTATTTACAAGTAAGAGATGAAGGTCAAAAGAGAAGAAGATTATAACCAAAAAAGAAATTTTGTGTCATTCAAAGATACTACTTCCAAAAAAATAGAAGATTCGTGTTCCTACTAAAAGTTCTAGTGATGAAGATTCATCTACTATTACAAACGAGGAAGTGGATCAACTGGCTAGGAGATTTAAGAATTTTTACTGAAAGAATATGTTCTTCAGTAATACTAAATACATAGGGATGTATGAAAACTATGGTAAATGCGAAAATGATTGGAAAAGATGTGATAATACAAATGAGATAGTATACTATCAATGAAAACAAAAGATAAATGTGAAGGATGATTATCCAAATTGAACGTATAAGATGAAATATGATGGAAAATAAAGAAAGTACAAGAAGGAAATGAAGACTACCTGGTGTGCTTCATATGACATATCTATTGAATTAGAATAATCTCATAATGAAATAGATGACATGTTAAACATGTGTTTTATGAAAAAACATCTGAGGTAACTTTAACATATCATGCATAGAATACTTATTATTCCTGGGATGAATCTGAATCTGATAAGTATGAAAATATAACTAATTGAAATTATTATTGAATACTGAAAAATTCTTCTGGAAACATGCAATGAACTAATAGAAAAATATTAATCTCTTTAGAAAGAATATTCTCTTTCTACAAATATTAAATATAATCTCACTATATAAAATGAAAATAATAATGAATTTCTCAATGAAAATAACAAATGTAAATTTTATAATGAGAATTAAAATAGGGATATTGATATATTTACAAATGAAAAATATACCTTAACTATAATTCATGGAAAAAAGTTTTTTCATAAATATAATACTGGAATTGGTTATTAACCTACGAAAATATATCATATTCAAACTAATTTTAAATCTAAATCATGAAAATCTATTTTTATGCCAAAATCATGGATTTTTTCCGTATTTTCCAGTATTGTAACATCTTTTACAAATTCGAGTACTTTTAACTGAATAGATTTTATTTTTATAAAACATTGAAAAATTCTTTCAAGAAACCAATGAATAAAATATGGGTTTTCAAAAATTTATTTACTAATATTACTAGATGACAGAAAATTTGTGTACCAAATTATTTATCTACTTCAATTGTTTTTGTATGAAATCTATTTGACGAGCTTCTATAAGAGATCTTGGTACTTGGATAGTGCGTGTTCAACACACATGGAAGGGGAAAACTCTAACTTCAATATCCTTATAAATATAGATTGTGGGAATGTCACCTTTGGTGACAATTCCAATGGGAAAATTATTGTCATTGTCCAAATCAGAATCACTAAATCATTTTAAATTTTTAAAGTTATTTATTTTAATGGACATCAGTAAAATCTTCATAGCATTTAAAAATTATGTGATGATGGATTTTATGTTAAATTAAAAAATGATTCTTTTAATTTTTTAAATTCTAATAATTATTAAGTGTTTACCACTTTTATAAATGAAAAATGTATATATTATTTAGCAAAACTTTTTAGTTTCTCGTAATGTTTCTTGCTTATGTGACTTTTATAAAGAGTATTGGATTTGGAATCGAATACTAGTCCACTGTAACGTTAACTCTATTATAAATCTTACAAAAAAAGTGTTTGATAAGGATCTACGAAGAGAAGAGTTTTCAAAGGATAAAGTCTATAATCCTTGTAAAAAAGAAAAATAGAAAAAAAATCTTTCAAACCAAGGAGAATAGTTTCAACATCTCATCCTCTGGAGTTGGTTCAAGTTGATTTATTTTTAGCTTCTAGAGTTTCAATTTTAAGTGGGATTCATTATGTCTATGTTCTTGTATATGAAATTTCTTAGTATACATGGACCTTATTTTAATTTCACAATAGTGTGGGTTGTTCTTATTTCCTAATGTATGCTAGTTAATCAGAAAAATTAAGAGGACTTAGAATCAAACCCATAAGAAGTGACCATAGACATGAGTTTGAAAATCAAGAATATGATTCTTTTTCTCAAAAAATGTCTATAGTCATAACTCCTATACTCCGTGGATACTCCATTTGAATGGAGGTGTAGAAAATATAAATAGAACCTTACATTAAATAACCAATACTATTATTGATGAATATGATCTACCTATTTACTTTTGGGAAGAAGCTGTGAATACAACATTATTATATAATAAATAGAGTTTCAATTTTACAAATCCTAATGATAACCCCCTATGAGATGTTGAATAATAGGAAACCTATGGTTAATTACTTAATGTTTTTTGTATAAAAGTATTTAATCTTCGTAAAAAATAATCATGATAAATTTTACTCCAATTGAGTTGAAGGGAATTTTATAGGTTATTCAATCTCTAGTAAATCCTATAGAGTCATTAATAAGATAACCAAATTTGTGGAAGACTTTTTTAATGTCAAATTGGATGAAACATATCCACAGGAGTCCAAACCCTCCCTAAAAAATCATTAGGACAACCTATCTTATATTGACATAAATCTGAATCCTTCAGATTCTATTGCTAAATAACTCATAAAAACATGTTCAGAAAACTCCCCAGATACAGTCCAAAAATGAACTCAAACCCATAGATGAACCCAATGTGAGCATTGCTTCTTCTTCTAGGTCTGTTAGAACCCTTAAAACCATATTTTATATGTTTTAGTTGGATATTTAGACCGAAGGACACATACTAATGCTTCTCAATGAAACCATGTTGAAAATCAAGTCTTTCTTTCAAAATTTGAACCAAAGAATATCTATGATGAAATCAATGATGAATTATGGATGATGTCTATGCAAGAATAATTATACTTTTTTGAAATAAATAATATATGTAAACTTGTTGATAGACCCAAAGACACCTTAGTAATAATTACTATGTCGATATTTATAAACAATGTTGATGACGATATAACTATAGTAATAAAATAAAGCTAGACTACTTGCATAAGGTTATAATAATGAATAAGTAATAGACAATGATGAAACCATTTCATCTGTTTCCTGACATTAATCCATTACAATTCAAGTAGATTACACAACACATCTTAATTTCAAACATTATCAAATGAATGTAAAATTTTCATTCCTGAATGGTTATATAGTTAAGGATTTTTTTGTTAAAAACACTCTCTGGTTTTACTAATCCACATTTTACAAATCATGTTTTTAAATTATCAAATTCCCTGTATTGTTTGAAACAGGATCCGAGAGAATTCTATAATAGGCTCAACACTTTTCATATTTATAGATTCTTTATAAAAGGTATAGTTGATCCTACTCTTTTTATAAAAACAATTTATATAGATTATTAATATGTTCCAATATATATTGATGATATTATTTTTGTATCATAAAAAAATATTTATAATTTTATTTTTTAAAAATGATTCAACATTAGTTTTAAATGATTATAATGGGTGAACTCAAATTATTCCTTGTAAGTCACATTTTTCAAAATATTGAAAGTATTATTTAAAATAAAATTAAATATACTAAATACCATTGATTTTCTTTCATTGATATCACTAAAAATATTGATACTCCTATGAGTATCACCTATATATTGGATATTGATGGAGATGAAAATTCAGTTGATAAAACCAATAAGAGATGTATGGTTGGAATTATTCTCTAATTAACATCTAGATGACCTCATAATAACTGTATTTTGTTTATTTCTGAACGTTTTCAATAAAATCCTAAAGAATCACACCATCATGTTGTTAAAATAATTTTAAAATAACACAAATATACAACAAACATAGGAATTTTCTACCTTATAGTTCATCCTTTTGACTTAGTTAGTCATTGTAATTCTGATTTTGGTAGTTCCAATTTAGATATAATAAAAATTTCTAGAACATTTCACTTTTTTGAAAGTCTCTAGTTTCATGGTGTAGTTAGAAATAAAATTATGTTGCATTATCTACTATCGAAGCTGAATACATAGCTGGTGGTTGTTTTTGTACTCTAATTTTGTGGATGAAATACACATTACTAGACTATGGATATAAATATAGGTGTTTACCAATAAACTATAATAACACAAGTTCTATTAACATTTCTAAGAATCTAGTTTCTCATTCAAGGATAACAAATATTGATATAAGACATCACTTTTTGAGAGATCATTATAAAAACTGTGATGTTATCCTTGAATTAATTGGAACTCCACATCATCTTGCTGAGATAATTACTCATCCTTTGAATTCTGTGAGAATGAACTAAATTAGACATTAACTAGTGTTATTAAATTTTGAGTGATTAACTATTTTATGTCTCATTGTTGATGTCTCACTATTGATGAATCACATGTGATGACTCAACCATGATGACTCACCATTGTGGAATCACAGTCGGTGTCTCACCGATGATGACTCGCTAATAATGTCTCACCACTGATGTTTCACTATTGATGACTCACCGATTGAAGACTCTCCATTGAGACTCACCGATGAAAAATCACCATTTTAACTAAACAAAATAACATACCATTGTTCTTTACATTATTATTTTTTGGATAGAACTTAAACACACTATTTTAAATATTTTTATTTATTTTATACTACATTTTTTAGTTATGATTTCAAAATCCATAAATGATAAATATTGAGTAGATCCATATTATTTCTCACTCACTCTCCCAAAATTAAATATTTCCCTCTCCAACCTCTATTTCATTCCCCATCGAATGAATCTTTTCAAATCCTCCAAAATGGCTCAAGTGAAGCGTGTATCAAAAAAGGACTCACGACAGGACTTGTCCTTCGATGAAGTAAAAGGGTGAATCAAGTGCTTCTAAAACTAAACCTGTTAACCCAGATCATTCAAACAATATATTAGTTCCAGAAAATGATGTTCATGCATATTGGTTGTTTTCATGTATGTTTATTGTCTTGATAGTGTTCAAATAACCAGGATTGTTTGATTGGTTCTCAAAAAACACACAACGTATTTATATGATACTAGGGAATGAGTTTTATATGTATGCTGAATTTATTCTTGAGGGGAAAATTTAATTTTGGATTTAGTTGATAATAAATGGATAAAGTATTTATTGTTTCTTCCAAATTGATGGATTAATGGTTAAAGGTACCTCATGAGGTTATATTTTATTATTAATATGGAATTCCTCCTCCTCTAAGTGATATTTTCAGTTATAAAATATCCATATTTGGGTTTAAAAGTGATGGAATCCCAATGAGACCTATAGTAACTGATCTTGATTGTAAATTAAGTTGTTATTTATGTTTATCCTATCAACAGTGTCTCAAGAATGGGGTTTTGTTTATGAAACTGTTAAGATGTTTATTATTTATATCTTATGAAAGTGGTCCACAAGATAAATTTGTAATGATATATCATTTTTCATATTTATGATATGATTAAACCTCAATCCATGACATCTTTCCAAATTTATTCTACGCTGATTTATATAATGTTAAAAGATTGAAGATATTTAAATGAAGGAGATGAAATTGTTGCTGGTTTTGATGGCTTTTTCATTACCAAAGCCATATGAAAATCAATAAAGATTAATTGGAATCCCTTGAAGAGGCATTGGGTTTAGGATAATGATAAAATTTATGATTATTTTGATCCTATTAAATATTACACTATGTCAAACGATATGGATGACCCAATTCTAGGACCATATGAGGTGGCTTAGTACTCTGATGAGAAATAAGTTCAAGATAAGTAAGATAGGGAAAATTGATCTCGTATTGATGGTAAGAGTGATCAAGATATTTCATAATGCCCAGAAATAATTTCTATTGGATATCCTAGCCTATACAAAAATGGTTCCTACTAAATTAACTCTCTTATATTTTTATTTTCATGTGGAGATAGATGAATATGAAGATGTTAAGTATTCTATTCACTGGGAAAGTGAATGTGGAAGAGAAGAAGACAATATTGATGAAGGGGAAGAAAATGAAAATGAGATAAATGATAAAGAGGAAGAAGATGATAATGATGATTCTAAAGAAGAAATTAAAGAAAAATAGGTTTAAGATAAAGAGGATGAAAGTGGTAGTGAAAGTGATAGAAATAAAGTAGAAGCGAAAAAAAATAAAGTGGTAAATTTGGTGTTGAATCTATTGGTGAAGTTAACAATTCTATTAAGGATCAAGGTCCCATAGTAGATCCTAAAGATCATGTTGATATTGTTTCAGTAGAAAAAGAATCATTGGTGGAATCTCAAAATGAGCTTCGGTCATTTTCAGTTGAAGAAGAAGGTCATATTATTCATGTGAAAGAATTAGTTTATGCTAGAAAGGAAACAGTTCTTTAGAGGGAAGCATCTGTTGTGGTGGAATAATAGGGTCAAAGAGTTAAAATTTATCCCCTCACTCTTTATGATGTTATTGATGAGGAACAATTAAAATACCCTTGTTATAGCACTTTAGGATTATTTTAACCAGATTCAGATATTGAGGAATATGACCCTAAGGGATCATTGGTAGAACAAGTGGATAATTCTTAATGACTTCTAGTTGGAATAGATCTGAAAATTGCACTTACTCTAACAGTAGCTCCTCCTCCTGCTCCTGCTCCCTAGGATTCACTTGTTCCAGATGATTATGCGGCCTAGTATGATTTCAAAATGTTTAAAGAGTAATTATGTTTAGTTTTAGAGAAATTATCCAACCATTACCCGCATATATGTCCAGTCTAGTGAAAGTGATTCTACAATGCTTGTCGAGAGAGTTCCCTCCCAGATTCATCCTCAAATAGTATTAGAGAAACAAGTAGTAAAATTGTAAATTAATAGGATATGTTAGGAGTTTCATGTACTCATTCATATTGTGAAAGGGATATCATCTCTTAATGCAGGATCGTTTGAAAATATTCAAAAAATTCTTGAAGATACATCATCTGAGGATGATACTCCTCCCCCTCCAAACCTTGATCTGGATATTTTGAGATCATTAGTGAATATTTCTATAAATAATGCCTCAACCTATTATAATATTTTTTATCATTATTTTTTTATTGGTGTGATAAAATTAGTTATTAGATAAGATCTTTAGTCTTTGTAGGGGTGTTTTTATCAGGATACCCTTAGAAAAATAAAACAAAATAGTGACCATATACATGATATGGATCAATTTTACATGAAAGGGGATACTTCTGCACAATAATAGATTACAAAGAAGATATATTTTTTATTTTAATAGGATTTATACCAATCATCCGAAGGATAATTATTTTAACTACTTGGTTAAAAATATGGGGACACCTCCTATTACCGAAGATTTTAAGGAATACGTGAAACTTCTAAAAGAGATTACACCTATAATAAAAATGTTTATAAAGACTAAATTTGACATAAAAAATTCTATGGAGAATGGTGGGAAGATAATAATGGATTTAATTCACCTTTTGATGCCTTACCTTCATCATCAGAGTACTGCAATTGTAGAGCTAGAGGCATTCCCCATTCGACTAGTGACTGGAAAAAAAATTCATGCTCAATCTACTGATATTATGATCCTCAACTAAGAGCTACAATAACTCTAATTATGTTTTTCCTTTTCATAAAACCCTTAAACTATTTACCATGTGATCATCATAGGATCTTATACATCTATTACTTGTGATCTGTTAAAAATATGCATCCTCTACTTCTTCTACTAAAGGTCTTACACCTATAGTGCCCTTTGGATTTCCCATTCATCAGCTTTATATATCCCGTTCTTTTGTACCATCAGTACCTCTACATGAAGCTTGTAGATATTCAAAGATTCCAAGCATTCCTAGATCCTTCATTGGTGAAGTATTCATTTTGGATTGATCATTGATAGGGATGTATTTTTTATCTTTTTCACATCCATGTACTCTATTTTTTCATGAAATGATTTATCACTTTTACTCTACTATATTTTCTTTATATTTTCTTATTTATTACCTTTTTTATAATCCCAAAAGCAAGAGAAATATGATATGGAATTTAATTGGTATTAAATTTTACTTAATAAATTCTCTCTTATGATCTACTTTCACCAGAACTATATGTCATGTTATAGGGAACTTGTTCTTTGATTAATGTACATGGATTATTAATTCCATGATTTTTTATCATTAAAAAGTGGGAGATTGTTGGCCTCCATTAGCTTTAATTCTAAAAAATCATATTTAATTATGTTAAATTAAACTAAATAATGTTTATTCATGTTTTCTTATCATTTTAATATGTTATTTTTGTGATTTCCTACCATAATATAGGCTTCCAATATTTGACTAAGTATCAGTCGCCATTTAGGTGATAACTCTATTAGTTATCTCATCATTAGAAGGAAAATGGAAAAGTAAGAACTACCATTTCCATGGACCTACCGATGAAATATCTCAATATCACATGTCACACTGTCATCACAGAAACTGAATTCTGACACATGATGAGACACCATCACTCCAGATACATATTCTCTGAGTTACCATGTTTAATCCAACAAAAAACTTCTCATAATTTTCATAATGGATTAGACAAATCTGCAATGAGTTTTTGTTAGACTGAACCAATACTTTGGACATTCACAATGGATGTGATATCATGGCATTGAGCTATCGATAGTTGAGTCACCGTTGCATCGACCTACTGTCAGAGTGACTTACAGATGGAATCATAATATTTGTTTTTGAGTATGAGTTACCCGTATGAGTAACTAATGGAGTGAGTTACCATCAAGTCAAACTACTGTCAGAATTTCCTATCATTCCATTGTCACCACATCATGACTCACTATTCTAGACTACATAATACTCTATGCTTGAGACATAGGTTCAAAAGGGCCACTACCTATCTTACTATTCCTAAGACACCATTAACTCTTAATTTGTCATTAAAATTAAAATTTATTCTAACAGTCAAATTTTTGGAACATAGAGATTCTATTTAATTTAAAATCATATTATTTATTTTGTAATCAACATTAATATCATTTTCGGAGACAATTACGAGGTATGAGGTACCAAATAACATGCTTCTTTTCAGCTTCACATTATAAAGGGAATAATAGATTAACAAGATGTATGCTTTTCAACAATCTAGAACTCATGCACCTAAAAACCTTAATAACTATATAGTGCTTAAATTAAGTAGATATTTTTGATAACTCAAATAGTATATCATTTTCATCAAAAAAATAAATGAGAATAATTCATCAAGAACAACCATACCTCATTGGAAATAGAAGTCAAAAGCTATCATGACACTCTGGTTGGATGTCTATTTCTAGAATTCGATTTATGATTCTTTAAATGAAATCTTCCATGAGTTTTATGCTGCATTATAATATCAATGATCCTTCTAACTCCATTATGATTATTTTTTTTGAATGAATTTTTTTATAACGCAAAGTGTGTTTTTGTCTACCTTATAAACACCAACCGACTCCTGTGAAAAACTGGAAGATACTTATATATCATTACAAATCATAATTTTACCCCTTACACTCCCATGGATAATAGCGGTAGAGGTATATATATGGCCTGGTGATTTTTTCACTCCCTATAAAACTATAGAAGACGTCTTGTTGAACTTGACAATGTGTATACTTTTTTTTATGCCAATACAAGTTGTGGATAAACATGTATTTATATAATCACTTGAGTTGATGTTGAACACCATGTGAAGAGGAATATACATTAGCTTGATATTGAACCTCTTGTTTTAAATTATGTTGTGTTCTTTTGAGTTTAGTTTTCCATTCTTTAATTTATTTAAAATATAAAACATTACTTTACTGTGATATTTAATGTTATATAGTGTTTATATTACAATATAATTTAATATATTGATTTAAAATGTTAATATAATATGTGAGATTGTTTTAACTGAGATCAAATAACTCTTTGATAAATCTTCCAAACAATCAAAACATTAATAAATCTACAAAATAGGTTAACTAGACCATTTTTTATTTAAAATTAGGGAACATTTTAATAAGTGTTTTAGACATAAATTTTTGTAGTAACTCATTTCACCCCCATCCCCCTCTTGATTTCCCTACTCTGAACAACATATATCTTGAAAAATATTGGATTCCAATATTGGTAGATATAATTTTGTAGACCTATTATATGATTTCTACATTAATTTATGGATCTTTATTTTATTAAATATTATAGAATTTATATTCTTGATATTATATAACATAATGAATATAAATAATTAATGAACACAAGTTCAAACATTAATTTAAAATAATAATTAATTTTAAAACAAGAAATAATGTTTATTAAACATTAAACAACAGTCCAATCATAAGGATATACTGTAAAAAACACACATGATGTGGTTTCCATCTCACCACACCTAATCTCATTCATAAACATTATTTGTTTCTCTGATGCGAAAATATTTACTAAAATTACTCTTTTTGATCCATCGATGTGCTATCTCATCTATTTGTCACAATTCCTAAACAACTAAAATAATCACATGATATTATCAAGACCAACAAAAATGTACATATACATTACCATACTCTACCCATTATTACTATAGATCCTTCAATTTTACTCACACTCAGATAAATTCAAATCAATCCTATTCCTGATATCAAACATGAAATTTTTCTAACACCTCCTGGTCTTCTGGAAATATTTTTGAATGTCATGAATATTTATAAAACCTTATTGGTTTTGATTCCTAAATAAATTACAAAGAATGTGAAATATTTTATTTTTGGAATCTTGTTTGATATTTGATGAAAATGGTTTATGATATATAAATAGTACCATGATTGAATTTTGAAAGAATCCCATGGAAACCTTGGTATTTATGTTGGTAGTCTAGCACAATCTTTTTAGGATTTAAATTTTTTATTTAATAGTGTATTTTATAAAATGATTAATTCAGGTAGGATTTATAAATTTTCTTTAAAAATTTTATAACAATAATTTACATTAGAGTGGGATTTTAAGTTCTTATCATTTTTATGGTCATTCCTATTTTAAATTCCATTTCTGAAATGAAAAAATAATATTATCCCTCAAAATAAACTAAAATGGGTTCAGTGTTTAGAAACTCATGATGTGATTTCAAAGTGAATCTATAATGATATATTCATTTCAAATCATAAATCAGTATATGGAAATGGTTTTAAAAATTGAATTTACATTCAATGGTTTTTGAATTTTATTTTATAATTCTTAACATGATGCTAACAATTATTATTGAAATGTGGGTTTTTATTATATTATGTATTTTGAAAATGATTTTTCAATTTTTATGTTGATTAAAGAAAATATATTTCAATAGAGGTTTTAAACATTCAAAAATAATACTTTTAAATTTTGGGAGTGTTTCTAATATTAGAATTGAAATTTTAAATTAGGATTTGGTAATTTATAATGGTTCGCTCTCCTACAATATGTTTTGTAATATGGTTGGTTTCAATATAGAATTAGGAAAACATTCATCATCATAAGACCGTAAATTTCATATTCATAAATATCATTCCTGAAACCCAATTTCTTTTGATGTCATATAATTATTATTTAGTTCATCATAGGTAATTCGATTTTTATGTTTAATTCCATTTATACAAACTTAGAGCCTCTCCATAGTTTCTGAAATAAGTGGTACTAGAAATTCGTGCATATATTTCTACTATGATATCATACTATAATCTTGGTGAAATATTTTTTCTATTCAAGTGTTAGATGTTTTGGTATACTCAAGCTCAGGTTATCATATAACTCAACCCATTAGTAATTTTGAAATTGGGTTTAAAAAAGTAATGGAATTATGTGAATTTATTTTATAATCAGCTCATCTATCAATCCATTGTGTTCCAAATAATCTTTTCATATTTAAGAAACAAAATATGAAATTTTTGCTAAATCTTTGCAATATCCAAGAAAAATAAAATTTATATTTATTGAGAAAACATTCACCCTTATCAGATTTGTCTCCAGAATAGTTATTAACTTCTTTTTCATTGAGACTCCCTCGATCTCTTCTGCATATTCACCTATGATTCATTAACTACGACGATATTTAGTCATCCTATATAGAGTAATATAGATAAATTTTTATGAATTAAAAATACAAAACCTACTATAATAGAGTAATTATTTTCATAAATTCAATTACACATTATCTTCAAAAAAACTAAAATTATTTGTAATTATCAAATGCTGGGTTCCCATTATTATAATTTTATATAAATTTCACCTTTTATAATGAATATCTTATGTGTATTTATTTATTTTACACAAAATGAATATTTTATGCAGTGATTAAGAAGTATCTGGATTATAAATGGATGTATGCTAGTCGTACGATGAAACAGTATAATGTTGATGATAAAGAGTTCATCTTTTTTTTAATAAACCAATCATACCAACATTACGAAATCATTTTCTTGTGTTTATGTGGTTTTTATTAATGAACAATTTGTATGTAAGAGTTGGAAGAGAATATTATTTTTCATTGAATACATATGAGCTATAAATTTTGGATTAATCATGGTGACAAATTAACATGCACATAAACTTGGATGATACTATGGTTTATGGATTATTTGATATGAATACCAGTGTACATGAAGATGGAGATCACCTGGAATAAATTATAGTTTCAATTGAATATGAACTTCGTGATTGTTCGATGATGATTGGGAGGATAAATATATATGTTAAGAGACTATTATAATCTATTTTCACTAAATACACTACATTTTCTACTATATTTCAGTAATATATTTTTAAATATTTGATTTTATGTAGGGAGACCAACTTTATAGAACATCATGTTCTTTTGAATAAAATGCTACTAGAAAAAAAAATGAAATTCAACATTAAAAATATGATTCCAAATAAATAATATGACAATAGTAATAATATCTAAAAAATATAAACTCGTCCAAATGATTTCATGATGTTTTCCAAGGATCATGAATCACTCATAAAATTCCCTAACTATGGTAATGATCTATAGAAGAAAAATGTATTAAGTTTTTTTAATGTTGTATGATGCATTAAAATCACTACATGGTTGAGAAGACTATATGTGTCTCTAGAAGCTGTGAGATAATTGACAAGTAGTTCAGATATAATACATAAATATTGGAACCTACCTCATCCAGTGTACACTCCTCTCTGGATGAAAGTTGACTATGAGTATCTTGAATTTCAAAATGATCTTATAATGTTTCGTCTTTTATAGTATACATATGTAATAAATCCATTTGGTTTATGTAGAAACACTTTGTAGCACCTGTTCATTATTGTTTTTAAATTATAACCTACCTCCATGGTCAATCATGAATCAAAAAAACATTTTGATACATCTAATAATATCTTGAACAATGAAACCTGGTTATTATATTGATGTCTATTTAGATCCATTGATCAAATATCTGAAGGTAATGTGGGATACAAGTGTTACAATTTATGGTTCTCATGTAATTTAATAATTCAAATTAATTTCCATGTAGTACGTCACAATAAATTACTTTCATACATACAGAAAATCATCAAGATAAAGCATTAAAGGAATGTTGGGGAGTCCTGTTTGTGAAGAATTTATACACTCATTTGGGTTAAAATTGTCCTTAATGTTTGTGTTTTTAGTAAATCATAATTTTTTACCTTGATAAAATAAAAACGGTTCCT
The DNA here is from genome assembly GCA_963277665.1 of Viscum album. Lineage (NCBI taxonomy): Eukaryota > Viridiplantae > Streptophyta > Magnoliopsida > Santalales > Viscaceae > Viscum > Viscum album. The sequence goes on from OY728138.1 coordinate 1,765,491,087, forward strand.
AGATAAAAACATTTTCTGGGAATATTGAACAAGGTGCTACACCATCTCTACTAGTAGGTGAACAACATTTTTATAAATTAAATTATATTGAAAGAAATTTCAGTAAACCATTTTAGAAAAACCTTATTAAATAATGTTTGAAAAATAGGCCCTTTTCATTAATTTATCATATTTGTATTTTTTTTCTACATCATTTATTTTATTGATTTCATACTTGTAGAACAAATTAACTTGATATTGTTATTGGAAAAATAATAAATGTTTCTTGGAAAATAAAATATGGAATCAAGGATATGTCTGACTTGATTGAAAAAGGGATAAGGGAAGATTTGGAACCGGTGATGGTTAAAGGGTGTACTTTTCTTCCTCCATTATCTAACCCTCTATCCAGAGAGGAAAATTATAACCATAATGGGAAAAATGTTCTAAATGGGTATTCTTCAAATATCATGAATGTCATTTCAATTAATAATTTTATGTTATAGAGAGTAAAATAAAATTAATTTCATATTTTTATATAATATTTTATACCCATTTTTCTACGTTTCATTCTACCTTAAAATGTAGAAAATACATTAACCAAACTATTGTTATTTTTTCCAAATATATGAAGTAATTTATAGACCCAAAAATATTTCAATCATGAATAAGGAGATCATAGTCTAATTATTTGAATTAGATATGTTATTCCCACAATCATTATTTGATATTATGGTCCACCTAATGGTTCAAATGTTTAGATAGGTTCAAATATATAGTCCATTCCATTAATGATGGTTGTACACAATTAATGAATATATTATAATTTATAAAGGGAATTTAAATAACTGATGTCGGTTAATGTTTTTTATGGAAGAAATATATATTTTAAGAATATATTAAATTCATTATTGATTACCTATCAGATGATGACAGAATCAGTCTTCAAAAAATGAATAATAGAAGTCACCTTTTGGAAAAATATATTTACTAAAGAGGTGTTTTTACAATTATCATAATTGAGAGTGATAAAACACACCATTAAATTGTACATATTAGTGAAGATGTTGATATTTATGATGAAGCCCACAAATTATTTGTTAGATATTTATATCCATCAAGGGATGAGTGATGGATATCAAGTACAGATAGTCAATAGTTTGGTTGATGGTTATGAGAACAAATTTAAAAGGAGTTATCTAAAAAATGAATTCAATTGTTGAATGACTTTGATGTCTAGCCAGGGGTGAAATGAAAATATCATATATTACACAAGTTTTTTAATCATAGGTCATATGTTATTCATCAAATAGAACAACGAATACAGCATAATCAAAAATAGTGGTGGTTCACTTATAGAGAAAATCGTTCAATATCATATTGAATGGATATAAATCCAATTTATAAAAATATGTAATATTATAGCATTATTGGACAAATATATGAGTTGGATTATGCAAACATTCAATTTATGATTTCATATTTCAAATCGATAGAAAATGTGAGTGAATTGAATGTTCATGAAATGGGATTCATAATGGTGAATTTGAGTGTGTAAGGGGAAAAGGTTGATATATTTATAATGGAGTTATAAGAAGTGAAATTATTTTAGGTAATATATCTAGAGAAAAATTGGTCAATTGTCCTACTAGTAACTAAAACAATTGTCAATTCAGATGAGAATTCAACATAGGATGACCCTTTCATTGGTATATCAGAATCTATTCATGGAGGACCTAATGTAGACAATGTCATATACATTTTAGTGGACCATAATGACGGGATTTTTAATCTTCATAGAGGATCCAACTTATTTCATCCTCTAAAAATGAAAAGTATTTATATGATAAGGATAAAGTGTTTTTTAATATACTATGATTTTACTCATAATGTTATTTTGTCTATTCGAAATTAACATAATCTAATTCAAATATTTCACTACCCATGAAAAAAAAATATTATACACTTGATGATGTAACTAATATCAAATAAGAACATACTTTTGATTCTTAATGTATATAATTTTTATAGGATCAATAGCATGTTGAGGATAAAAAATAAGAATAATGAAATATCAGAGTGTTGAATAAACTTATCAAGAAAATAATTATGGGTAAAAAAATTAATGTTGGATGGAATCAATATGGGAAACATGTTTAACCTAGTAACTCAATGTTCAATATTTATGATGGGTTCACAATGAGGATGAATTAACCAATTGATATTGATTTGTGGATCCACATCTAGTGTGTAACAATGGAACCCATCTTTTATGATATAAATATAATATTTAAATTTAATTTCTCTATTTTTCTAAAAAAATATAATGAAAATTTTATTTAACTTCAATTATTCCTTATAGATTTCATTTATTTTGGAATATTTATATAAGAAATATATGTTCAATGAATAAATAAAGGGATACACTATTAGGTTTACACTAATATTTAATTTATTCATTGAATAAATAATATGATACATTATTGTTTTATATTATCTAATAATATATAATGTTTAATTATAGTTTTTAAGAAAAATATTTTCGAAATATTTATATATGAGTTTTACACCACCCCAAATAGATAAACATTTTTATTTTTATATTGTGTAATATGTGAATGTTATGGTATTATAATGTGGTAAAATATATCATGTTCATGGGATTAATCTAGTAAATAAATGAAAATTTATCCATAGTGAATTAATCAAAAATGTTATATATTGGAATCAATGTTAAAAAATGGGACAGAAAATAAATTATATAATTTTTAGATTTATTTCATTTCATTTTAGTATTTATATCAGAAGAATTTTATTCTTATATAGGTGGGTTCTTTTGATTATTTTGGGGTGGCTTTTTCGATTCTATTCATGATAATGAGAGATTTGAAATTGGGGTTACAACTGACATAATTTCAACAAGGAAATGGGTTAAGAATATGTTCTTTTATTATGGAAGTAGAATCCCCAATATTCATGAATCACTATGTGTGTGAGGTATTTTTAGGTTTTCTCTTACATCAGAATGGAAAATTTTCTCTCTCATTTCTATTTTGTAGATAGTTGAATGAAAAAAAAACTATCACACGCTAAATCAACCACACCACAATCTATTACATAGGGTTCTTGGTATGACCAAAATTATTTGTTTTTTGTTTGTATTTTATATTTTAGTTCAAAAAATATCAATTACACAAGAAATTTGTTTATTTTGATACATTAAGAAAAAATCAATATGTGATTTGGGACATATAAGAATCATATACACCACAATATGATACACAGTATGGACATTATAACTCTATGTGTGTATTATTATGTTTAAATACCATTAATCTTAGTAAAAAAAGGAAAGTAAAGTACTATAATTCATGAAAACACATTCTACATGTTTTGATACATTATAAAAAAGATCCAACTGTCATTTTTAAAATATATTTATCATTCTTACCCCATTCCAATGCATGTTGTGGAAAGTATGACTCCAACTGTGTCATTTTATTTTAAATTTACATTAATTTTAACAAAATAGAAACTATCATACTTACAATAAAAAAACAAAGTCAGATTTACTTGATACATTTGAAGAACAATATATTAGTCCTTTTTGAACTTTATGAATCAACCGTAGCACAATCTGACACACAGTGTGCATGGTATGACTGAAAGTGTCCCCTATCAGTTTACAATTGAAATTTTAGTTCAAAATGTGTGGCACTCACTAAAAAAAGAAACAGCACATGAACTGTATTTAGAATATAATGAAATGATTAATAAGTCATTTGAGACATGTAAGAATTATTCTCAAGATAAACCATCACACTATGTGACCTATGTGACTCAAAATCCATATTTCAATTTTGAAATGAATTTTTATTAAAAAAACAAAAGTGAAAAAATCATGAAAAATAAAATGAATTAAGATTTATTTTCAACTCTAGATAAAAAATATATATATTAATTTTTATGTGTATGAATTATCCACTCCTCAATTTGGCGCATGGTGTGACTGATATGACTTCAAGTGTGTTTTTCATATAAAATTAATGTTATTTTCTTAAAAACAACCTGAATACTCAAAATAAAGAAAATAATTTTATAAGGTATATATATTCTTTATTATATTTTCCGTAAGTAATTTTTTACTTTTTGGAATCTGTATTTCCATAATCCGATACACAATGTGGCTGGTATGACCCAAAGTGTCTGTTATCAGTTTAAAATCAGCAATTTTGTACAAAATGTATCACTCAATGAATGTTGAGAGAACATGCTAGGATTTTCATGATAATTTATGAAAATGATTCATAAGTCATTTTCAATGTGTAGGAATTAGTATCAAATCAAATAGACACATGATGAAAACGACATGACTCTAACTTCATGTTTGCAGTTTAAAATGACATTTTATAAAAAAATGACAAATAAAAGAATAAAAAATGATAAAATGCATATTGATTATTAATATACATTCATAAAATGATCCAAAAGTAAATATTGATATGTAAGAATCATCCACATATCAATATAACACATTTTTTGACTATTATTACTCTTTGGGTGTCTTGTTATTTTAAATTTACATTAACATTAGTAAAAAAGTAATGTGAAATACTCATAACAAATAAAACACATTCAGATTGGTTTTATACTATAGTAAATTAATATAAATTTCATTTATAGCATGTATGAGTTATCATCACATAATGTTTATAAATTATGATCCTAATATGCCTCACGGTTTCCATTATAAATTTCAAATTGAAACTTTAGTTCAAAAAGTTTCAGTCATTGAAAACCAAGAAAACTAAATCAACTTATCTTTATAATTTAGGAAAAAAATTATAATTCATTTGTGATGTGTATTAATAATCCCCACATTATATGGAAGCATTTTATTATAGTATTACTCTATGAGTGTGTTTCCAGTTTATAATGTCATTTATTAAAAAACACAAATGTGATAATCAAAACCAAGAAAACACATTCAGATTATTTTAATACTTTATGAAAATGATTCATATTCCATTTTTGATGTGTTGGAATCATCCTCACCTCAATATGACACACTTTGGGACCAATATGAATCTAAGTGTGTTAATTTAATATTTAAATTACTTTTATTAAAAAAGATAAGTGGCATATTCAATCCCTAATAAAATGAATTCATATTTTTTTGATACTATTGTAAAGTGATCCATAAGTCATTTGTAATGTGTATGATCATTATCACCTTGATACCATACAAGATGTTCCAATATAAATCAATGTACCTGCTAGATGTGTAAAAATGAGATTTTAGTTCATAAAGAGTCACTCACTTAAAACCAATCAAACACACTCTGATTGTCTTGATATTTTATTAAAACGATTCATATAAAATTTTTGATTTGTATGAATTGGTCTCATGGAAAACCAGCACATTATGTCATGGTATGACTCAATGTGTGTACTTATAGTTTAAAATGAAATTTTATAAAAAACAAAAGTACCATAATCGAAACTAAGAAAATGAATTCAGATTGTTTTGAAACTTGAGTAAATAGATCAATAAAGGGATTTATAAGATATAGGAATTATCCACACCACAATCTAACCCATATCATGACAGGTATGAATCCATGTGTGTCTCTTTTTAAATAGACATTAATTTTGGTAAAAAAAAGAATGTTACATAATGGAAATTAAAAGAACACAATTGTATTCTTTTGATAATTTAGGAAAACAATACAATACTCTTTTTTAAGTCTCAAAACTATCCACATGTTAATATAATTCATGATGTACCCAGAATTCCTCAATGATTCTGTAACAATTTATAATTTTCATTTTAGTTCAAAAAATATCACCCACTGAAAATTGAAAAAATTCATTTAGAATCTCTTGATTATATAACACAACAATTGAGATTTTATTTTTTATGTTTAGGAAATAGTCTCATGTTAGACCTACACATGTTGTGATTGTTATAACTCAAAGTATGTGTTTCATATAAAAAATGACATTTTAGTAAAAATAACACATGTGATATACTCAAAACAAAAAAATAAAATTTATATTGATTTGATACAATAGTAAAATGATCTATATGTCATTTATGACATGTATGAATTATACGCACCTCAATTTGATGAACTGTGTGACTGGCATGACATTGTGTGTGACTTTTTATTTGAAATTGACATTAATTTTATTAAAAAATATAGTAACGTAGTCAATACCTGATAAATAAAATTCATATTTTTCTGATACTTTATTAAAATGATCCACAAGTCATTTTTCAATTGTGGGATTCATCCACACCTTAATAAGATACATGATGTGTCTATTATGAATCAAAGTGTCTTATATCAGTTTAAAATGATAATTTTAGTTGAAAAAGTGTCACTGAATGAAATTTGGGCTCTTCCATTTGGGTATTCGTGATAATTTAGGAAAAAATGTCTGATGTAATTTTGGATGTGTAGGAACTATTCTCAAATAAAATCGATACAAATTATGGCCTATATGACTCAAAATTCCTATTTCTATTTTAAATTTTCATTTAAGTAAAAAACAAAATTGACATACTCAAAACTAGTAAAAAACCATTGGATTGATTTGATACTTTAATAAAATGATCCATATGTCATTTTTTGAGGTATAGAAATTAGATGAACCACAATCCAATGTATGGTGCGACCAATATGACCCCACTATTATATTTTTATATAAAATTGACATTATTTTTTTTAAAGTAAAATGACCTACTCAAATCCTTGAAAATATACACGGAATATTTTGATACTTTAGTAAAATTAAACATATGATATTTTTGATGACTTAGAATTAGTTTCTCATTAATGTGATACACAATGTTCCTGGTATAAATCAATGTTGATGTTATCATTTTTAAATAAATATCGTAGATTAAAAATTGTCACTCACTAGAAACCAAGTTAACAAACTCATAATGAATTGATAATTTAATAATATAATTAATAAGTAATTCTTGATGTGTAGGAATCTATCTCACATCCAATGGACACACGATTTGATCATTATGCCTCAGAGAGATAGTTTCTAGTTTAATATTCCATTTATTAAAAAACAAAACTCTCATGCTGAAAACCAATAAAACAATTCTGTATGTTTTTCACTTTTATAAAATGTTTAATATGTCCTCTTTTATGTGTGTGAATTAGAGTCACCTCAATCAGATGCATTATGTGGCTAGTATGACTCTAAGAATATCTCTTTTTAAAAAAAATGACAATAATTTTATTAAAAAAGACAACAGACATACACAAAACTGAGAAAAAATATTTTACTTTTTTGATACTCAACGAAAATAAAACACGTCATTTGTGACGTATAAGAATCATCCAAACATAAATATAATACATGATTTTCTCAATATGACTCAATTTTTGTGTAATTAATTTTTAACTTACATTTTAGTTAAAAAAGTGACACTCACTAAAAATTGAGAATGCACACTCAGATTGTCATGATATTTTATTATAATGATTTATAAGTCAATTTTTATTATTTGTAATCATTACCACATCAAAAAACACACAATGTGACTGGTATGACTCATTGTGCATGTTTTAATTTTTAAAAAGTATTTTAGTAAAAAAACCTCAAGCGAAATACTTGAATCTGAGAAAATGCATTTGGATTGTTTTTATACATTAATACAATGATAAATAATTCATTTTTGGTATGTATAAATTAGTTTCACCTAATTATAATGAATTATATGATCGGTGTGACCCGAGGTGTATGTTTTCAATATTTAAGTTCCATTTTAGCTTAAAATTCTCATCACATCTCCAAAACCCAGAAAATGATCCAAGATTATGTTCCCATCATTCTATAGTCTATTATATAATTATTTTCCTTATAATTTTTCTATAATTATTACTTATATTATTTTTTTATATATTACTCACAAATACAATCATGAAATGGTGTGATGTTCAAGATTTAACCAACACCCAATATAATAAATAATGTTGATAGTATGACCCAATGTTTAGAATGAAATTAATAATTCCAGTTTTGTTTATTTCATTATAGTATTACGAAATTAATAATATTTTTCTTATACTTGTGAATTCTATTTCTAATGCTGGATTTGTTTTCTCAGTAATATCATGAGTGGGGGTTGGGGTCCAAAAGTAAAGGAACATTTATATTTTTGCGTGTATATAATAATTTTTACTTAAAAATGTTATTGTATAAAACAATTTTTGAAATTTAATTAATATATTTATTTTTTTTATATTTTTGAATGAAGTTTTATATTTTTTATACTCTATATTTTTACATGTCATCTACTGATTCAGATATTACTATGTTATGTAAATTTATTAGCACCCTAAAATATCCCCTATTATTTTCACTTCAAAAAACTCTAATGAAGGGATCCTTTTACATGGGTTATAAAAGCACTAATGAAGTTACCCTTGATTAGAGCATTTCGATGTCCTGATAAAAGACATACTTCATCAATGCATCTAAAATATTTGATAATATACTCCCTTATCAGTGATAACTGAAAGTGTTAATAAATTGGGTCCCTTATCTACGATTTTCTAGATTTGATAAAATTCTAGATACTATAATCATGCTTCGGTAGTAAGTTATTTTTTTGTGCAATAAAAAAGGCTGATTTTAGCGATTTTAATGGAATTTGTTTAGTAGTTTTCTATAATATTGTCCATTTAATGTTTTTCAAATATGTAATATAACCCTTTGATATAATAGTTACATTGCTTTGTGGATTATAACAAATAGGAGGCCGATTTTTATGGGATCATTTGGATTTTATGATCTCTACTAAGCTCTAAGTCAACGTGATACATGATCTGTGTGATAAATAAGATAAGCTGGTATATCATGATGGAAACACAATCTCCGTAATCCACTAGTGGATGAGTTTAGGGCTCAAAGAGAGAGAGAAATAAAGGGATCAGGAGTCCATATAATTTTTTTTTCTACACTGGGAAGATAAATAAAGTGTGGGTTTAACCCCTTACTATGGGATTAGTCCTTGAGTTATTCTCTATTGAAGGTCTTCCCTTCATTCCCTTTTGTCAAGTGGATGAGAGGAAGAAGGTGGTCTTATGGGACACAGATATATTTTCACAGTGACCGTGTTTTCATGATATGTCACATTGATTATGTTTCTAGATGATATTTATAGTCTAGGGATTTCCATAGGTCATCTGTAATTGTTAATTTATTAGTTTAGAGTGTGTATTTATAATAAAAATTACTTAAAGATGCATAGGTTTTTAAAATAGATGAAATAAAATAAAATAATTTAAAGATTTTAATAGTTGAAAATCCAATATAATTTAGAATAATATGAAATAAAATGGTCATTGTTATTTTGTTACGTGCTTTTCATGTTCATTTTTAATAGATAGTCGTTCAGGTTTGGATTAATTGTTTGGTTGGAATTATTTAGAATTGTGATTAATCATTTAAATTTTATTTCAATTCTTGAAGAATAAAACTATGAAATAACAATTAAATTTCCAAGGACCATAATTTAATCATGGAATAAGATCCTGTAAATTAGATTTAAATTTCATGAAGTTAATTAAGAAAAAAATTATTTTGTTTTCCAATCGGAACAATCACATGTCATGCACTCAAAACCTCACACTGATCTATTGGAATTTAAGGGAATATCAATCACATTGATCAGAACAGGAAATTAAATGTTAATTAATTTAGCATTAATTTAATTAAAGGTTTTAATTCCCAAGTTAATATAATAAAATTGGTAATATATCAGTTGGAACTCCCTTTAGATGTGTGTGTATCCTTCACAAAGAACACTCGTCATTATTTCCGAAAGTGAGAGTATGAGGATGCTCGGGTGGATCTCCTTCTCTATCATTGATCCCCCTATGAGTATAGGGACCTCTATAACTTCTAGAATGATGATAAAAGTATTTTATAACTCAAATATAGTATAACTATAATCCATGAAAAAACATTTGAATGGGGTGACCGAGGGTCAATTTTATAGGCAAACTGGAAGGGAGTTTTGAGATCATAGATTTTGAGAAACAACTTTTACCATGTTTTTAGTGTCCATAAATTATTATATCACATTAAAGAAAACTAAAATGTAGTTTCCCCACCAGATTAATATCTCCACTATACTGTTTTCTCCATTTTTTAAACAACCTATGATATGTATGAAATATAAAACACATCTTTTGACTTCAATATGATTCTGTTACCTAGAAAGATCAATTCATTTGGTCCCCTTAATGGACTAATTTTGATTTGGTGTCTTAATAAGAGTTATATCCCACAAATATATGATCAAGAACATAAATTTGATTACATTTGAATTCATGAATTATTATCAGTGTCCATCTGATTCCACTGGTTCTCTTGTAATCTTACACAGTTTGGCCCATTTTTTCTTCAACATCATCATGGGCCTCCAAATAACCTCCACCTATAATGTAATTATCCCAAAAAGTAAAATTAACATTTATAAAAGTGATTAAAATTAATTGAATCAGTATTTATGTTAAATTTATTATTAAATTATGAATTTATGATACAAAATTAGTTTAACATTGTGGTATAAGGGTGAAAACGAATAGTGAATCGCTACAGGATCACACTCCCACACCACAAAATTCTCTATACATGAAAAAGTCACTTTTTAAAAAAGTATTATTGGAGATATTAATAAAATTAAGATAACTTAACATTAAAAATTTAATTTAATTCTTGATATAAATGTGATTAAATAAAAAAGTCACAGCAATGAGATATCCTCAATGATCATGGAAAAAAACGTTAAAAAGTTTTTTAGAAAGAAATTATAAGAGATGCATGATACTGATCTCATAATATAATTCAATAATATAACATGTCAGTAATTTTCCTTATTTGTGTCTATTAATAATTTCATGCTATTCTTCCTAGTTTCACTCTAATAAATATAGTTTATTTTAAAAGTTTTCAACATAAATTAGATTGTCCATCACAATTGACCTACATCCTTGGCAATGAAATCATATGACCCACTCACCGAATAATTAAAATAATTCAAACCATAAACTCCTGACCTATATATCGTCATATGTTTAACATTTTATTACTCCCCTGATGTAATTTTTTTCAAAATTAAATCATTTAAAAAATCTCACACTCATCACTCAACCCTTTTTTATATCCTCATGAAACTAACATGAATAGTTATAACAAGATCACGTGTCAAGAAAGATTGGTTTTATACATGCCTAATAGACAACCCATATATTTTCTTTTTATTTATTATTTTTTTAGGGATTAAAACATCTGTATAATTAGGACACATAAATAGGTCAATCCTGTAATGAAAATAAAAAAGAATGAATAAGGATTGAATGTATGAGAAAATAATTATGGAAAGATGATAATTGTTAAACTAAATTACATTCACCTTCAATTATGTAGTAGAAATTTAAACATCATGGTTTGGTGAAAATATGTGTGGAGATATTAAGTGAAATAATTTTCTCACAACCTACTCCCACAAAGGTTCCCATTCTTTTCAAAGGTTTCAACAATATACAACTATTAATATTCTTGAAAAAAAATTCATGAAAAATTGACACCTCAATATTAAATTCATACGAAAACAAACATTCAATCAGTGAATTTTTTTAAAATTTTAAAACTACATGAAATGGGGAAATTCATCATGAATTTTGAATAATTTCAATGATTAAGTGGGAATCATTATCAATGATTATATAGTAATAACTATCCATTATTATATGATAATGGAAATTTAATTTTCTATAAAAAATTGAATAGGAAAATTTGGGGGGAGTAACATTACTATTCAACAAGCTAAAATGATATGAAATGTGAAATATGATGAAAATTAATAATTATCCCAATAATGTACCACCCCCCCCCCCCACCTAGAGTATGTAGTTTCATAACAATAATAAATTCTAATATATTAAGTAAGGATAAAACCTAGTGGGTGACATTCATAGGTTTATTCTTGAACATGGAGTTCGTCTATCAGAGACTCTGGATGGGATTCATGAATGTGCTTCATCTTCATCCCATTGACAATAAATGATTGATTTGTTTGTTATTTTGGAACCTAAACATCACCAAATGGATAAAAATTAGTAATATTGTAATGGTCAAACTAATGGGAATGAATCTATCAAAATGAAACATTAGCCTTGCAATGTAAAGGAGGAGTTTATACTTAATGAGTAATTGAAGATGAATGAAGAGGTGGATATGGGAAGCCTTGGTTCTATCCACAGAAAATTTAGAGTTATCATAACTGTCTCTTCTCATTTCATCCATCTATTGTATTTGTAACTTCCTTTGACTACATGCTTGATAATGATTATAATTTCATTACCTTATAGAACATTAATCATGATGCACTATCTCAGTATTGAGGTGACATATCATTCCAAAAACTAGCTGGTATGGTGACATGAAAATAGTAATTTTAATGGTAGTATGGTACAACCATAATGAATCATCGAGTATGAGAATCCAAGATTTTATATTAGGTTGAACCATTTTTTAATGAATTTATTAACCTATATATTTAAAACTTTAGCATGACCATTGTTTTTGGGGTGATATACAGTACACAATCGATGCCCGACCTCATACACAAAAAAATGATTTCATTGTTTGGTTCCAGAAATGAGAATCCAAGTCACAAATGATAAACCTAGATAATCCGAACATATGGAAAATTTTATTTCTCACAAATTCTACATCTATCTTGGAATAAATTGTCCCTTTGTATTTTGCCTTCACCCATTTTTTTATTTAATCAGCTTCCCAAAGAATGTAAAAATTTCTAATAGAGTCTTTGAATGGATCAATAAAGTCAATACTCCAAACCTTGAAGAATTCATGAAATAGAACTTGTTTTTATTAAATTTCTTTAATTTTATATACATCTCTCATTCATTGTCAGTGAGGAAAATATTTACAAAAATCATGGTCATACCAAAATAAGGTTTTCCAAAACAGATTGAAATAAAGGACCTTGTGAGTGGCCCCTTGGGGACCAAAGTGTCTCCCATAAGAAAGAGTGTGACAGAACATGAGGTCAGACTGAAAATTACTACCATTAATACAATGCTTGTGGATATGGTCATTACATGTTCACTAAAGATAGGGGTCATCCCATACCAATGAGACTAATGTTTTATAAATTCCTCTTGGTTTTGGTTAAAATCAGTACGAATTAAAGATGCTATAAAATAATTTAAAATTTCACCATACCATGGAATATCATCTTTCAAGCGGTATAAATTTACATCTGAAACATTTCATTTATGGGAATATAGGGGGATGATTCAATGTATGAGGATGGGAGGATCGATCTAATATGGTTGGCTACCACATTTTATTCTCATTATTATCCCTATTATCTAGATTAAATTCCTAAAAAAGGATAATCAAGTGAATGAGATGTGGTTTAGATTCTGGTTTCTCATTGAGATACCGGAGTGTAGCATGTTCTGAGAACACAATTACATCGGACACTAAAAATTATGAACATAATTTATCCAATGAAAGCACAATGGTAAGGTGTTATCATTTAGTTGTGGTGTTGTTTTCTTGGGTAGGGTTTTGTGTACTTGAGGCATAGGCAATGACATGTGGAGCTCAATCAACCCATTATGATAAGATAACCCCAATTGCATTGTTAAAGGAATCACTCATGATCTCAAATGGTAAATACCATCGAGGTGGTTGTATAATTGGTGGTGTTCTAATACTCCATTTCATTTTTTCAAAATCCTCATCACATTCTTTTTTAATAAAATTAATTTTCTTTTTTTATTTCTTATATGAGGGGGGATAAATCTTACAAATGTCACAAATGAAACTATGGTAAAATCCCTTATAACCTAATCAATACTACATATTTAACACATTTTTCGGTAATGGTATGAAATAAATGACATCCACTTTGGATTTATCTACTTGTATTCCATCCCTATAAATGAAATGTCCTTGTATTATACCATATATCCCCATGAAATAAAATTTCTCGTAATTTAATATGAGATTAATTTCAATCAAAACATTGGATAGAACCAATACTACTAAACATTGGTCAAATTTGGATCTATATACAATGAAAAACCCATTAATAGTTCTCTAACATCTCTAGGTAATCTTAAAAATACTAACCATGCATTGCTATAAAAAATACACAGAGCATTACACATACCAAATGGGATCCTCTTATATATAAATATGCCAAAGTGGAATGTAAAGGGTTCATTTTCCTAATCCTAAATGTAAATATGGATAAAAAAGAATATATAATATCCATCAAGTAAATAGTAGTGAGATTTTCCCTCTCACATCCCAAATATATGGTCAATGAAGGAAAATGGTAAATGGTCTTTCCTAGTATTCTTGTTTAGTTGATGATTGTTTATACAGACACACCAATTTTTCATCACATGGGTTAGATCCAATTCATTGTTTCATTTTTAATTATAGAAAAATATTTTTTTAAGAACCACCTACACTTGATTGACCCATTGTCTATCAGTGATGGGTAAAATTATTCTAGAAAATAAAAATATTTTTACCACCTTCTTAATAACTTCTAGGAGGTTTGGGTTAAGTTGAATTTGTGCATAAGTCCCAAGTTTAGGATCATCATTTAACAATATATGATGTGTGAAAATTTATAGGATAATAACAGGGATCTTATAAATTGTTCATCCAAATTTTAATCTACACTACCTTAAAAGTACATGTAGTCACAATTCATGCTCAAGAGGGAGTCAACTAGCAATGAGGATATGAAACTTGTTTCTAATATCAAGATACGAATTTTTAAATTTTTTTCGAAAAGTATTAAGTTTCAATTAAGAGGGATTTTGGATTGATGATAGTTATTATGAACATGAGGGTTCAGTGGTATTAACTAACAGCTCAGTGGTAACATCCTCATATGAGAAATGAACATTTATAAACATAGTAACATCATCGATGGTAATTAGATCCATGGTTCTCAAGAAATCATTAACGAACAAATATTATTGACATTTTTCTAAACTCGTACTACACTCAATAAATAAATAATTTCCTTGGAATTTTATCGATTATTAAAAATCATAAAGGGTATCAGGGAAAAAATAATTTATTTCTCGGGAAGGGGGTACATCAATAGAGTTAACATAAATCATAGAATGTTCTTCCCAGGAGAGACTCGTTGAATCAATGTTGGCGAAGGGGAAGATTTCATCACCAAACTCCATTTAATATGTAAAATTATGGATATTAATTTTGGTTTTGGGTTCTTTCAAGAGAGGTCTCCCCAATATAATAGGGGAATTTCCAATCATCTTATCATCTTCTATTTAGAGCAAATAAAAGTTAGAAGAAAAAAATTAAACATTTCACCCTCACAGGAACATCGTCTAAAAATATAGAAGGGTGTGTTGTAGTATTATTTTATAGTTGAATATAAATTCTAATGGGATTAAATTACCCAACCTAAAATGAAGATAAAATTTATTTATGCATCACAATTATAGAATCATCCAAATTAGGCATAACATCAAAAAATAAATAATCGAAATGGTGTATGGAATCGACAATGTTTTGTGATCATTTCAATTGGTTGGAAGTGATGTCCCTGTAAATGATTTGACATTCCTCCCCAATCTCACCTTTTCATCACCACAAATTTAAATTCAGTGTGTACACATATCCTATATAAAATTGGCATATTCTAGAATTTTTTACATAATCAATCAATTGAATAATAAAATTCACTTTTTTGAATGTTTCCAAGATTTCATTTCCAAGTTAATTTTCATTTTGTTTTCATGGTTGGGTTTTACATTGTGTAAATGGAAGAGTAATTATTTGAATTTATTGTTTATCAAATGGAACTCTATTTCCTTTGGAATGTATTCTCTCTAGGTAAGGTTTTTCTTTATTGTGACCACATATAGTGGTTGGGATGGTGGTTTTATAAGGATGTGATGGATATAATGGATAGTTCATTTGGATTTTGATATTTTTTTCACTCTTATGGGTGATGGAGCCAACATTTATCCTATCTAGAGGGTTTAATAGTGGTTGATAGGGTAATATTACTAGACCCTGTATTTGGATTTCCCTCACCTAGTTATTGAGTTGTCGAAATTGGTTTTTAGGTCTTTTATGGAATCTTGGGTGGTTTTATGAAATTTGATTTTTTGTAGTAATTTTTTCATTACGTCTTTTAGGTTAGGATCAGGATTTGTATGGGGTTGTTTGAAAGGACATTTTGGTTGTTTGGTTTTTTTGGGTGGTGGTGGTGGGTGAATAATCTAACCCAGTTGTTTTTATGGTTGTTAAAATTAGTTTCAATACCCCCTTCATATATTATTGGTTTTTTTCCAACAGGGTTTGATTGATAGTATAGTTCTTTCTTAATGGGCTGGTTAAAGGGGAGGCTTAGAAATCTAGCCTCACAACAATATAATGATTCTCTCATTTGAGGTAATTGGTTAGAATAGTGGGGATCAAAAGAGTATATTCCACAATGGATGGTATAAGGATAATGGGATTTACCTTGTGAAAGATAATTTTTTGGGATAATGGTACTTACCTATTTATACTTTTTGTCCACCTTCTTCTCAAAATCATAACTTTTCACCCTTAGACATCTCAAATGCGTACACTAGTCCTTGAATCATATTTTAAGTTTTATGTTCCATGTTCTCAAGGAGGGTACTCACAATAGTTTGGGTTTTGTAAACTAGTTTTCCCCTTCAGCAGCATCAATCATGTTTCAATCAATAAGATTAAAACCATAAGAAAAATATTATATTAAAAATTGATTACTTATTTTGTGTTCTGGGAAAATAATAATAATTTTAAATGTTTACCAATATTCCTGAAGTTTTTCATCATATTATTTCCTTATTCCATTAATTTAGTTTCTTATTGATTAAATTTGAGAGGATATGAAATTCCATTTATGTAAAAGTCATTTCATGTCCTCATAGCCTGTTTTGAGGAATTAATATAATAAAACTAGCATTGGGTAGTTCCTCCTATTGAAAAAGGGAATACCTTAAGATTTATATATTCTTAATCCACATTATATGTTTTTAATATTGGACACACTATGTGAAATTCTCTTATGTGCTTATGTGGATATTCTCTTGTGAGTCTATGGAATCATGGTAATAAGTTAATAATACTATATTAATGTTAAAAATTGGGTGCCTTTCCTTATACTTGAATATATATAGGTTGTATATCATCATTAGGGGAGGTCGGTTATTTTATTGTTTGGTTATTTTCATCCATGATATACACCTTATGTTCAATTCCTAGTTTTTTTCCAAAACAAGAAGGGTTTAGAAAAGTCGGAAGGTGTGGCATGTCCTTCTTCAAAGGGTTCTCTGATGTGTCTCAGTGTTACTGATGTACCATCCTATCAAATTTGTGTTCGAGAGTACGGAAATTTCCTAATGTATAATGTTTAATTCATAGATTCTACATAAGAAATAAATCATAATCCAAATATATATTTAGATGTACAAAATAAAAAAAATATTCACAACATATATAAAAAATATTTTCTTAAATTGAAACTAAAAACAAAAGGGATCACCTAAAAAAAAATTGATATTTTTGTCATGAAACGTCTAATATTTTTAGGATTTTAATGTTCATTTATTTATAAGTTAGACCCTATGTCATCTCCCTAATATAATTGATAGGTTAAAATTTTTAGTTTTAATAATAGTATTAAAACAATGAGAGGTTTTGAAAATTGTTTTACGACAATAACATGATTTAAAGACTATAATATGTTAAAAATATGTGGATTTTAAAAACAATATTAGATAAAGGGGTAATTTTAATTTTACTAATCAAGTATTAAGATCATTTTTCTTATATATTCATTCATTATTGGATTCATTATTTTGCCTTAATTTGGGGGACTCCATGTTAATTTCTCATATTTTAGATTAATGATTGAAGAACAAAACATTGACATAAAAATCAATTTTATAAGTTCAAAAACATATATATTGAATAATCCCTTCCAAATTAGATTTAATTCTATATAAATTGAGAAATAAAAGGATTCTTTTATTGTCCAATCAAAACAACACAAGTCACATAGTAAAAACTACACACCGATCAGTTTGAAATTATGATCATATCACTCACAGGAATCAAAACAATAATTAAAATATAATATAATATATGAAACATGGAATTAAATGTTTTAAAACCCAAATTACACTAATAAAATCGCTAGAATATTCATCAAAACTCCCTTGAAATGTGTGTAGCTTCTTCAAAATGGACACTCATCATTTAGCACGATATCGAGAGGAGGAGGAATCTCTGGTGGATTTCTTTATTCATACATGACCCCCATATGAGTATAGGGGCATAAAAACATCTATAATGAGGATATTATTCTTTTTTAATTCCAAAATAGAATAAATTTGATCCATGTTCGAACATGAAAATGGGGTTCTCATCATTTTATTTTATAGGCAATGTGGGTGGTGGATTTTAGCCCCCAAGTTTCAAAAACCACTTGGCCAGTGGTTTTGAGTGTCCATGAAGTCATATATATATTTTTAGAAAAATAAATACCTTTTTAACCACCTCATAAATATCTCCAAAAAATGTCAGGATTTGAAAAATTTCAGCCTGAGATATGGATGAAATGAAAAAAATATCATTTGACATCCAGAAAATTCCATTCCTTGGATAGATGATTTTGGTTCGGCCCTTTAATGGATAAATTGGGATTGTGTGTTATATTAATATTTATATCCCACATGATTTTTGATTTTAACACAACATTATAGACAATTTTTAAACACATATTAGAATCAATGTTCGTTTGAGTCCACTGGTGTTCTTGTAATCTTGCATAGTTTGGCCCATTTTTATTCAACTTCATCATAG
Organism: Viscum album; assembly: GCA_963277665.1. Taxonomy (NCBI): domain Eukaryota; kingdom Viridiplantae; phylum Streptophyta; class Magnoliopsida; order Santalales; family Viscaceae; genus Viscum; species Viscum album. The sequence continues at coordinate 1,765,510,035 of OY728138.1, forward strand.
GATTCTAAATCAACTCCGCCTACAATGAAATCATCCAAACAAGTGAAACTAACCATTTTTACATTTTTTAACAAAATAGTAATTTATTCCAACATAATATGAAATATGTAATTATGTTTTGAATTTTTTATACATAATTTGTTGAACATGGTGGTATATTGGTGGAAATAAATAGTGAATCACTACATGATCACCCAACACAGGGATCTATATGGAACAACACCTAAGGCCAGGACTGTCATTACCATGTGAATTTTTGCTTGAGAACACCCCGAGGGTACATCTTCTTAGGTATGTTACCATTTTAACCCCATTTACCGTGGGAATGTATGCTAGAGAGTACACATTATTGTGCCTAATGAATTGACAATACATATCTACAGATGGCCAGATGAATTTCCACTTTCACATATAATTATTGAGTATATTTACCTACCATATATTTATATCCCCATTAGAATTCCAATATTTTTCTTGTATTCTTTCCCCAGATCCCCCTTGGCACTTTTATAGAGGATTTGATGGAACTACCGTCCGGGGAGGCCAGGTTCCTAAGTCTAGGTTTAGTTATAAGGGGAAGGAAAACACCATATTGGAATAAAAATGATTTTTTGTTTTTAGTGGATGGAAAACACCATTTAAACGCATTAATTACTTTTCATTTGAACGAGTCGAAAAACACCATTGATGATCACAATAAACGTTAATTTTCGGGGGAATGAAAACATCATATATCCCCACTTGTTACATTTCATTTTTGAGACACCATGTATAGTGGTGATATTCCATTTTGAGGGGTGGTCCACATAGAATTATTTTTATGTCGAACCAATAACTATAATGATACACTTAATCCTTTAAAATAATTCAACTATATTTTTGGTTGGTTCCCATTCCCATTATTGTGAATGTTTCTTCACATTCCATGCCACGTTTATAAAACCCAATAGGGTATTAACCATAAAAATGGTGGATTTTTTATTTACAAAATCATTATATGGGTCATGAAAGTGATACCTAACTATACACCTGTTTTGAATCTTTTGTGGGATAATCTATTCTTAATTCACATTTAATTTATAACACTTTTTAATGGATTTGAGTATATTAAATGTTTATTTATCAAACTAACCATGAATAACCAATATTGAACTCAAGTAATTAGTAGGTTAACATGTTTACATTAGTTGGGAAATCCTCCTTCTAAGATTATAGTATCAATATATTTACTTTCATTACATTTAGTATACCCATTCCCTATTTTCCTTTAGTCAGGGTAATGGTGGGATCCTAAAAGAGAAGATTTAGATATTAGTGGCAGGGAAAATGTGGAGATTATATCAGTGGTATATCTAATAATATTAATGTTGGGATGAAAAAAAACATCGTTATGATCACCCATCTATATCATGCTATGAGAAATAATACAATTATTATTGAGATCCACAACAAAATAATGAAGGAACAACTCATTATCTAGTCATTAATGAAGGATTATACATCTCATTTTATTGGGTATTCTAATAATATTGTTTCAATATAGTGGTTTAATGTGATGGAAAATATATTTTTCATTCTCTTATGCTCAGTCCCTTATAAGGTCACTACAGTTTTCCATCATTCATGAGGAGATGTTGACCTATGTGGGCATCCCATTAAAAATACCATGGAAATGGAGGATGTTGATTATATTGAATTGGAATTGTTTTAGAAGATAAATTTAAATAAGTATTATAATCTAAATTTTGACACAAATATTGAGTGATAATTGCTAGAATTAATGAAAAAATAATTTGATCCCATTGAAAAGAAAAAGGAAATTTTTACATGCCTTTTGAGGTATGCATTTTATTTCATCGCTGTTACTGAGAGTAAAATCAATAACTTCTTCTATAGATTATAATATATTAAACTATGTTTTTTACCCATATTATACATTGGGTTATATGAATATATATTTTGATGTTTTTTAAAATTTGAAATATAAATTGGAACCTATAATTATTTTTGTAAAAGGAAAAAAATGGTTTATCATGGAATAACTAATTACAATAATCATTTTGAGAATTAATTCAATTTTTTTACAGGTAATAATTTTTTGATAAATTAATTATGTAATTTAAATAATGGTTTAAGGAAGTGTTTTAAGATTCATATTATAGGAAATCAATACCAACAATATTGAAGTAATGCTATGTGGATTATTAATATAGTGGAGGATAAGAAGGTTCAAACAAAAGATCCACCCACACTACAATGATTCACGTGTGAGGAGTTTAGAAATTATATTAATTAATTATCCAAACAACAATAAAATAAATATAGTAGTCCCGAAAATTTTGTTTTATTGAGGGGGAAAGGAATATAATTCAATATAACTTCTGCTAAGTTAAATCATGATAAAGAAGTGGTGTGAGGTACACATGATCACTTGTTGAGACCTGTTAATAATTTATTTTCATCTGGTTTTTTGGATTATTTATTATCACAAATGTTTTCTTAGAATGTGGATTCTTGACCTCATGTAACAGATATTGAACAATATATTAAAACCCTTAGTGGAACAATAATATAGTATATGATATCTAAATATAATCTAATTGAGATTTGTATAAGGATACATCCTTGAAATATAATTCTTCTTTAATTCATTGAATATTAAATAATTTTATTTATGGACTTGATTTCCATAAATAAATAACATTTCAATTATTAGGTAAATCATATATAATTTAATATTCTGAATCATATTATCATCAAGGATCAACATAAGTATAGTCATGGACACCTCTAGGAAGAAAATTCTATATTATGTATCATGATACCCAAAAAAAATGGGTTGTTCATCAACTGATCAGTGTGTAAGAGAACACACATGGAATACCTATTATATTTTAGTATAGTTTTGTATATCTATATAAAAAACATGATACTCCCACAAAAAATGTGGTTGAATTTTAAACAAACATTGATGAGGATAAATTTTTTTATTAAAAATTAAATATAGAATTGATCTAATTAAATTAAAGGAATTAAAGATTAACCTATAAGAGGATCTAGATTAGGGTTTTATATTCCCTAATGATTCAACTTGGGGTGTACCAATTTCTATTTTAAATAATAATAATGGTGGAAAAAATTATATTTTCATTGATTACTATGAGATTAATAAAATCAAGATCAAGAAGAAGTACCCTCTACCTGTATCGATGATATGATTGATCAACGTGGTGGAGATTTATGTTTCATGAAGAATTATGATAAAACTATATACTATATTTTAAGGGTTAAATAGGATTATATTTCCATGAAATCATTCCATATGAGGTATTATCACTATCAATTTATAATTATTCACTTTGGACTTATGATTGCCAACTCCATCTTCATGGATATAATTGCAAGATTCTTAAGAGACTACCTTGATCATAGTTTTTTACCATTATAAATGATATTATTATATATTAAAATAAATGTGATGATGATTAATATCATTAGAATGTTGTATAAATGATATTGATAAAGGGGAAACAATATTCCCAATTTATGAGGTGTAAATTCTAGATCTGGTAGTCATGATCGTTGAATTAAATTTTTGGAGGCATCAAATATATTTAAAATAGATTGATTTTAATATTGATTTATCAAAATATGGTGAAATATTATCTACCATATAATTAAATGAATATGAACAAAATTAAATGGTGTGAATTGATTAAATTTTAGTATTTCTAAATACACCCCCACCCCAAGAAATGAAATAAGCTCGATGATTATTTGGGAAGGAAAAACCCTGGTACTCTCTCCATTGTAAGCATTGTAAAGGAAACAATACTCAAGGATTTTTAGATAATGAATATTGATTCCATAATTGGATTAGGTAAATAATATCTTTCCCCAATGACTACTCAACCTTCTATTCAATTGAATATCAATGAAGTCCATAAATATGATGTATAGATATAGATAAATGAAATGATTATTCAGGAATTAAACATTCATAGTGTTGGTGTTACAAGGTTTGTAACCCAGATATGTGTCCCACAAAAACCAAAACAGATGAAAAACCTTTTTCATTATACATATATTGTTGATTCAATAAGGTTTTCCTTATGAAATTTCCATTCCTTCTTGTTTTGAAAATCACAAACACCTTATTCTTAAACAAAACTATATTTTACATCTATAAGGAAAATTTACTTCCCAAAGGAATTTACCCCTACCATATTTTCATTGCTCATATCAATATTTTTCTTAAGTATAAAAATTGGATTCATACCTAAAACCTCGGAATCATATAATACATAGATATGAAGGATTATGTTTTAGGATCAGAATTATGGATACAAACTCTAATGAAGGTCCATTCCAAATTATGGATAAGAACATTAATGAAGTTACACACCGAATTTTGGATACGAACTCTAATGAAGATCCACTCCGAATTCTGGATATAAACTCTAATGAAGTTCCACTCAGAATTTTGGATACGAACTCTCATAATGTTCCATTCCGAATTCTGGAATACAAACTCTCACAATGTTCACTCCGAATTCTAGAATCCGAACCTCTACTAGTTCAACTCCAAACTTCCATGAGTTCAACTCCAAACATCTACTAGTTCGACTCTAAAATTCTATGACATCGAATCTGAACTTATACTAAGTTCGACTCCTAATTTTTACAAAAACACAAACTGAATATCTCTTTATTATAGATTCTGAATTCCATTTTTATTAGACTCTGAACTCTTTTTTGCTTACATTCCGAACATCAGTTTTACCTATGCTTACACTTGTTTCATTACAAAACGATGTCATGATTTTAGTTATTGACTAACCGTTGGTTGAGTCACATGTGTACAGGTCCCTCTGAAATTCAAGGATAAATATGACCGTTGAATGAGGGAGCCAACTGTTGGAGCTTCACCTATAAATAAGATCTCATCTGAAAGTCGACAACATAACTTTGACACATCTTTGAGATATGTTCTTACATGATGTTGAAGTGATTTCTAGAGAGATAGAGGCTCTTATCGACTCTCAATTCTTCAGGTAGAATGTTTGAATAGCATGTTAAAACATTACCTTGTGCAGACTTTCTTCGTGCGACTCATATTGTTTTTTATTACAATCAATGGCTTGTAGGGATAGGAAGATAGAGGTTCAAACACCTTGAAGTTGAGGGCTTCCGTGTTGAGGAAGATAGAGGTTCCGAATACCTAATAGTCGATGGCTTGAGGGGATAGCAAGACAGACTCTGATCTTCGTATCGAGGGCTTACCCTGGTGTGGGTAAGATATACTTTCATGAAAATATAAATCAAGGGACATTTATCCAAGGTTGTTGGATACCCTTCTCTTTGGGATAACAGAGTTAATGTTTGTTACTTTTAGTTTTACTACATGTTTTTCCACTGAATTTTGTATTGTTAAGGAAAGTATAACTTTTTTATACTACATTACTTGTACTCTGATATAGTTAGATTCTATACGCTTGATGGTAGAATCTTAATATTTGTATCTTTTTTTACGTTCCATTTTCAGAATCACTCTTCCGGTATCTAGAAATTCTTTAGTACTCATAGAGGTCTTGTGAATTATCTTGTTTAACATTGTAAAACATAACCATTCTAATAATTCATAAAGGAATTTTTAAAAGGTACCATTCACCCCCCCCCCCCTATTGTATCTGAGAATCTCATTCTTATTTCAATACTATGTTTGGTATTATAGTGTAGATCATACCTAGATTCATACCATCATAACAATTGGTATCAGAGGGTTTCGTTTAATCTAAATTAATATAACGATTAGATTTCGAATAGAATTCTTGGATTTGTTTTTTTTTTCGGATCCATATTTTCAGATTCATATTTCTGAATTCATACTTTTCGGAGTCTGTTTTTTGTACTCATATAGTTCAGATTCACTTTTTCTTAGAGATACCATTTTTTCATGCTTATAATATTTTTTTGTTTATAGACTTAGACTTCTAACAAGTATGTTTGCCACCGTTTTTCTTAAGGATGGATATTTTAAATGTTGGTTCTATCGACCACTTAAATCCTACTAGACCACCTATCCTTGATGGAAATTATTATGAATATTGGAGAGATTGTATGAAGACTTTCATTATCAACACTGGGGTAGATAAATTTGTCATGCTTACTGGAGGATACAAGATTCTTGACAAGGAAGTAAGTGATTTTACTAATCAAGAAAAGCATGATTACCAACTCAACTATAAGGCGTGCAATAATTTATTGTGTTTAATGACTAGGAACATATATAGCCAAATTTCTTTTTGTGAAACAGCTTACAGTATATGTATGAAACATTAAGTTACACATTTTGGTACATCCAAAGTCATAGACACTAGAAGAGCCATGCTCAGAGCTGAGTATCATGGTTTCAATTTTCCTTACGGAGAATGAATTTTTATGGTACAACTACTATTTAGGACTATCGTGCATAGCTTACAATATATGGTAGAGAAAGGTGTAGATGATGAAGCCCTTGTTGAAAAGATCATAGATATTATGCCCAATGAGTGGGAATCAAAGAGGACTGCAATCGATGAGAATATAAAGGTAGTCAAATTTCTCTTGATGAAATATTTGGAACCCTTCTTCAACATGAAACTAGTATGAAGAGAGATACTGACAACATAAAGAAGAAGAATGAGAATGGTAGTGTTGCTTTTACTACAACATCAAATCACATGAAAGCTAAGACTCCTAAGAGAGTAACTAGATCTAAGTATAATAAGGTTATTATCCAATCAGAATCTAGTGAGAGTGAATCCTAAAAAATGAGTTAGCTAATTTTGCTTGATGAATGAACAAGATAGTTGGACAAAGAAATTTCCAATCCAAGTGTAATAAGAAAGAAAAGAAATATAAGAAAGATTTAGAGGTCAAATGTTATGAATACAAGAGAAGTGGACACATAAGACTGGATTTTCCCTTGCTTAAAAAGAAATAAAGAAAAGAGGGGCATTCTGAAAGGTACATGAAAAAGATCTACAATGATAAAGCTAAGAATGTCCTGAAAGATAATACTACTTGGAGTGTTAGATGTGGAGACTCTTCAGAAAGAGAATATTCTGAATATGATTCATCATCTCAGACGAATATGGGATTCATTTCTACTACTTCTTTCCCACATACATGTCTTATGGATAAGGTACGCTTTGTCGAGGCTTTAACAAATTTATCTCATGATAAGAATTACTATTCCGAAAATAATACTTCTAATGAAGATACTTCATATTCAGAAAATGAAGAAACTTTATATGAAGAAGTATCTAGATTTTCCAAGTTACGTGAAGCAAAAAAATTGTAAAATTTCTATGAAATAAGACAAGGAAAATACCAGGGAAGAAATTATTAAAAAATGGATTTCAGATATTACTACAAATCTTAGAGATAAAGAAGAGCTTTTAGAAAAACTTTCTAAAGACCTTGAGAAAGAAAACTCTGACAAAAAAGAACATTTTAATGATCTTAAGAATGCTCTTTTAGGCATGAAAACTTTTCAGGAAAAATCTAACTCTAAGGAAATGATTCATGAAGATAGGAATTTAGTCATTAGACTAAAATCTGAAATATTTTCTCTTATGAAGAATCTTGAAAAATTTACCTATGGGAACAAAAATTTTTACATGATGTATTCTCAAATTAAACATCAAGGAAACACTACTGGAGTAGGTTATACTCACCCAAAACCGGTTTTCAAAAACAACTATTTTATTCCTACTAGATCCCCTTTTTACACTAACTGTCAAAGTGGTGGGAATTGGAAGAAAAATGATTCCATGAATAAATATCAATATCTTGGGTTTTATAAAGCATATTTTTCTAAACAAATGTGGATACCCAAAATTTTGTTGTCTAAAAATTCTGAATCTAAGCATGTTTGGATTCTAAAAACCTATTCTTTTTCTTATTTTCAAGAAAATAGGGAAATTACCAACAGAAATACATGTTACGTGGATGGTGGATTTTCCTAACATATGACTGGTAACAAAAGCTATTTAGAAAAGATTATCCAGAAAAATGGAGTAAAAGTAACATTTGGAGATAATTCTCAGGGAGCGATTATTGGTATAGGTAACTACATTTTTTTGGAAAAACATTGATTTCAAATGTTTTTTGTTAATGGTCTTAAGAACAATCTCATCAGCATAAGTAAATTATGTGATGAAGGATACCTTGTGAATTTTAGGAATGATAAGTGCTTGGTACACAATTCCATGGAAGAGTTTATTCTTTCTGCCCATAGGCAAGAGAATGTTTACACATTAAACATACAAGACCATAGAATCCAAGATATACCTTGCCTTTGTGCAATGTAAGATCATTCATGGTTATGGAAAAGAAGTTTAGGACACTGTAACATTAGGAAATTATGCATACTTTATAAGAAAGTTTTAGTTAAGGATCTACTGAAGCATAGATTTGATGCTTCAAAAGTATGTGAACCTTGTCAATATGGAAAGAAATATAAATCAAGTTTTAAATCAATCCGTGAAGTCTCAACAACTGATGCACTACAATTAGTGAACATGGATCTTTTTCTTCCAACACAAACTGGAAGCATTGGGGGGAAGTATTATGTATTTGTCATAGTTGATGATTACAATAGATTTACATGGGTCTATTTTTTCTAGCAAATAAGTCTGAAGGTTTTTCTTATTTCAAGGTTTTAGAACCCAACCCAAAAATGAGAAAAATCTTCAATTGAAAACTTTTCATATTGATCATGGAGGAGAATTTCCAAAAATCTGATTTTCAAACTTTTTGTAGTAGAAATGGTATTAATAGCCACTTTTTAGCACCCAGAACACCTTATCAAAATGGTGTTGTTGAAATACAAAATAGAATTCTTAAAGAGATAACTAGAACTATATTGAGTGAGTATTCTGTTTCCAAAATTTTTTGGGATGAAGCTTTAAGTAATTCTTGTTATACTATAAATCAAGTTTCAATCAGACCTTTTCTTAATAAAACTCAATGTGAGTTATGGAATGGTAGAAATCCTAGACTTTCTTAATTTAAGGTTTTTAGTAGGAAAGAATTCATCTTGAATACTAATGATAATTCACACAAATTCCCACCCAAATTTGATGAAGTAATTTTCATAGGCTACTCCACAACTTCTAAGGCTTATAGATTTTTTAACAAAAACACTTTCACTCTTGAAGAGACAGTACATGTAAAATTTGATGAAATTGATCCCTTTGTTTACAAACAACCTCAATCTACATCTTCATATGTGTTTTGAAAAAATGATTATCATCCTTTGATAGAAAATATTTCTGATAAGTAAAATGTACAAGAATATACTTCCGAAACATTTACCCCAGAATATTTCCTACCCTATGTTGATGAATAGGTTTTACAAAACCCAAACCAGTCGTTTCTTAAGAATCATCCCAGTGATAGTATCATTGGTGATGTGAATCAACATATATGGACTTGACGTTCCATAAGAAATGAAGTAGATCATCTAGTATTCCTTCCCCAATTGGAACCAAAAAGTACTGAAGAAGCTTAAGGCGATGATGATTGGATTAAATCCATGAAAGATGAACTAATTGAATTCGAAAGGAATAAAGTCTAGACCATGGTTGAATGACCTAAGGAAACATCTGTAATTGGACTAAAATGGGTCTTTAGAAATAAGTGTGATGAAAATTGAATCATCGTAATAAATAAAGCTAGATTAGTTGCTAAAGGCTATAATCAAAAAGAATGAATAGAATATGAATAAAACTATTCTATAGTAGATATACTTGAATCTATTCGTATTCTACTTGCCTTTGCAGCATTCTTCAATTTTAAACGTTTTCAAATGGATGTGAAATGTGCTATCCATAATGGTTATTTTCAAGAGGAATTTTTTATGAACAGCCACCTGGATTTGAAGATACCAAACATCCCAATCATGTTTTTAGACTTACTAATGCTTTGTATGGCCTTAAACAAGCCCCACGATCTTGGTATGATTGAATTATATGATTTTGGCTTCAAAATAACCATGTTAAGGGAAATGTCGATCCAACCCTTTTTATAAAGAAAGATAAGAAAAATATTTTGATTATTCAAATTTATGTTGATGACATTATATTTGGTTCGATTCAGCAATCTTTAACTGATTAATTTGCAGATCTAATGATATCTGAGTTTGAAATGAGTATGATGGGTGAGTTAACATTTTTTCTTGGTTTTCAAATTACTCAAAAACCAGATGGATTCTACATATCCCAACATAAGTATATTAAAGATCTTCTAAAAAATTATGGGTATGAAAATACTAAGAGTATAAGTACTCCTATCAGTACCTCAAACACACTCCATCTTGATGAAGCTGGGAAACCACTAGATCAAACATCTTTTAGAGGTATGATAGGATGTCTTCATTACATTACAGCTAGTCGACCAGACTTGATGTTTTCAGTATTATTATGTGAAAGATATCAATCCAATCCTATGGAATCTCATTTAAAATCAGAGAAGAGAATTTTTCACTACTTAAAGGTAACCATGGATCTAGGAGTATTTTTTACTTCTTGAAATGATTTTGTTTTAAAAATATTTTCAGATGGTGACATTTGTGGGTGTAGAATGGATAGAAAAAGTACATCCAGAACTTGTCATTTCTTTGGAGATTTATCAGTTTCTTGGTCATACAAGAATCAACATTTTGTACAACTCTCCACTACTGAAGCTAAATATGTAGCAGCTGGAAGTTGTTGTGCTCAAGTGTTGTGGATGCAACACACACTCACAGATTATGGCTTGAGGTTTACTAAAAACCATATTTTTTGTGAAAAGACAAGTGTCATTTCCCTTAGTAAAAACCATGAACATCACTCCCGTGCAAAACACATAGATATTAGGCATCACTTTCTTAGAGATCACACACAAAAAAGAGATATCATTCTTCCGTTTATCTGAACTCAATATCAAATTGTGGACATTTTCACCAAATCTTTACCCCCATATATATTTGAATACATTAAACAGTAGTTAGGAATGATAACTGTGAGGTAATATTTCTTCATTAACTTCTTGTTGAACCATTCTCCTTACAGTAACAAACTTTTTTTCATAGGGGGAGTACATCTGTTATGAAGTCTTCCAAAAATATTCGTAATGAGTATTTTAATATTTTTCATAATGAGTATTTCAAAAAAATTCGTATTGAATATTTCAAAAAAATTCGTAACGAAACTTTCAAAAATTTCCTAATGATGTTTTCGTACTGAAAATTTTCGTAATGAAGTTTTCGTACTAGAAATTTTTGTAATGGAGTTTATGTATTGGAAATTTTCGTAATGAAGTGTTCGTACTTGAAATTTTTTTAATAAAGTTTTCGTACTAGAAATTTTCGTGATGAAGTTTTCGTACTGAGAATTTTTGTAATGAAAATTGTTGTAATGGGAGTTTCGTACTCGTACTTTTTTCGTAGTGAACTTTTCATAGTAATGTTTTTCGTAGTGAGTTTTTTTGTCAAATTTTCTTCAAGAAGAATATTACCTATTAAGAATAAACATCCTAGCCAATCTGAAAGGTGTGATTTCCTTACTTAATTTTTCTTAGTCATTTTTAGTTGTTGGTAGTTTCTTTTTCTTATAAAATTTATTGGATTCGTTTCTTCTTAGATCCAAATGTATTTATTAAAACCATAAAATATCAGATTGAAGATTTTCTGGTGGATATGATTTCAAACGTCAGATCATATCAGAAATTTTTCAACTGTTAGATTTTTTTGGAAGTTGAAGGGTCACCACCATCACCTATATAAAGGGAACCCCCATTTGTGTCCCACATCGATTTCAAGCTCTTGCGTGTTGATGCTCTGCCTCAGTTCTTAATGCATGTTCCAAATCTTTTAGTGCTCCTCCATTCCGAATTTCTGTAGAAGACACTTCCCAAGATATGTCTACCACCAAGCCAATTTCAAAATGGAAAGTGTATAGAGAAATATCGGTCCATCCGAACTTTTAGAAGTACAATTCCATCATCTCTAAGAACATCAAATTGAATAGTTGGGAAGACGTATGTGTATCCAAGACAGGTGTTCAAGATGTGGTATATCCAGACTTACTTGTAGAGTTATATGAGTCAGAAAGATTCTATGAGAAAGAAGGAAGATACAAATTTTTTTCAAGTATTATGGGATGAATTACAAACTTACATACACCAAGGCAGTAAGCTTGTTGGGGCTAGCTTATGATGGAGAAGCTTAATTTTTCTGACATAAACATCCGGATGTACAAGGCATTTTTGTTAAGGTGAAGGCCTTGGAGTGTCTTGGGCTTCATGATGTAAAAACAGCCAAGATATCTCATATATCTTCTAATAATTTGATTCTTCAGTTGTGTATACAAGGTTTCTTGGTTCCGAGAAAGGGTGACAAAGATACCCTGAAAAAAAGTGATATATATTTCTTAGACTTCTTGGTGAATTTAAGAAACATCAATCGACGAGGAATGTTCTTGTGATAATCAAGAACATCAAGGAACGATATTTGAGAGCTAAAATCATCATGTACCTTGCCTTACTATCAAAGATGATAGTTTGGTGTCTGGATTCTTTCAAGATTGCATGTAAGTCTAAGGCTCAGAATTGCAAGGTTATACTTGTTAGTGGTGATACCTTGAAAAGGATGAATATGGCCTATTCCAAGGAAACATGAGATTTTTTAAATTTGCAAGAGGAAGAGGCTGAAACCAATCCGGAAAATGTGGAGAAAGCTGAGCCAGTGAAGTAGGTTGGTAGGAAGAGGAAATTGGAAGAAGTGGTTGCTGAATACAAGATCCCCAAAACTATGGAAACCCAATTCGCACCTCCTCAGCTGAAAAACAGAAAGAATATCCAGATGAGGTGGCTGCTAAATGAGGTATGATACCGAGAAAAGAAAAGAAGGGGATCCATAGTTCAGATTGGACCCTGATGAGGCTAAGGCCTTATGAGAAAAAGCTACGGATGAGTTAGTGAAACAGGACAAAGAGAAGAGAAGAAGATGAAAAAGAAGAAGTCTAAAGTTGAAGTTGTACAACCTCTTTTAAGAGACACTGAGATAGCTTCTGAGAAGATTCCCATTCCGGAAACCATTTCTTTCTATCCATCACTGGAGACCCCTAGAAAAAATTACTTCACTCTGAAAAAGTCTAAAGGGAAAGAGGTTGTTGAAGGAGTAGAGAAAGAAGATGGTGAAGATGTATAGGAAGAAGTTGTTGAGGAAATAGAAGATGGAGAGGATGTATAAGAAGAAGAATAGGTAGAATAAGGAAGTGGTGGTCTAGATGAATTGATTAAACAAGTGGAATATTATCAAGACAAGGAAAACCCATCAAAAACCCACCACTCCGAACATCTGAGGCCAAGTCCTCAAAGCTAGTCACTCCAGGAAAGGGAAATGACAACGATGATAAGATAGATAATGACAAGGAGGAAGAAAATTAAAATGAATTATTTGAAGGAGAATGTTATGAGAAGTACTTTTTTGAAGGAGGAGAGAAAGAGAAACCCGATTAAGACAAAATTGTTCAAGTATCTGAAATCGAGAAAGAATCTCCTGATGAGGTAGTTCTGAATGTTGATAAGGGAAAGAATGTGATTATGGAATCCCCAAAAAAGATATCATTAGGAAGAAAGATGTTGGTGGCTCTTCAAGAAGAAATCAGGTGGAGATTGAAGAAGAAAAATACCCAAGTAAGGTGTCTGATTTAGAATCATCAGCACTGGGTCATGATTTTGTTGTTGAGTCTTTGAAGAAGTTGGTGGACACAATTCCGATTTTTCCCACCATGGACTCCAGATTCCAGATGCTTCAAAATATCCTAAATTAGAAATCAGAATCCTTATCCATGGTGACGGATAAGTGTGTGATGATTGAGGCTAATCATAGAAATTTCCTTATCAATTATGAGGTCTACAAGAAAATCGTGCAGCAAAATCTCTTTATGGTCAAAGAAAATTGATGAAGATATGGAAGAGATTGATCATTTTCAGAATAATGTTAAAGAATATTTTGACACTGTTGATGCAAAGATGATGAATCTTCATGATAAGCTAACCCATGAGCAAAATACTCGGAATCAACAAGTGGGGGATCTGAATGGGAAGCTTAACTCGGTAGCTCAAAACATTAAAGGGGAAAGAGATTTCTGGATTGATCACAAAGAGAAGCATGAAAAACATGATGAACTACTAAACATGTAGGAAGAGGCCATGAAGGCTCAGGTAGAGTTCGTGAAAGCTCAAGATGAAAGGATAAAATCTTTGGAGAAGCAAGATGAGGAGGACCAAAAAGGCTTGAAGAAGCTGAAAACATCATTGAAGAAGTTAATCCCCAAGGAAAAGGAAGACTAAAAAGACAAATTATATTTTTTGTTGTAATTCCCTTCCTTGAAACCTTTGGTTGTTGTATTTTGTGTTGTTATATACTAATGCTTCAGGTACATTATTTCTTTCCATTCCATTTAATTATTTTTGAAAATCACAAAGGGGGAGATGGAAATAGAACTACTCAAAGGGGAAGAAATAAAAATCTAAAATGGAGAAGAAAAATTTCTAATTCAAGAACTATCCCTATGTATGGGGGAGCTTATCTAAGGGGGAGTTTCTAATTGCGAATTTTTTCATTCCCATGATAATGAAAACTCCATTCCAGAAATTCAGAATACAATCCTTAGAGTTCCTAAGCCTAAGGGGGAGTTAGATACATTCATCATCATCATTTAACAAAGGGAGATAAGTTTTAATTTCAAAGTCTAAAGAAATTTTTCTAAGACCTTATATTCTTTTTCGAAAGGTTGTTTGTGCTTTCCAAAAAGGGTTAGATTGTTGAGTCAATATGTTTTTCCTTATGACTTTTCCATTCTTTCTTGTTTTGAAAATCACAAACACCTTATACATAAACAAAACTATATTTTACTTCTATAAGGAAAATTGCATTCCTAAAAGAATTTACCCCTACCATATTTTCTATGCTCGTAGAAATATTTTTCTGAAGTATCAAAATTGAATTCATACCTAAAACCACATAATCATATAATACATAGATATGAAGCATTCTGTTTTAGGATCCGAATTTTGGATACGAAATCTAATGCAGTTCCATTCCGAATTCTAGATAATAACTCTAATAAAGTTCCACTCCGAATCTTGGATATGAACTCTAATAAAGTTCTACTCTGAATTCTGGATACGAAATCTAATTAAGTTCCACTCCGAATTCAGGATATTAACTCTCATAATGTTCCACTCTGAATTCTGGAATACGAACTCTCACAAAGTTCACTCCGAATTATGGAATCCGAACTTCTACTAGTTCAACTCCGAACTTCCATGAGTTCTACTCCAAACATCTATGAGTTCGACTCCGAACATCTACTAAGTTCGACTACTAATTCCTACAAAACATAAACTAAATATCTCTTGATTATAGACTCTGAATTCCATTTTGGTCAGACTCCTAACTCTTGTTTTCTTATATTCCGAACATCAATTTTACCTATTCTTATAATTGATTCTATATAAACGATTTTGTGATTTCAGTTATTGAATAACTGTTGGTTGAGTGACACATGTACAGGTCCCTCCAAAATTCAAGGAGAAATATGACCATTCGAGGAGGGAGCAGACCGTTGGAGATTCACCTATAAATAGAATCTCATTTTAAAGTCGACAACACAACATTGACATATCTTTGGGATATGTTCTTACATGTCGTTGAAGTGATTTCTAGAGATAGAGGATCTTACCAACTCTCAATGCTTTATTCAGAAAGTTTGAACAACTTGTTCAAATGGTGCCTTGTGCAGACTTGCATCGTGCGACTCTGATTGTTGCGGATTAAAATCAAGGGCTTCTGGGGATACGAAAACAGAGGTTCCAACAACTTTATGTTGAGGGATTCCATGCTGAAAAAGATATAGGTGCAGACTACCTGATAGTTGAGGGCTTGTGGGAATAGCAATACAGACTCTGATCTTCGTATCGAGGGCTTACTCGGGTGTGGGTAAGGCATACATTCTTGAAAGTATAAATCAAGGGACCTTTTTCCAAGATTGTTGGATACCCTTCTCTTTGTGATAAAATAATTGTGTTTTGTTACTTGTAGTTTTACTACTCATTTTTCAGCTGCTTTTATTATTATTAAGGAAAGTATAACTTTATTATACTTCCTTACTTGTACTCTGATATAATAATATTCTATACGCTTTAAGGTAGACTCTTAATCTTTGTAACTTTTGTTAAGTTCCATTTTCGGAATCACTCTTCCAGAATCTAGAAAGTCTTTAGTATTCATAGAGGTCTTGTGAATTAGCTTGTTTAAATTTGTTAAACATAACCATTATAACTTTTCCTAAAGAATTTTTAAAAGGTACAATTCACCCCCCCCCTTGTATCTATGAATATCATTTTTATTTCAATCCTATGTTTGGTATTACATATTATTTAATACTTAGAGTCATAACATCTTAACACATATATAATCCTCCTCTATTCATCTTGGATGTACAAATATATATAGGGTTATAAAAAAACATTTGGTGGGATTGGATAAAGATTTGAATTAAAAAATTACATTTTTTGGTTCATGGTATGCCATTATGATAATGATTAATGATAAAATAATAAGGGTAATTTGTAACTATTTCCCAAAATAGTACTGAAATGGGAAATCATCACCATGTATTTTTTTAGGACACATGAAAACATGTAATGGACATAATTAAATTTTGGTTTTACTTGATCACCTTATAAAGCCATGGAATTTTATTTTTGTCAAATATGATTCCTCTTTTAGCCTTCACACCATGATATTGATAAGGTAAGTGGTAAGACCTCATGGATTACTAATATTCCTTATAATAAAGTAGCATTTGAGTTCTATCTCTATGTTCTAAATAATTATTTATAAATAATTTTAGATAGAGTTGAGTTTCAACATGGATTATCATCCTTTATTAGAAGGTATACATGAGAATCCCTTTCAAAATCACAATGGTATGTTCATATATTAAATCATTTTTATATATAAAGAATTTGTGATCAATTAGTATCCCTATTATAGTTAATGATAGTTTTCATTATTTCACTTAGATTGCACAATGTGGAGCTCATTATGGGATGAGATGTTGGAATCCAACACGGCGATATGAATTTAGTGAAATGATGAGTATAGGTCCTAAACCATTATATGATATGAAACATAAGGTTAAATCCATTTACTAGAATATAAATGTGAAAAAAATTCTATTAGGTAATGGAGTATAATATGTTTGATGAAAAACTAATTAAATGCACTATCAATATACCACCATATGTTCGATCAACATATTCTACGGATGTTCAAATGCAGGTCGGAATTGAGGAAAATAAAATCCCACGAAAAAATCCTCCCATACAACTGGTTGTACCATAAACACGAAGTCATTAAAAACTACACACATTAAAAAGTACACATAACACAGAACATAGTAGAAACAAAATATGAAACTAATTTATAAGAAATAATCAAAAATAAAATGAATATTCATAAAGATGTAAATGAACAAAAGATGTTTAATTTTCTCTGGTATTTTTTCATACATGCTTGTCAAGAATCAAAATGACCAGTTTATATTAATATATGTTCAAATTTATTATAAAATTTAAATAAAACCTTTTTTAATGAACATTATAGTATGATCGACACACTAAAAACCTCTGATGTTCCATGAATGTACCAAATCACTATACACATTCTCTTTTAGATTTTTTCCAAAATACTCAGTGTTAATCCCCAAATCCTTTATTATGAAAATGTATAATATTTCCAGGTACCACCATGTTTATAAATTCTTGTAGAATCCACTAAATAAATATAATTTTTGATATCTTGAAGCATTTTTTACCTTAACTACATAACCCGCTAACCACTTTAGGATTCTTCATTCTCTATAATTACTTATAGAAGGTTCTCAAACATTCTACACCATCCATGTTGTAATTAGATGTTAAAAAATTATTATTACCCAACTACATATTTGTATAGACCCGTATCTTGACGTACATGGACATTAAATTACTTTTGTGGAATACTTAGTACATAATAAAAACAGACACACAAGGACCGTAATAGTTTAGTGTCTCTGGAAACTCGGAATATAATCTTCTAATCATGGTGAATGATCTTCAAAATCTCCCATAAAGATCTTCGGTTTTTATACCTAAAACCTTTCTTTATATCCTGGGGAAAATAAAACATAAAAAAGGGTGAGCTTAAATTCTCAGAAAGGGTAAACAAAAGAAATAAGAATCACATCATATACATAAGCACATAACTTTTGGAAATCTTAACCTGCAAAAGAGATCATAATTTAATAACATGGGATAAATCATAGTAGGGAAATGTGATCCCAATAATCATAACATAAAACATGAATCTTTGTGTCATACACACATAATCATAGAGAACCATTTCTTATTAGTCAAGACTCATTGCCAAGATATCTTAGTGGACAAAGTCCCTTTCTGAACCGAGTTCACCCCTCGTTTCAGTCCTGTTTCACTAAACCAGTATAACCTACCATTCCAGCCATTTCTATCTCATGAGATATAAAATCTTTACCCAATGAATTAGAGGGAGATATATGTCCCACCCATCTCATAATTATACCAATCTTATGTGTGCCACAAAATCATAAACCATATATCATAGCATAACCCATGTAATAAAAATATGATTCTTAAACATCATGAAATCATAAAATAATTCATATAAGATAATGGAATTCATAAAAATAATTCCATCACAACATAATCAAATCAATGTAATAATAGGGATAGAAACAGAACCCTTTATTATCTTAGATGGAAAATAATTTTGATAAAACACTTGAACTCCATTCTTGAGGAAAATATCCTTTCTACTTCAAAAAAATTTTCCTTTCTTAACATGAAATACAATTTTAAACTAAAAGAAGTTGATTAAAAATAAACTTGAAAACTTGTAAAGGAATATTCTTGGAAATAATGTTTTAAAAATCCATTCATGCCGTATAAGTTTAAAAAAAAGATTATTCTCGTACTTTTGTCGGAAAAGTAAAAAAGTACCTCGTACGAAAAACGGCAAAAGATTCCTTTCATATCTTTTACTATAAACTCACCAAAGGGTAAAAATGGATTTAAACAATTTTAGGTGGATGGAAATAATATTACATATTGAGGAAACATAGATGTGGATGATAAAATACACCCCAGTAAATACCAAAGTATAAACAATCTCGGATAAAAATGAGATTGTGATATTTCCCTTACCTTAAGTCCGATTTTCTTCGTAAGTGTCTGAACCTCCTATATAATGATTTAAATAATGTCATTAACTTATTATAGAATCATATTAATTGTTATGATATCATATATGGTTCACTTATGACTTTATATTACCCGTTCTTTTGTAAATTCCATGTTAAAGTCGCATTTTGGGTAAAATCGTTTCATTTATTGTAGGTGTTTGGACTTGTTGTTAATGACATTATTATTAATTATATCATGATTTACATACTTCCAGAATATAAAATATGATTTATATATCATATATAGTTAATATATATATATATATATATAAAATAGATAGATAAACGAAATGAAACACACCGTTCATGGAGACGGTAGTCCGTACGTACGCATGAACGCTGTTTTCCTTTCCTTATTGTCTTGAATGGAAGTAAGTAGATGACATACATATATATATACATAAATACAGTAGATTTAACATGTCATATATTTCATTATTATTCATTATATATACTTTATAATCATTCATGAATGTTTAATGTGGATAATAAATCTCATCGCGTCGTGGAGACAGTAGTCTGTACGTACGCACGAGCGATGACATCGTTCTCATGATCTTGAACTTGTGTTGAAGTGTATGTATACTATTTTAGTATCAATATCACTTTATAATAGTCATATATAGTCATTATTTACACCATTATACCCATCCAAGTATGGTGGTGGTGGAAAATAGATTACACCACGGCGTGGAGACGGTATTCCGTACGTACGCACGCGCGGTGATTTCTTTTTCCGTAGGATGGATAGATGGTGAAATAGGTTTGTTTCATAATTATAATAACATATCAGTATATGAGTGATACTTATGTTATTACTTCATAATCAAACAACTAAAGAAGAAAAAGTAGAAGAAGAAATAAAGATGAAAGAATCGGTAACGGACATTACCTCTTCTTTGAAGTGCTTCTTTGAGACCTCCTTTTAGTGTACTAAAATGGGTCTTTGAAGAAGACCAGAACCTCTAGAATGTCTCTAGGGAAGTGGAGAGGAGGAATTGGCAGGGTTTGGCCGTTCTTGAAGGCTCAAAGTGGTGTGAGGAAGAGGGGGAGGAGGTGCCCTTTTATAAGGGAGGAGAGGGGCACCTTTGGGAAAACTAAAAATATTATTTTATTATAAAGTCTTGTTCGGTTTTAAATAGATCCAAATTGATATATTTCGAAGCTAAGGTGGGGATGGGTCGAAAGCCTCTCATCCAATAGAATTTACACAAGTTTAGGTTCCGATTTTAACCTTATCATTTAGATTTAACATTAAGTTAAATAAGTTTACTTTTACCGTGTCTTCTTGTGTTATTATACTATAAGGTTAATAAACTTACTATAAGCAGCCAAACGAACCATAAGTTGTTTATTATTAATATATATAACCTTATATAAGTCATTTTAGAGAACCTTAGATTTTTAGGAATAAAATAACAATTACTAATATAATATTTGTTTTAAAAACTATTTTATGTCAATTTAGATACTATTTAGTAATTGATTTTTGTGAAAATCATAACAGAATTATTAATTCGAACCAAGTTAATTAAATCAATACTAACATGTCATATTGACCTAGAAAATTAGTGTAATTCATAAAAAGTCTCAAATTACATTTATTTTGGTGTTTATAACATTAATTGTGTCAATATTTCATTAATAAGATAATTACTGCATCATCTTTGTGTCATAAATAAGTTAAATTATTTAATGTCTAAAAATTACAAATAAAATAAAATTATGTAGGAAATCTGTTTATCTTTATAATGAATATTTATAGTCGAATTTATCTTATGTATAACCCCATATTAAAAATTATTTACTTATTAAACTTTGATTTTAACTATTTTAACCCTTCTTTAAATAAATTAATAATAAATGTCCTAATCTAATCCAAGTGGGCCTAAATGGTCATATTTTATTTCTAAGGTTGTTTTTGGTCGAATTAAATTTGTCCAATAGAATTATAACTTGTGTTAGGGTAATAATAATATCATTTTTACCCTTAATTTCCCTATTTACTTTTAACCGTGGTAAATAAAAGTAAAAAGTTACTATTCACCAAAAATTATTTTCATCTCATTGAACCACATTTTAGTCCATGATATTAACCGTGTCTCTCGGATTTTCGAAATTCCACTCACATAAGCGGTAAAATTAAGTTTTATGAAAAATTCAGTTTTTTTAACAACCACTTAGTGGTTTCACTATTCATCAAAAATTGAAAGTTTTCAGAAAAATACCAAAATTTCACCCTAGGCTAATTTCGATATTCCAAATCCAAAAATGAAGTGCATTTTGAAAAATATAATTTATAAAATTTCAAAAAGTTGTTATTACTATTCATAACGGCTAGTTTTAATAATATTTTAATAGCATATCGTTGTTTAGTGAAACTCGGTATTGTGTATGACACAAGCTATCGAGGAAGGTCGCGATTTCGTTTAAAGAAAGCCAAGAAAGTGTTGTGTAGAAAAAGATTCCTTTGATGATTTATATAACATAAAAGTCTCGGGTGTTATATTATATCCCCCTTAATATGAATTTTTCTCTCGAAATTCATCACTTTGTAACAAACAGATGAGGATACCTCTCCCTCATCATATCCTCAAGCTCCCATGTAGCTTCTTCTAATTGGTGGTTCCTCCATAAAACTTTCACCAATCGAGTGGTCTTGTTTCATAGGACTTTTTCGCTATGATCAAGAATCTCTATCGGTTGTTCTTCATAAGAAAGATCTTGCTCCATCGGTACAACTTCTGAGCTAACTACATGTGAAGGATCAGGTATGTACTTTCTCAGAAGAGATACATGGAATACATCGTGAACTTGAGAGAGATTTTGTGGAAGCGCCAATTGGTATGCTACCTTCCCAACACGATCCAGTATTTCGACAGAACCGATATATCTAGGGCTCAACTTCCCCTTCTTTCCAAATCTCATAACTCTCTTCCATGGAGATATTTGTAAGAACACTTTATCACCCACATCAAACACTAGGTCTTTTCATCGGTTGTCGGCATAACTTTTTTGTCGACTCTGAGCTGCTCTTATGTGTTGTTGAATAGATCTGACCTTTTCTGCCATTTCATCAACAAGATCAGGTCCTAATAGCTTTCTTTCCCCAACTTCATCCCAGCAAGTTGGAGTCTTGCATTTCTTTCCATAGAGAGCTTTATAAGGACCCATCTAAATACTGGAGTGAAAGCTATTATTATAAGAAAATTCCACCAAAGGTAGGTGTTGATCCCAACCACCTTTGAAATCCATAGATTAAACTCTCAACATGTATTCTAGAATTTGAATTGTTCTCTTAGACTGACCGTCTGTCTGAGGATGATAAGAAGTGGTGAAACTCAACTCTGTATCCAGAGTATGCTGAAGACTTCGCCAGAACTTCGAGGTAAATCTCGGATCCCGATCAGATATAATAGAAAGTGGTACTCTATGAAATCTTACCACTTCCTTTACATATATCCTGGCAAGCAGATCCAGAGAGAAATCCTCTCTAATAGCAATGAATTGTGCAGACTTGGTAAGACGATCAACTATGACCCAGATAGCATTATTGCCTTTGGATGTTTTAGGAAGTACTATGACAAAGTCCGTAGTGATGTTTTCCCATTTCCATTCGGGTATGGGTAATGGTTATAACATCCCCTTAGACTTCTATCTCTCAGCTTTAACTTGCTGACAAACCAAGCATCGAGAGACATATTCAGCAACATCTCTTTTCATGACATCCCACTAAAAGTACTCTTTCAGGTCCCTATACATCTTCGTGCTTCCAGGATGAATAGAGAATGAAGAACTATGAGCCTCATCCAGCAGCTCCTTCTTTAATTCGGGGATGGGAGGAACACAAACCCGATTTCTGAACTTTATTATCCCATCACAATCAAGGTTGAATTCAGGAACATTTCTCACCTTCTTTTGTAACTCGACATCTTCTTTCTGTGCCTCTTTAATCTTCACATGTATAGATGGTTGAACATTCATTTGAGAAAGATACGATTTTCCCCTTTCATTATAATTCCAAGATCCATCTTTTGTAAATCCATAAATATTGGATCTTGTGTGATCCTCATCATGGATAAACTAGCATGGTCTTGTCGACTTAATGCATCTACCACCTTGTTTACTTTCCTAGGGTGGTAATGGATTGAGCAGTCATAATCCTTAATCAGCTCCAACCATCTTCTTTGACGCATATTCAGCTCCTTTTGTGTGAAAATATTCTTTAAAATTTTATAATCAGTATAAATATCACACCTTTCACCATAATTGTAATTCCTCCAAATCTTTAATGAAAATATTACCGCAGCTAACTCCATATCATGTGTTGGGTAATTTTGCTCATGGATTTTAAGCTGTCGTGAGGCATAAGCTATCACCATATCATTTTGCATAAGAACACACCCCAATCCCTTCTTGGATGCATCACTATAGATCACAAACCTTTCTCTACTACAACGAAGTTTGAGCACAGGTGCACTGTATAACCTTCTATTCAACTCCTTAAAATTATCTTCACATTCCTCTGTCCAAACAAACTTAACTCCTTTCCGAGTCAACTTGGTGAGTGGATTAGATAATCGTGAGAAATCTTTCACAAAACGTCGATAATATCCAGCCCAACCAAGAAAACTTTGGATCTCAATCACTGTTGTTGGTCTCGACCATCTTTCAATAACCTCTGTTTTTGCTGAATCCACAGATATCCCCTCTTTAGAGATTATGTGACCCAAAAATAAAACTTTTTGAAGCCAAAATTCACACTTGGTAAATTTGGCATAAAGCTTCTCCTTTCTCAGGGTCTTCAATATAATTATCAAGTGATCTTCATGTTATTCTTTTCTCTTTGAATAGACAAGAATATCGTCTATAAAGGCTACCACAAACTGATCAAGATAGTCTCTAAAGACTCTATTCATTAGATCCATGATGATAGCAGGGGAATTAGTAATACCAAATGGCATAACTATAAATTCATAGTGTCCATACCTTGTACGGAAAGCCGTCTTTGGTATATCCTTCCTTTTGACCCATAATTGATGATACCCTGAATGAAGATCAATCTTGGAAAAGTATTGAGCTCCACGTAGTTGGTCAAATAAGTCATCAATGCGTGGGAGAGGATATTTGTTCTTGATAGTGATCTTGTTAAGTTCTCGATAATCAATGCAGAGTCTCACTGATCCATCATTTTTCTTAACAAATAGAACAGGTGCTCCTCAAGGTGACGCACTAGGGCGTATGAATCCCTTATCAATATTCTCTTGGAGTTGCTTCTTCAATTCCTACAACTCAATTGGGGCCATTCTATAAGGTGTCTTTGAAATAGGCAAAGCACCTGGTACGAGTTCTATTGAAAACTCAACTTTACGATTTGGTGGAAGACCCGGTAATTCCTCCGGAAAGACATCATAAAACTCCCGTACAATGGGAATATTCTTAATCGTGAGTTTCTCAACAACCATTTGAGATAAATAACCTTCATTTAGTGGAATCAAGACCCATAAGGTAGAAGGAATTTCCACTGGAAGGTTATGTTCATCCTTGCATTGATAGACGATCATAGATTGATCTAGAATATGAAATGTGACTTCCCTTCTTTGGAAATTGATATGAGCTTCATATAAAGAAAGCCAATCCATGCCAAGAATCACATCAAATTCCACTATAGGAAGGATCACAAGATTTGCAGGAAGCACTTTCCCACAAACTTCGATCGGAGAAGAATTATAATCTTTTGATGTGACTATTGTTCCATTAGGTGTTGTCACAGCTAACTCAACCTCTAATTGTTGAGGTAATACGGTGATACCGTTAGAAAATTCTTCAGAAATAAAAGAGTGGGTGGATCCAAAATCAAATAAAACATTTGCTACTTTAGAGTGGATGGTAAGTGTACCTTTCACCACATCTTTATCGTACTCCACATCGCTGATAGAAATTGCATGTGACTTTCCTTTGTCTTTAGCCTTAAGAGTTTGTTGGCGTAGACCATCATCATCAAGCCTTGGATTAGGGCATTTATTGGCATAATGACCCATCTCCTTGCACTTGAAACATTGAAGTGTAGTAGGTTCATTCAGTGTATCCATTCCTTTGTTTGCATCATTAGACATATTCTTCCCATCATCGTCGCATTCAAATGCCCGATGACCTTCCTTTCCACATTTGAAACATTTACTTGTCCCTTTTAGACAACTCCCTCCATGTTTCTTTCCACACTTTGAGCATAAGGGAAAGCTCATCATCTTTTCAGTGTGACCTTTAGATTTTCCTTTGAATTCCATTTTCCTCTTCTTATCAAACCCATATGACTAATGGGTTACTCCGATTTCCATCTCAACTTTGAGAGCACATCGAACGATTTACTCATAGCTATTGAAGTCCCTTATGGCTAAGGCCCTTCGAAGACTTAGTTTTAAGCCACTAAAGAATAGATAGATCTTACTCTCAGGTTGGATAATAATACCAGAAGCGTACCTTGCAAGTCTTGTAAAATTTGCTTCATAGGTACCAACAGATTCATCATCCTTTTGCTTCAGTTCAAGAAACTCTTTCTCCATCTTTGTTCGTAGAATACGAGGGAAGTATTTATTGAAAATTAAGTTCTTGAACTCGTCCCAGTCCATGGACTCAATTTCATCTCTTTGCCTCGTATTCTTAATAAGATTCCACCATTTATCAGCATCTCCTTCCAAACGATACACTGCTTGGATGACTTTATCATGTTCAGATCATTGAAGAACTGAAAATATCTTTTCAGTGGTATTGATCCATTGCTCAGCAACAAGTGGATCAGAAGACCCACTAAAAGAAGGTGGATGTTGCCTCATGAAGGACTCAATAGAATATTGTTCCCTTCTCTGCTCATTTGGAAGTCCAGAATGATTCATATCTTGTGTAAGTATAGCAATAATATTTTTCACTCCATCTCCCATAACATTTGTTTGTTCAAGAGGACAATCATTGCATTGTCCATTGCATTTATGAACACGGTTCCTTCGGGTTCCAGCCATTTTCTAAAACCCAAAAAGAATAGTGTGAGAGGAAAAAATCACGCTAGGGAAAACAATATAATAAAGGGGGAGTACCTTCAATATCTAACATCTTAGGTTAAATTCTATGATCATTACTGTAATTTCTAGGATTGTATCCTATATGTATACTTATCCTTAGGGACATCCCTAGACACACCTTAGAAATATCTTTAGGGATCTCACTAATGTTTTCGCATCCTAGTTTCCAAAGGTTGACTAAACCTTTCCTCTGATACCAACTATAGAGACCCGAATCTTAACGTACATGGACATTACATTACATTTGCAGAATACTTATTACATAACAAAAACACACACACAAGGACCGTAATAGTTTTGTGTCTTTGTAAACTCAGAATATAATCTTCTAATCGTGGAGAAAGATCTTCAACATCTCCCATAAAGATCTTCCTTTTTTTTACCTAAAACCATTCTTTATATCCTGGGGAAAATAAAACATAAAAAAGGGTGAGCTCAAATGCTCAGTAAGGTTAAACAAAAGAAATCTCAATCACATCATATATATAAGCACATAACTTTTGGAAATCTTAACCTGCAAAAGAGATCATATTTTAATAACATGGGATAAATCATAGTAGTGAAATATGATCCCAATAATCATAACTTAAAACATGAAACTTTGTGGCATACACACATAATCATAGAGAATCATTTCTTATTAGTCAAGACTCATTGCCAAGACTATCTTAGTGGACAAAGTCCCTTTCGGAACCGAGTTCACCCCACGTTTCAGTCCTGTTTCACTGAACCAATATAACCTACCATTCCAGCCATATCTATCTCATGAGATATAAAATATTTACCCAATGCATTGGAAGGAGATATAGGTCCCACCCATCTCATAATTATACCATTCTTATGTGTGCCACAAAATCATAAACCATACATCATAGCATAACCCATGTAATAAAAATGGGATTCTTAAACATCATGAAATCATAAAACAATTCATATAAGATAAAGGAATTCATAAAAATAATTCCATCACAAAATAATCAAATCAATGTAATAATAGGGATATAAACATAACCCTTTATTATCTTAGATGGAAAATAATTTTGATAAAACACTTGAACTCCATTCTTGAGGAAAATATCCATTCTACTTCAAAAACATTTTCCTTTCTTAACATGACATACAATTTTAAACTAAAAGAAGTTGATTAAAAATAAACTTGAAAACTTTTACATGAATCTTCTTGAAAATAGTGTTTTAAAAATCCATTCATTCCGTATATGTTTTTAAAAAAACATTCTTCCCATACTTTTGTCAGAAAAGTCAAAAAGTACCTCGTACGAAAAACGACACAAGATTCCTTTCATATCTTTTACTATAAACTCAACAAAGGGTAAAAATGGATTTAAACAATTTTAGGTGGATGGAAATAATATAACATATTGAGGAAACATGGATGTGGATGATAAAATACACCCCAGTAAATACCAAAGTATAAACAATCTCGGATAAAAATGAGATTGTGATATTTCCCTTACCTTAAGTCCGATTTTCTTCGTAAGTGTCCGAACCTCTTGTATAATGATTTAAATAATGTCATTAACTTATTACAGAATCATATTCATTGTTATGATATCATATATGGTTCACTTATGACTTTATATTACCCGTTGTTTTGTAAATTCCATGATAAAGTCGCGTTTTGGGTAAAATCGTTTCATTTATCGTAGGTGTTTGGACTTGTTGTTCTTGACATTATTATTACTTATATCATGATTTACTTACTTCCAGAATATAAAATATGATTTATATATCATATATATTTAGTATATATATATATATATAATATATAGATAAATGAAATGAAACACACCGTTCATGGAGACGGTAGTCCGTACGTACGCATGAACGCTGTTTTCCTATCCTTATTGTCTTGAATGGAAGTAAGTAGATGACATACATATATATATATATATAAATAAATCCAGTAGATTTAACATTTCATATATTTCATTATTATTCATTATATATACTTTATAATCATTCATGAATGGTTAATGTGGAGAATGAATCTCATCGCGTCGCGCAGACGGTAGTCCATACGTACGCACGAGCGATGACATCGTTCTCATGATCGTGAACTTGTGTTGAAGTTTATGTATACTATTTCATTATCAATATCACTTTATAATAGTCATATATAGTCATTATTTACACCATTATACCCATCCAAGTAAGGTGGTGGTAGAAAATAGATTACACCACGGCGTGGAGACGGTATTCCGTACGTACGCACGCGCAGTGATTTCTTTTTCCGTAGGATGGATAGATGGTGAAATAGGGTTGTTTCATACTTATAATAACATATCAGTATATGAGTGATACTGATTTTATTAATTCATAATGAAACAACTAAATAAGAATAAGTGGAAGAAGAAATAAAGATGAAAGAATCGGTAACGGACATTACCTCTTCTTTGAAGTCCTTCTTTGAGACCTCCTTTTAGGGTACTAAAATGGGTCTTTGAAGAAGACTAAAACCTCTAGGATGTCTCTAGGGAAGTGTAGAGGAGGAATTGGTAGGGTTTGGCCGAGCTTTAAGGCTCAAAGTGGTGCGATGAAGAGGGGTAGGAGGTGCCCTTTTATAAGGGAGGAGAGGGGCACCTTTGGGAAAACTAAAAATATTATTTTATTATAAAGTCATGTTCGGTTTTAAATAGCTCCAAATTGATATATTTCGAAGATAATGTGGGTATGGGTCGATATTATCTCATACAATAGAATTTAGACAAGTTTAGGTTCCTATTTTAACCTTATCATTTAGATTTAACATTAAGTTAAATAAGTTTACTTTTACCATGTCTTCTTGTGTTCTTATACTATAAGGTTAATAAACATACTATAAGCAGCCAAACGAACCCCACGTTGTTTATTATTAATATATATAACCTTATCTAAGTCATTTGGCCTATCCTTAGTTTTTTAGGAGTAAACTAACAATTACTAATATAATATTTTTTTTAAAAACTATTTTATATCAATTTTGACACTATTTAGTAATTGATTTTTGTGAAAATCATAACAGAATTATTAATTCGAACCAAGTTAATTAAATCAATACTAACATGTCATATTAACCTAGAAAATTAGTGGAATTCATAAAAAGTCTCAAATTACATTTATTTTGTTGTTTATAACATTAATTATGTCAATATTTCATTAATAAGATAATTACTGCATCATCTTTGTGTCATAAATAAATTAAATTATATAATGTCTAAAAATTACAAATAAAATACAATTATGTAGGAAATCTGTTTATATTTCTAATGAATATTTATTGTTGAATTTATCTTATGTATAATCCCATATTAAAAATTATTTACTTATTAAACATTGATTTTAACTATTTTAACCCTTCTTTAAATAAATTAATAATAAATGTCTTAATCTAATCAAAGTGGGCCTAAATGGTCATTTTTTATTCCTAAGGGTGTTTTTGTTCGAATTACACTTGTCCAAGAGAATTAGGACATGTGTTAGGGTAATAATAATATCATTTTTACCCTTAATTACCCTATTTACTTTTAACCGTGGTAAATAAAAGTAAAAAGTTACTATTCACCAAAAAAAATTCTTCTCATTGAACCACATTTTAGTCCTTCATATTAACCGTGTCTCTCGGATTTTCCAAATTCCACTCACAGAAGCGGTACAATTAAGTTTTATGAAAAATTCAGTTTTTTTAACTACCACTTAGTGGTTTCACTATTCATCAAAAATTGAAAGTTTTCAGAAAAATACCAAAATTTCACCCTAGGCTAATTTCGATATTCCGAATCCAAAAATGAAGTCCATTTTGAAAAATAAAATTTATAAAATTTCAAAAAGTGGTTATTACTATTCATAACGGCTAGTTTTAATAATATTTTAATAACATATCGTTGTTTAGTGAAACTCGGTATTGCGTATGATGGAAGCTATCGAGGAAGGTCGCGATTTCGTGTAAAGAAAGACAAACAAGTGTTGTGTAGAAAAATATTCCTTTGATGATTTATATAACATAAAAGTCTCGGGTGTTACAATATTAATATATAAACTAATGTTTCCAACACCCCAACTACATCAATCTACTACTAATGAAATTTGGGATGAATGTAAATCTTATGATTGAATGTTTGATTCTCTAAACATATAATTCTAGAAATTTTGTTGATAAAAAATTTGATTCTTGAACTAGGATTCGCATCCCACCAATATCCCACTTAATGTCTTGTTCATGATAAAAAATATGCAACATTCCTCAGAAAACATCCCTCCTTTCATCCTTTTCATTAATAGTGTTTTTGTACCACTTTCTCATTCCATTCATCTAATCCCTATAGATGAATGATGTTTCATCCTCCATCCGAAACTAATGTATTTTTGAACATATCTACTAGTTATTGGATACCAATTACCTTCCATATATCTAATACATTCTCCCCATTATGTTTTTGAAAAATATGTAATTCATGTCAATTTGATTTATACATCCTTAGAATACCGTATTTTTTCATGTTTATTTAACATTGGTTTTCATTTAAAGTGATCCATACTTCCTAACTTTTTTTCTAGTCGCATTGAAATCTTCATCGACAAAAACATCTCCCTCCTCAGCTTTCAATTCCTCTACATTCTATTCTTTAGTTTTAAATAGTGTAATAATACTCTATAGCTACAAAATGAAACTAATTTGTGTTCCATCATATGTAAATACCCAATATTTTTTGGTCTTCTGACTATCTAGGTGTATAAGAATGTTATAATTAAAAAATACTTATAATAGATCTTCCTCTTCAAAAAAAGTTAATGATCATCATTTCCATCATAATTATAACAATTCTACTGATAGAATGCTAAACTACTAGTGATAAAATAAATATAAATTCTAATACTTCTGTTGAAACACCTCCACCACTAGGCATCCTCTATATCTTTTTATTTTATCATCCTCTTAAATGATCATATAAAACTAGTTATTCTCATTTTCATTTTTTCCCTCTGGTATTTTAGCCATCTCCAATTCTCCATTAAACATAAATGATATGATATCATCATTCATATATGAATCTCTCTATTTAATTTCATTATGAAAATAAATGTTCCCTATATTTTTAGTTTATCCAATATATTTTTGGACTATCGAGGTAAAATTAGGTCCAAACCTCAATTATGGTATCCTAATTCTCAATAATCTCCTAAAATAATTTTGTTGAGATGAACTACACTTATACGATCTTATTGTAGGTACTCAAACATCCATTGAATTATATTCTATTTCACACACTTCTGGTGATACCTATCGATCTAAAACTACTATTATACATTATGGTACTTCTAATTGTCTTATATTTTGAAACATTATGCTTTCAGAACATATATATTTGTTCTCTAGTTTTTATAGACTATTATTACTCTAATCAACCTATATTTCTATAGTTGATTCTCATTCATCTTGTTTCTACACTAATTTCCAATCCATCCATAAAAAAATTTATCAAAGGAACTATCCCTTCTTTAGATGACCTGTTTTCAATATCCATCCTACAAATGATATCCAAAATTCTCATCTCCATAACCATGGAAAAATATATTTTTTATTTGGATTCATTTTTATCATTATTGTTATCATTTACATGTATATATTATATACAACCAAATAATATCTAAAATTGAAATTTTTGGGATGTTATAGAATATAGTTCTTCTATAATTTCTTTCCCAATAGCATATGATAATCTTCTATTAGTGATATAGGTAGTCTTGTTGAGTTCATCGGCCTCCAAATCTTAAGGTAGTTTTGATTGAATCCTCATTCTCCAATGATTCTCTATAAAATTTTTGTTCATTATTTTTTGAAACTCTATTCTATTATAGATTTCTTCACACTATCATCTCATTATTTATAAATTCATTCGTGTATAAATTCATGGAGTCCCATCCTATGTACACACCACCATTCGCTTTTCATATTCGTATTAACATTCGACTTCAGTTCATTTCCATTGATAGTCTTCACTTAGTGAACAAATAAATTTAATTAAATTTGTGCTTCATGAAATAAATCCACACATTACTAGTAGCATCATTAATAAACGAGATGATGTAAAGGTATGAATTTTATTTTTGAATTATGCTAGGGACCAGAGCATCTGGGCATACAAGCTTCAAATTCCAATTTCAAGGATTTATATTATCTTCGTCAAAAGAATCTATTTTATAGTTTCCCAGCAAAAAAATATTCAATCTTTTATATTTTAATTTGATCATGATTTCATATTCCATATTCCATTATAAATTTTATTTTTATTTCACTATGTTGACTGAACCAGTAGTTCCATACATCATTATCTTTAGAAGTTGTACTTATGATGATTGTACACCTCTTTGATTTCTTGATATTGTAAAGCATTTCATTTTTTATTCCTCATACAACTGTAATTGACCCTTATGTAACCTCCTATACCCCATTAAAGAATATTGTCCCAGAGAATGTATCATCAAGATTCCCAATATAAATTCAATTCGTTCTAAGTCCACAGATATCTTGAACTTCATATTATTTTATGAATCCTCCATTATTCATTTGAATTTTGATATCTTATTTTCCATGAACCACAAGGGATTCACTATATTATATATATATTATCCCATGATTCCCAAATACATTGTTTGGTTTGTATATTTAAACTCATGTTTAATGAATGGATGCTCTCGGGTCAATTTCCTAATATTTTAATAGAGTGTTCAAAATGAGTTGATGACAATGGATCAATTCATTTTAGTTTACATACTTTGAACTACATGATGTTAATGAATATTTCATGTTATAAATTTGACCCATAAATTTCATCATTATATATCCCATTACTAAATTTCTAGTAGGTTATATCATAACCATATAATTTTCTCCAACTCTTCTCCCATTTCCTTTCTTAAGTATTATGTACCGATGGATACTTCTAGTAATATTTCCTATAATGGGGTGACAGTACCCTTCAATTATTATTAACGGTGATAATAATTAGTTCCGAAACATCCCACTAACATGCTAAATAATTAAATATTATGTTTTAGATATCAAAAAATACCATTTTTTCCTCTGAAGTTACTAACAGAATTAGCTATTACATCTTGTCGCTCCTGGAGAGAAGATAATTGTAGGAACACCCACACATCATCAAATAAATTGCCATTAATGATTGGAGATAAAGAAAAATCATGTTGAATCCATATATATGATATTTTGAAGGTCTTATTGTCTGAAATATTATAACCAAACTATAATTACAATAAGAAATCCTTTTTCAGGCCTATTAATTTTTTTGATACATCTCTTCCGAAGCCTTCATATAATTTTATAAATTCTTATAATCCTAAATGTTAAATGAAACATTAAGATTGATATAATTTCTTATTATCACCAAGTCTTTTCTATCCACGTGTTCCCATTCATATATCACAATTAGAACTAGATTTGACATTAGAATTGGACCATTAATGTCTTTCTGAATCTGATAGTTTTCTATATGCATTCTCGAGAAGCCAAAATACATTCCATGGATTTTCACAATTCAAATATTCTTTACATATAACTCCACACCTAAAATGAAAATGGTGTACTAATACTCAACCTTAAAAAATCCATTTAATATTTTTTTTGGAAACTAGAAGAAATAGTCACATGGAAAATATATTTTTGGTTCCCCCAATATAACACTTAAAGTAAGATCTGTATATCCATCATAAGTTCACATGTATATCAGTGTTGTGAAAACAAATTCTGCAATATCACATACCCCTTGATTATTTCTAATTGATGTAGGATGTTAATTCAACCTTCATACTACCAAATGATGACATCATACACAACATAGAATAAAAAAATGAATCAAAATTACAGTATTGGTAAAACATTCAATTGAAGTAAATAAAACTAGTCAATGAACATGAATATTTTCACATGATTTTGACTTGTGTCTTAAATTATTTATAGTAACCATTAAGACTTCTCTAAATTACCCAATGTAAAAAATATCTATAATCAGTAGTGATAACCATCAACAATAATTTGGTTTAGATTTATTGACACTTTGTAAACCACATATATCTTGTTCATATGTCATATTCATTGTACACATTATCTTCCCAAATTTTCCCTCAATATTTAATATTGGTCCCCACTTCCTTTTATTGGATACTTTCTCGGTTTTCTAGTTGAACATGTTTCCCATATTTAATGAGATTTTTCTAAAAGGAATGTCACTACTTATTACCTATAAAACTATTGACCACATCCTCCTATCCTGGTAAACACTTCTATATTATTTTTTCTAAATAATTTCATGTAGAATGTTATACAAAATTATGTACCACCCATTAAGTCTTTAGAAGAATAGTTAATTCAATTATACAACTCGAGTTTAAGATATAAACTATCATTTCCAACATACTAAGACCAATTATCTTTCATATATAATATTTTTTTATGAATTTTAATATGATTCCCAAACATATGCATCTAAAAACTTTAATTCACAAACCATGTTTCATGTAATGATTCATACATTATATGTATTATTTTTTTATATTTTGTAGATAATTTTCAAGACCAGGTGTTGAGATAGTATGTGATTATGAGGCCAGGTGTGCCCAAAATAAATGTTTGAAATATATTAAATATATTATATAGAAAGCACACAATATTTTCCCAAAAATATTTTGATAAGTAATAAACTAGTGATTGGATCAGAAATACAAGGGAACCATTGAGTTCATATTGTAAGTTTTACCCTAGGGTCAATATAATCTTTGTTGGTGTGGGCCATTTGTGACAATTTCATGGAGTACGTAAATAATAAAATAAATTTTATGTTTTATGTTTTTCTATTATTTTGAAAAAATTATTTCTTCTTTTATGATTACACAAATATTGTTTTTTAAGGTTATGTCCAAACATTGGAGACATAGATATTTTTAAAGGATAGAGTTCTTAGAGAACAACTATGGATTGTTACCAGATTGTAGATCATTTCACCGACAGAGCACATGGATCTTTTCACGAAGGTAAATGTAACCAGTATTTATCAATGATCGATCCAATATCCTTGCATTATTTTTTATTCTATGTTATTATCCTATTTCATAATCCCAGATGGATTTCATTAGATTCCAGAAATAGAATTGATACATGGATCATCAGTAGAATTAAATGTTATGTATTTTTTTTATTTATCACTCTTCATTTTTATTCTTCTTTTATAAAAATTGAGGACAAATGAAAATTTTATGTGGTGAATTCCTCACAAGTGTTGTATTTTGGTTTTCATCCCTTCATCTTCACTCATTCATCATAATAATTTCATTTGTGGCATGGTTAAACAAAATAAAATATATTTTATCATTATGAAACCATACATTAATTCAATGAATCAATAGTAGGGATGAATTTTTGGATTGATGGAGAGATCAAGGTGTAATGATAATAGTGTATGATCATAGGTGGATTAAAACATATTTTCGGGTTTGGTTCTTCCCAATTGTTTGAAGTATATTGATGACGGCTCAATAATGTTATTTTTCGGTAGATTCGAGTCGAGCTTTCGATCAATTGATATTGGCCTGGACAAACCACGTAACAATAAATATGTTTCAGTAAGGGATATAGATCTAGTGAGGAACATAATGGCATTGAATATATTGTAATGGATATGGAAAATCCAAAGTGACATGGCATTTATTTTCGGATTACACACCATGTGGGGCCCTTATAGCATTGGGTAGCATTTCAGGATTAGTTAATGAAAAAAAAGCATGTTAATCCTATCAAATGATGTGTGACCCCTACATGATGGTTCTTCATGTACTTTAGAATGTAAATGGGAATAGGAAATAAGTACATGTCTAGAGTCATTCCACGTACATTGACATGAATATGACCACATATACATGGGAATGTACATGAACACGGCCACCAGTAAATGAACATTGGAAATATAACATGAGAAGGTGTTGGGTAACTAGTACACACTATTTATCATTGGTACAAGCCTTTTATTGAAATGGTTACATTTCATATGAAGTTTTTCCAAAATGGTAGACTTTTGGATTGTAGGACATGATGTGTACCCATAGTACCTCCTATATTCTCCCTTCAAGACTGTTTATATCTCCTTGATTCCTTAGTTTGGACCAATAATTTTTTATTGTATTCCCTTGGTCCATTTCATCAAGGGTATAGTGAAAAATTACATTCACGTCACAGTATTTTGTTCCCCATTAGAGGTTAGGTCTCAGATATAGTTATAGTGTAACTTCATGAGACTAGAGTGAAATCCTATATCATCATTGTTCCCTATGTGTTGTTTATGGAAATGGAATGACCTACATAAGGATGGTTTTAATCCTCTATATAGAAACATGTATTAGTAGGGTTTTTCAAATCATTGGCATAAAATCCCTTATATAGTGGGTTGATCACAGTTGGGTTTTTGCTCTCCCCCAACAGTTATGGGCATTAACCCTTTCTGAGTATTAGGGTTTTCAAAGAAAATTGATATGTATTTGTTGAGGGCAAATGATCTAGACCAATAGTTTCCTTTAAACGATGACAGAATGGCTTGTGTCGTGGAATCTCTCAAAATGATCATTTCTTAGGGAAGAATCCCTAAGATGGATGATGACTATGGACACCTGGTCAAGTGATGAATTTCCCATGTATATTATGGTCCTTCTGTTAAAAATTAATTTTAATATCTTTTATTTAAATGGATATACTTGTTATTTTATGTTTGTTGGTCTTGAGGTTTTCTACTTGGTATAGTAATACTCATACCTCCATGGGCTTTTCCAACATGGGTCATGTACTAGCTATATGGAGGCCCCTTATATGGTTTCTTAAGATGAAAAGGATAATGTGGAAAATATTTTGAGCTTTCCAGACTGAGGTTGTTTTGTGGAGCTTTCATTTTACTTTAGTCCTCACCCCTGTAAAAGGTTCTACTCGTACCATTTTTCGGTTGGGAATGTATTTGGTCTCTTTTTACTCTTTTAGTCCTAAACTATCATACCCTTCTATGGGATCATAGATGTATTAATTCATTGGTTTTGTTTCATTTATATTTCATCACTAAATGGGCTTGTAGACATGTGCATGTGTAGATGTACTTAAAGAAAATTCCTCCCATTTCTTAG
Organism: Viscum album; assembly: GCA_963277665.1. Classification (NCBI taxonomy): domain Eukaryota; kingdom Viridiplantae; phylum Streptophyta; class Magnoliopsida; order Santalales; family Viscaceae; genus Viscum; species Viscum album. The sequence goes on from OY728138.1 coordinate 1,765,547,644, forward strand.
ATATTCCGACTCACTCCTCGTCTCCTACCCATGGATTATTAGAAGGATTCTTGGCGTAGTCATTAATCAGACCTTGGGGGTCAGGTCATGAATGATTAGCATCATCGCAGTCAGTACTACCTTCGGACTAGAGTTGGTGATATTGGTTTGGGAAATAGAGAATAGTTTGTCATGTTTATATTTCTGGAATTGGACTGCATTTTTGGTTTGCTAACTGATGTATTCATACATCAAATCATTGATCATCTGTCTTTTGATATGGTACATGTAAAAATTTCTTTTAGGGAATATTTTTGATAAATACATCATATTGGAATGGGATTTGTTTTATATTTTTTTCATAAATAAGTTCCCCATATATAAAGTGTTGTCCATGCAAAATCCTGTTATATATTAGGATTCCTCTCTACAGAAATCTATGAATTATTCAACTTCATGATCACATTGATGATTAAAATAGATATGAGGAATTAGTACATGGTTTTTTACTAGATATATGACCTTTTATTGATCTAACATCTATTCCTCCACCCAATGATTAAAATATATCACTAGATTTTCCAGTTGGTGATGCACAGAGGATGAGTACATTTCATGTTTTTTGAGGTAGAAACCTCCTAGCTTTTGAGATGATCTAGAACTCTATGTGGTTGAGGATTGACTACTGGTAGTAGATAATGTTTTTCCCATTTTAAATATGCATTCAGATTAGATGGTGGTCCCCACAGTGAGTCTTCTTTAGGGATCTTCTAGGTGATGGTGGGGAATAGGGAATCTGTTAAAATATGAGACATATGTATCCTAGTTAAACAGTGAGTGTCTCTATAGAAATGAGTTCTCTCTAACCATGTAGAAATAAGTATTAATTTTATAGCTTCTGCATCTAATGTAGGTAATATTGACTATGGTAGAGTAATCAAAAATGTTTGTTGAACTCTCATGTTACTCCTGAGATATGGTAATGGATCAGTTATTCAGATATTAAACATTTAATCAGGGATTACTTTGGTACGTCACTGCATCAGTCGAAACCCTTTTTCTACCAGAGTCGGGTTGCTTGATTGAACCTTGGTATCAAGGATCATTATGGTACTGAAAAAACATAAAATGGGTGCTATTAGTGGAACCCCAGTAGTTGAGACCTTGGAAGAAGGCTGTCGAAGGCAGTCACAGGGATCCAAATATTTCATTCTCTTTTGGAAAAAATATATGGCATAGGTTCAGTGGTGTAAGGATCTCATGGTGGATATAATAAACAAAGGGAGAGGCGGTGTTTATCATGCAACAGTTAGGGACATCTTACCTGGGATTGATCAAAACATCGTACAACTGATCATAAGATGTTAAAGGGTCCACATAGGCAAAAACATTGGCAGGATGATGTTGGTTTTTATGGTGAATAGTATGGGAGATGGTTCAACAAGGTAGTAAAATGTAGTCAAAGGTTTTACCTATTACCACTATCACCCAAAAGTGATATGCACTAGGCTCAATGATCTAGTGGGTAGGGAAGAGTCCAACTATATGTGGTGGAGGCCTCTCACCTAGAGGATTTGGGGACAATATGAGGTACGATCTGTATATTTTCTACATTAGCTACAGTATTGAAAGACATAGGTGTGATTCATTACTTATATGACACTTATATGTTTCAACACATAAGGAATCATATTGAGAAATTGGTTTGACCCATGTGGTTATAGACTCCAATAGGTAGTTACATAAGGATTACACACTTATACTAGTAGTAAAATATGATTCTTTGAGGAAATAATTTTTATAGGAAATATTTGTAGAACAAATAAGGCCTTAAAATTTCATATTATGTATACACATTCTATACGAATTTCATGCCCAGATTGACTATTTTAGGAGGCGGATGTGTTGTGTCATTAGTGATGGAATGAATTATTTCATTGTGGGTAAAAAGGAAACGTTGTAAGAGTAGTATAAGCTCAATCATAAGAGAGTGTGTTTGATTGATAAATAGTTGGATCTCATAACTCTTGTAGTAGTGGATGCATTGGGTTATAGACTTACTACGATGGTGGTATAGTATGAGGATGCATTTATTGATGGAAAACAGGATTTACTCCCCATCTAGAAATAAAATTTTTCATTTACATTCATCTTGGTATAACACTTATATCTGTAACGACATATCGCATGGCTCCCTTAGATCATCATTATCGAATGGTGTAGTTGGATGTATTGTGGGAGAAGGGATTTTTGAGACACATTGTTTCCCCTTAGTTAGTCCCAATATTGCTTTTCAAGAAATAAGATGTGATAATGAGGATATATAAGGATTACTGGTGCTTAAATTAGGTGGTTGTGAAGAATAAGTATCAACTATCGAGGATCTATGACCTCTTTGATTAGTTGAGGGGGGCGCAATGGATCTCCAATATTTAACATAGATTAGGCTATCACCAGCTGTGTCTACAAGATAGGGATGCACCAAATATGAAATTTAGGTGTCTATGAGATCAAAATTATTACATTATAATTCCATTCAGAATGAATAATTCACTATAAAAGTTCATGTAACTCATGAACCAGATCTTACATTTTTTCATTGAATGGTTCATAGTGGTCATAATGGATGAAATTTAGTTTATTTGGCATCCAAGGAGGAGCACATGAGGAACATCAGGATAGTCTGGGACCCACTTCAAGATCAACATATTTATTAGAAGCTATCAAACATAATGTTATATATCTGAGAGGTCTAATTGCTAGGACATTTCATTTTAGAGTCCATAGTAGAAGTGGACCCAGAATATAATGATGCAGTTCTTTTGGGATCAATACAAAATTTTTATCAATGAGAAGAGTTTCCTTATGTTTTAAAGATTCTACTAGATGTTTGTACCATAAATTTTCAAATTGGAAACAACCTTGATAGATTTTAATTGGAAGGGGAAGACTTTTTGTGGACGAAAATTTACTAGAAGTTCTTTTAAGAGCTGAGGTAGAGGTTAATGAGTGCTCCAATATTGAGATTGCAAAGGGATGGTGTTGAGTTCGTAGTGTTATTTGATGCATTAGGGACCTGAAATAGTTGTGTTCTAATGGGGAGTCATGTAGTTATTTCTTATGGTTTATGTCAGTTGAGACCACATGAGAAGAACGAAATGGAATATGATATTGTGTTAGTAGTTATATTGTTTACTCTGAAGATGTGGAGATACTACCGGATGTGTGACTATTTAATCATTTAGTTTTTTCACAAGATTCTAAATAAAATCTTATCACAAAAGGATCATAAATTGAGATAGTGGAAATGGCTGGAGTTATTATTAGAAAATGACTTATAGATTTCTTATACTCTAGAGAAGGGGAGTTTGGTGGTGAATGAATTTTTTAGAGGTCTTATTCATAGTTTTTGGATGAGTTATTACAGAATCCATCCTCATTGATGTTTTCCATCATATAAAAGTATGATTATTCATATATTTAGTATATGGTTGTTAACCAACCACTTTTACTATGTTTTAGGGATACTCAATGTGGAGATACCAACTATGAGACCCTACATGCTAAGATATCCGCTACACATTCCCCTGATTTAAATTTAATTTGGGGATCATGATATCCTTTTCAGGTGGTGGATGATGGTAAATTTTATGTTGAGGGAGTACTTGATGTGGTAGATTCATACATAACATTTATAAGTACTTCCAAGAGTTAAAATTATTCTCTAGGACCTCTAACATCTTTTAGGGATTCTAAGAAAGAAGAAGAGTATTAGAGAGTTTGTCTATCATTACCTCACATTTCAGTAGCTCAATGTTGAGCACCATGTTCCCTTGGGTTTGGCACAACACCTTGAGGATCAAAATTAGAAGTAGTATGGGATATCCATGGTAATTGTGATGTTACTACCACATATGTTCAAGGTACATTATGGAATTTGGGTGATCATAGATCAAATCACTATGTCGTCCCAGTTCCTAAATATATGGTATAAGAATTAATTTGAGATATTGCAACACATCTACATGAAAGAGATAATCCAACTCAATCGAGTCCCCTAAAATATTTTCTCTAATCATGATGCTCACTTAACCTCTCTATAATAGAGATGATTATAGGAGTCCTTTGGAAATCTGTTATGTTTTTTCATATGGTTTCTCCACTAGACTAACATCCAGATAGATCAAATGATTTTGATATTGGAGGACGTCTTGTGGGATTACGTGTTGAACATTATCCATAGTTGGGAGGATCACATTACCATGGTGAAGGGTTTATGAAAAAAAGATTCCATCCCACAATTGACATAAAACCATTAAATTATTTCTATGTGAACCCTACTGGTCAAAAAATTTTCGACTGAACTTGGAGAGGCAGTAGACATGGGCCTAAATTTGATTTGAACTACTACATAGAAACCATAGATCATCCTATAGTGGATAATGACTACACATGTGTCTTATTTGATCCAATTAAATAGAACCTTGGAGTTCTAAGAGGGAGAATATGTGTTCTTGAGGGTGTCAAATCGACATGTATTAAGGAAATTTTTTAGTGTTAATTAGTTATATCTAATATTCATTGGTACCTATTAGATACTAGATAGTGTTGGTGAGTTTGAATATAGCTTAACTCTACTACGACAATTGGACCAGGAACATGATATCTTCCAGTTTTCGTAACTGAGGATGTATGCACATGACGCACCAAAAATACAATGAATGAGGTTTGTTCCTCACATTTTTTGTTTTTTTCTTGTTATTCACCTATTCATAGAATGATTATCATAGAAATTTATTTTTCCCCACACATCAATAAAATTTGTGATATTTGTTCGATTCCTGACTATTATTCAGGGAAACAGAAAAATACTATGTGTGTGGTTCATGTTTGATGGTGTGTTGAGGTTCAATGATGGTGGTGGATAATCATAGGTAGATAAAAATGGGTTTTTATGTTCTTTCATCATGGTTATTTGATTCTTGGTGATGGTGGATCAATGAGGTGATTTATGATGATATTCATGTCTAGTTTCCATCAATTGATGTTATAAAGGACAGAAAAAAACATAAATATATAGGTTTTAGTAAGGGATATGTCTCTAGAGAAGTGTATGATTGCACAAAATATATTCAAATGGAACTTGAAAATTCTGAGTAAAATGATATGTATTTATGGATTATATACTTTTTGGTTCACTCATAGTAGTGGATTGGGTTATTATATGATGTTAAGGATCATACATATTTTGAATCCTATCACATTGTGTATAACCACTCTATAATAGTGTGGCATATACATTGGAAGTTGAATAGTCATGACCTATTAATACACATCCATAGGAATGTCGTGTACATGGAAAGAGACACAGCCACCGATACATCTTCTGGTACATTGACATGCCCACCAATACCTGATCATGGATAATAGAACATGAGGAAGGTTTTGGGTGATCTCTACACACCTTTTACCCTACGTATATATCTTTTCCTCAGAGATTCATATGATGTGTTGGGATATACCACATGGAAAGACTTGGTGATATCTGGAAACAATGTGTACCCCTAGTACATATTGTGTACCCCATTATAGAGTGTGTTAAACTCTTTATTTCATTACTTTTGACCAATATTGGTCTAGTGTGTTCCCTTGGTCCGTTCCCTCATGGGAATAGTTTAGAATTACATCAAGATCACATTATTTTGACCCCCTCTATAGGTAGAGTCTTGGATAATGTTTTAGTGTCCCTATATGAGACTAGAGTGAGATCCTCTATAATAATTATTTCCTTTGTGGGGTTTAGGGAATCAGTGTGGCCTCCATGAGAAGGAATTTGATACTCAATCCTATAGTCTGTATTTGTAGGGTTTCTGAAATTATTTCCATATGATGCCCTATGTATCAGGTATATTCAGATTGGATTCTTGGTGTCCACCAATGGTTATGGGCATGACCCCATATCTGTGTTTGAGGGTATTATTATACCAGAGAGCTTTCTTCCGTAGGTACCAATGATCTAGTCCTCTAGTTGAGTGTGTCCAGTGATAGCATGGAACATGTAGTAGACTCTCCCCGAACGAGCATTGCTTTCAGAAGGATCATGTCACTGGCAGTTGGTTATGAAAACCTCGTGGCACGATGTATTTCTTATGGATATCTGGGTGTTTATGTTATAAATTGACTATAATATCATATATTCACCTGAATGTACTTTTTGTTTTGTGTTTTGTGTTTTCACGGTTTCATACTGGGTATTTTTATACTCACCTCTGCAAAGGCTTGCACACATGTGTCATGTATTATGCATATGACGACCCCATTGATAGTGCATTGGGAGGATAGGGAGTGGGTGAAGCATATCATGAGAATTTCTAACCATGTTCGTCACTAAGATCATGAATTTGAAATCATTCCTTACACTTAGATACAGTTGAAATATTTATTATTTTTGGTTCGGCTTGTGTTTGGACCCTTTTTCTGCATTCAGTGCAACACCATCATACTCTATTGTGGGATATAATATATATTCATGTATTGGATTAAGTAGTTTTTTATTTAAATATTTAGTGGTATTGTTGATTTGTATGTTTCTTCACATGAACATTAGGGTAAATCCTCAAATTTTTGTGATATTCTGACTCAAAGTTGGTTTCCAGCCTCTGATCTATTGAAAGCATGGAGTAGTCAAGGGTCGGATCCTAGTGGGTTGGGTCATGAAATTTCACATCCCAGAAATGTCAAAAAATATTTATGAATATTATAATTAATGAGATATAGAGATTGAAGTTATGGATATGGTCTTTTTTAAATAACTTCATGAAACCAGGTTATGATATTTTGGAACAAATGGAAGTTGATTCATGGATACATCTTCGCCTTCGATTTCAGTTTTCATGACAGGGTCATAGGAAACCACATTGAACTTCGTTGACACTTATCGTGAGGAAATGATGTGTTTGAAGAAAACCATTTGAATATGCTCATATCAGATCCACCAAATATTTAAATATCCTTATAATTTCAATTAGAACATGACCTATAATCTGAGGAACAACCTATGGAAATATTTTTTTGAATATATTGGTTTCAATGAAACCAGGCCACCTATCTCGTAAAAGTAATATGGTGGAATCATATTTTTAAAGATGAAACATGGTACCCTAATTAGGTGATAATATAAAATAACCCTCACTCATTTTCTTATATGTAATATATTTTTTAAGAAGAAAAAAACTATTATACAGATAAAATGTAAAGGCCTAGAATTTTAGTAAATAATATTGCTTAATAAATATGGTATGAGTATCTTTCCATATACTCGAGACAGAAAACAAATCAATGACACATTATAAAAAATATAAAAATCATAATAAATACTATACATTATAAAAAGATAGTAATAAATTCTAAATTCATAAAAAATTATATTAAGAATAATTTAAGCATAAAAAGTTTATTGTTTTTCAATAAAAAATTATTTATATATTTTATTTTCATTTAAAACATAATATATATATATATATATTATAATTTATATTCCATAAAAATATTATCATTTTTGAATTTATAATTTCAAAATTATATTATAATGGTTTCATGGAGTCTTTTTCAAATAGTTGATTTTCTGGTAAAAAGTGAAAATTTTCGTTTTTTTTAATTGTAAATTTTATAAATTTACCAGTATAAAAGAAGGAAACAAATGTTTATAAAACATATATATTGATATAATATGTATATAATTATTATACCTTTATATTGTTAAATTAAAATACATATTTTTAATATTTTACAGACATAATAATTATTTTCAAATAAATGAAATTATTTTTAGTCATTACTTATAATTAAATATTAATTTTGTAAAATGAAGATTTAGCCTTCTATAAAGGAAACATAATTTTTTTTAAATAACTCAATCAATATAATGAAATCAAAATTCATCAACAATTTTATTCTACACCTTAATTTTATGCTTTAAATATACTTTTTCTAAAAAATAGTTTTTACATGTTACATGAACTAATATTAAAATTAAATTTCTTACACAAATGATTTTTAAAATTTAAAATGAAATTATAATTGTTAATAAATTTTTATTGATTATTTAATAGGGTATATTATATTTTTATTTATTAAAAGTAAATTTCTTAGGTATTGATTAGTTTCCATGGTAATGCCATAAAAATGAAAAAGTGATAATTATAAGGCTAAATGAGGTAAAAATTTTAAAAACGTTTTTCAAAATGTGTAGTTGAAGTATTATAGACCTTATTACTTCCCCACTCGATTATGAACCATTTTTATCCTTCTTTACATTTGAAAAATGTTCTCTCTATAGATTATGTTGTAATATTAAATGAAATTCCATTCACACCACTTATAAAATGGACCTCTCGCCAGTTCTTAAAGAAATATAATATAAATTGGTTTATACCAAAAACTTGTCCCATTTTCCTTAATTTAAAATACTCTTACATTTACTTGAGCCTCTGTTTAAAAGATATTTTCTTAAGACCACCTATTTTGAAGAATATTCAACGAAAAACCCAATGATTTCAACATGAATACTCTTTGTTCTAATTTATTTTCTATTCTATCATACATTCCAAAATTTAATTTTTACATTACAATATAATGAAATTATAATTTCTCATATAATAAATATTGTTTTTAAAATTTAATAACTATTATCAATTTTATAACTTTTCTATTAGTAAATATGAAATTTTCATTTGTATGTTGTGTGGACTACCATCTCTAAGAACTGACGACTTACATTTTCTCACTAGCACCATTATTATAGGATTATAAAATTGTAATTAATTAATGAATTTTAAATATATAATATGATGATTATTATTAATATATAGGTTTCAATTCCCCTTATTTCTCTCTCTTTATTTGAGAAATGAAAGCATTAACTATACATTGTGCGGGCTATAGCAAACAAGAAATAATGTATGTTTGTTTAATTTATTTTATTTATTATTTATTGATAAATATTAAAATAATATTAAACACATTAAATGTATCTAAATATAATCATTCCTATTATTTAATATTGATATTATTCCCAAATAAACAACTTTCATTGTCATAATCAAATAGTAAATACATTGTGTTCAGGTTTAGGTCAATGTTACCACCAACACGAAAAAATTTATAAAAAAATATCATACATAAATATGATAAATTAATTACTTATTATATTTGAAATAAATAATTTAATAACTATTTTACATTTTTTTGTAGTGGTTACAATAATGTTAAACTCATTAATTTAAATGCGGATATTAGTTCATTAAAAATCATTGAAACTTGCTCATTAACAAATTCATCTTTAAGGATTATTTCAAAAAATGTGATAGAATTAAATTATATCATTATAAATAATTATAAATTATACATTATATTACCTTATATAAACTTGTAATGATCAAATTTGGGGGAAAAATAAAGAACACCACTGTTTTTATGAAACAATTTCAAAATGATCGTGATTTCTCACACCCTATATGGAAAATAGATAATAAATAACTAATATAAATATTGAAGTTTATTATAAATAAATATATTATAATTTTATGTACTTTCATATGGTTATTAAATAGGATTTTAATATTGTTTTTTATAATGGTGATTAGTGTGAGATAACTTAGTGGGATTCATGAAAAGGTTTTCTTTTCTCAAAATTTCACCCCTTGAGACATACTATTTTTTATGAAATATTATTTCTTAATAATAATGTATATAATTAAATTTTAATGTTTTTAATAATAGTCCTCCATTTATTTAGGCTATTTATTGTTTCATTTGAACCCATCCCTTTAAGGGGTTTTAATTCAAAAGTTTCTAACATCGTAAGGGTTTTCTTTATCTCATTTTCAACTCCATGGGTCATGTTTCATATTGTCAAACATAATTTAATTTATATGGTGTATTAACTATCCAATTTAAATCACATATGAATATATATTCCAATTATTGTATTTTAATTTCTATTTCATGCTTTTTTTCATAAGTTCCTTTGTTTTTTACAATGACAATACCATACAGATTTCATTGACTAAATTTATAATTCCATAGGTTATAGTATACCTTACATGAATCTAATTTTAAATTATTATTTGATTATTACTTTTCCTTATTGTTAATTTTAATTTATATTTTTGTATATGAAAATTAATTCTCATTATCAATATCCAAATCATTAATAATAAATTTCCAAAATAAAAGTATAATGTTTGTATGAATAATTTTCAATCAATCCAATGAATCCTATTTTCTATGTTCTTGAATTTCCTATAAAAAGTACGTTCATAATTAAATTTTTATATATATATTTCATTTTTAATTTTTATTATCTTAATTTACATGTTTTTGGAAATGAAACTATTTCAACATTTCTTCAATGTGATTTCCTTCAAAACTGGTTAAACGGATTAGTAAAGGTGTTTGTTTTTTTATTTACCACTCCATATTTATCTACATTATTATTTTTATTATTTTTTAGGAATATTTATTTTAAAAATATATATATAATATGTTTTTAAAAACTATTCCCTTTCCCTTCTCAGAAATATTTTTTGATGTTATTTGTACTTCATCTTTTATATCAATGCTTAAAAGGTTTGTAGAAATCATTAAAAATTATCTTTTATTTTCTCACCGATTTTTATCTCTATTGAACTGATTTAGTGATCGACCTCTATATATTATTATAGTAACTTTAAAATTGGATATTTGTATTTTTGATATTCTACAATTTTAAATGTTCATGTTATGTGATTTATTTTATAAAAATTAATAAATCTATGTTTTTATCATTGATTCTTAAGGATATGGTGATGATTTATTTCAAATAGAACACATATGTATGGATGATGATGGGTGGGATCCTATAGTTCCATCTAATTAATTTTTTTATGTCTATGACTTATGATATAGTTAGGCCTGGACAATGTTTTATTTTTGCAAAAGTGTGTGAATGATTAGTTTCATTACAGTTTCTAGTGTGAAAAAATTAGTTTGTAAACATTGTAAGGGGAATATTTAGATATTTGGAATGGTTTTAATATACTTAATATTCATCCAAATTTCCATTTTATTTATCATTTTATTCCTCATTTCCAACAATCATTTCATTTTCATTGTATAAAATTTCTTCAAACTACTCCTTATTTTTAAATTATTTTATAGTCTTATGTCATAGTCCCTTGTTTTATGATTATTAAGAATCTTTTTGGCCACGTTAGGAGTTTTATGATTTGTTATGGAAATACATTTTGATATTAGGTTGATTTGTTAGGTTTTATTAATATCATCTACGGTATTTTTTATATATAATATATTTATATTCTTCCATACGATCTCATTAATTCTTGTGATAGGATATATTGTATTATGATGTTTCTTATATTTTATAAGATGTCTAGAAAAGGGTTTACATGAGTGATATTATGTATTAATTTTTATAATTACCATAAAATAATAATTTTCTATTGCAAATTTACCAGATAATAATCCATTAGTTCCATGGGTTGTGAGATTTTTTGGGAGATTTAGTATCTATGTCTTGAAATTAATAAATAGTATATGTGATTATTAGGATTGGTGTATTTATTAAAACTATAAGATACATACTATACGTAATGTATCCATACTATAACAACATATAGTATTAATATGGAAATGGCTTGGGAAACATGGGAGTATATAATTTTGAACATTATACATTATTTTGTATGTCCATATAAGTATGTTATTTCACATAATGTATGAATATTTTATGCATATAGGTGTAAATTATTTGAAAATGAATCATAGAATAAAAATTATTTAATTCATCTATCTAGTGGAAAATAAATTTACACAATGATCATATTCCTATAGAGTGGTGAAAAAAGGTAAAAACCTATATTATTTATGATCACACAAGTATTCATTCCCTAAAAAAATTATAATTATTTTTTTGAAATGTTTTATAATAAAATGAATGGGTAGATATAGTTTTTAAAAATAAAATAAATAATAATTAAATAGAAGTGTTATTGTAACAAATTATTTAAAAAGAAATAAAAATTGATATGATATATCTTATAATTTTTTGTTCATTTTTATAACAAGTTATATTTGACTAGTTTTTAATGTCTTTACCCTATAATTAACAACCAATATTGATATCTCCCAACATTCATAAATTAAATCCTGATAATTACAATGTTATAAATTATGCAATATTACACATCAAACTCAACACAATAAGTCAGTATATTAATACCAACATTTAGATTTTTTGGAAAAGTATGGTGTATCATATATCCAATAAATAAGTTATTATTTAATATTATTATTATATATATATATATATTCCATTGTTTGTTTGTCTAATTTTTACTATACATATACATCCAAAGATTTTAATATTGGTTATATATATAAATTCTCAAAATTTCTTTGTATCATCACACAAATTTTATTAATATACCTCTATTTCGACTAATCAATGAAGATAATGTTAGTATTTGAATGTGTCTCTAATACTTGATCTGTATAATTATTTTTTGGATAAACGAATCTCTCTTCACATTGTATTAAAAAAATTAATTATTTAGTAATCTTTGTTTATAGGTTTTAATAATGTTCATATAGATATTTTAAAATGATGTTGATATTTTTATGATTTTTATATTTTAATTTAAATAATGATTTTTAATTTTTTTATTATGTTAAATTTTTTTCCCATCTTATATATGACACTTAGCCAAGACCTAAAACATTTAGGGGATCCATTTGGTCAACCCTATGGGAAGGCCCATCATAGGAAGCCCTAATAGAGGCTTTGGAGTGATCAATGTGCGTAGTGCACACTATTGAATGCAAGCCTATGTATAAATCCTGGAGACTGCTCCCACCAGGATCATGGGTTGGGTTTGGTAGTCCACTGGGCCCGAGTCCCATGTACACCCCTTGTATGAAAGGTGTTTATCTCTAATATATTTCTCGAATGGTGTGATAGAGATTCTTGTAAGATATACAACTTGACCTTCTCATCTCAAAATCAAAGTATTTCATGGTTATAACTTCACTTTTCATCTGAGATTAAAACACAAATAATTCTTTGGTCGTCAGATCATATTGATCTAATATATTTGATATCATTATTTAACTCCCACATTTCATTTATTATCCTATTCCGCGTATATTAAAAACTCATTTTCCACCTTATTCATCCATCGTTTTATAGTTCTCTAGTAAATATCAAAATATCATTGATAAATCTGACTAAGATTATGAATCTTGTCAAATATGATGGTTTGTTTGGTGTATCCTAGTAATATTCTCCTTGAGTTTTTTTATCAAATAGGAATCCCTTATTCTATTTTCGGTCTTCCAACATCTCAATTTACATGTAGTTCTTCATATTTTGTTGGTATTTTACCATTATTCAATAAAAAAATTATTTTTCATCAATGGATGTATTTTTGGGTTACCAGTAGTTCAGCTCAATGAAATTACAAATGAAAATCATCCCATGGTAGATTTTGGGCTTTCTACCTTTTAACTATAATGATAACACCATTCTCTATTTCTCTACTACTAGAAACCAATTGTAGATTCTCTTTTTTCCTACCATTAGACATTCAATAGTATAAACATCATGTATTATTGGAAAGAGATGTATGTATATATCATCACTACCTCTCATCTTACTTATCTTATTCTCATTGAACTTATATCTTCATGTTCTGAATCATAATAGTGAGTTTATCAAAAAATATCATTGTTGAATGTTTTGGTAGTATCTTTATTACATTTTTGGAGGATCTCTTCATTTCTGTTTTTGTAATTGTAAAATTTTTAATGGTTTTTAGTGGTTTTCTATTTTATTAATACTAGTTCTTTTATCTGTTTTTTCATCATGAAAATTATATTTTTTTCTACTTTAAATTTTGGACATCTCCAATTCTAGATCATCTTCCACCATTAGACATTGAATGGTCAAATGTTTTTTATTTTTTCTCATAAATCCTTGTGTTAAACATGTCAATGAAAAAAATTTATTTTTTATTAGATATTCTATTCTTCTTAGTACACTAGTGGATCATTTACCCTAGAAATTGAATAATCTTTTAATATTTTTTCTACTATTTGACTTCTAATAGTAAATAATGTTAGCGGTATAAAATTTTTTCAACCACTCTCTATTTTTTCATATTTAAAAATAATCATTTGGTTAATCTATAAGAAAGTTTTTTAATCCACCATTATTTTATAAAATTGTATTTTTTTTATTTATTATATTAATAGATTTAATTAATATATTTACTTTGTTAGATGTTTTATTATATTAGGTTCAACTATAAATTTAAGATTGTGTAAAAATTATTTTTAGAATTATTTTATGAACACATATCCATATATATTGAGACTTATGTGACTCTTTGTTTTACTTTAGTTCTTACTATTTTAATAATATAGAAGATTATTATGTTATTTAAATTATTTTATAAAAATAATTGGTATATATTATTATACTTTTTTAAAATTTCCTCACATAAAACATCAAATGTTTTTTTAATATTTCATGAAGAAATATAAAACTTAATTATACTATAATTTTATGTGAAGATATAATAGATGAATGTAATAGTTATATTATTATTATTATTATTATACTCTATCAAGTAACATTCTATCATTGGACTTCAACATGCTCCTTGAATATAATTACATTACTGGTCATAGATAAATTTTATGTTAATATAACAATAAATGTTTAAATAATTCATTAGTTTAATGGGGATACATTTTCAACACATTCCTATAACTCTAAATTTTTTAGGAACATCTTTGACATGAAAAATCATTCTATGATCACATAAGAACTTCATTATTTGACATTTATTCTATTCATGTGATCATTGATCATAGAGAATCAATATTGTTTATCATATTATAATTTATATGTATTTGTTTTATTCATATAATATTTATAATTAATTTTCTATCTCTTTAAGTATGGTCAATAATTTTCTCAATAAAAATCATGTCTTGCTTCCCATAGTTATTCCAACGCCAAAAATGAATTCGAATTTTTGACACCTGATCAATTGATAGGTAAATATACTAGTGTGGTCTCCTGTTTCAGAATAGTTTTTTCATCCATGTTTCTTTAAAATATAGTGTGAGAAAAAAAAATCCACTGATTTAAAATTGACCCTCTTAGTGGGTACCAATATCCTCAATTAGTAGATTTAGTTGTGGATTGGACTAGGATATTTTTTATCATATCCACTATAAATCCTTGTGTTCATTCTTTTTATTTCTACAATAACTCTTTTAAATTAAACTTCACTCACTATAGTTCATTTATTTATTAATGTTTTATTTATTTGTGATTAATTTTTATAAAACACTACTTCCCCCCACCCCACTAGTTTAAATTTTCATCTATAACTATTGATTAAATGGTATTAGATCTAGGTAAATATATCTATGTTTATGATATAAATCAATTGATTTCAGAGACTTGTTACTATAAGGTTACTCATTATGATGCATGATTTTAACTATTTAATGACCCAATATCT
The DNA here is from genome assembly GCA_963277665.1 of Viscum album. NCBI lineage: Eukaryota > Viridiplantae > Streptophyta > Magnoliopsida > Santalales > Viscaceae > Viscum > Viscum album. The sequence goes on from OY728138.1 coordinate 1,765,563,216, forward strand.
TAGAATTAATACTCTCTGGGAAAAATAAATATTTATTTTCTATATAGATTGCTATAATTCCAATAATATAGTTATTCAATATAAACCCCACTAATTGGAGGAAGTCGCTATGGATTCCTGAAAGATAGAATGGAATCATATTTAGAACAACAAAGTGTGGATCACTGCACTATTTGGGATAATCCAAATGAGCTACCCAATGTGGATCTTGAGACACTAGTAGGTAATTACATGGTAATTTTTTTAGTTATAAGTATATAATTATTTCATACTATTATATGTATATATATCAAAGTGTAAATATCTATGTTTCATCTTGTAATAGTTCACATGATATATGGAGGATACTTCAAGTGAATCATTATGGGAATGAAAATATCATTAAAATCAAGCTGTGAATACTCAAAGTAAAATACCAGGACTTCAAGATTAGAGATGAAGATTCTGTAAACTAGATGCTCTATTTATTCACTATAATATCTAATGGTATGAGTTCCCTTAGAAAATTATTATGAAAATTGGCCTATGTAGATATAGTATGGATAGATCTTCCAAAAATAATCCACAAAATTATGGTTTCCATTGATAAGGGAAATATTTTTAAGGAGTACACATTAGATGAATTAATATTTTCTATGTTGTAGTATGCATTATAAAAAATATATTTCATATATGGAGACTACTAACTGAAAATTTATTGCATTTAAATATAATATTATTTTCATATATAATCCCTTTTAAACTAATTTCAAGAAGTGTGACAAGGATATGGATTACATCAGTAATAATATTTAAATGTTCATGAAAAATATGTCTAAATAGTAATTTCATGAGGAATTTTAGAAATAACTATAAAAAATGTAATACTACTAGCAATAAAAATGTTTAAGGGTTATCATGTTATGACTATATGAATAATGGTCAAATAAGGATTGAATTCCCTAATCAAAAACATCCAAATAATTTCCAATATAAAATAAGAAAGGAATAGAATGATTTTTTTGGTTGTTGGGACAATTAAGATAGTTTAGAATTAGGTGATGACTCTGGGATTGAAAAGGATAAAGGGAATATTTCCCTGATGGGTATTCAATGTGAGGTCAATGATTCAATCATTTGCATAATTAATAACTCCTTATAATTTTGATAACAATTATTTGTAGGAAATAAAGTAGAAATTATTCATCTTATTTGTTCAGATTCAGATTCTTTTAATTAATACGCTATGAAACTCCTTAATGAAAATGTATAATTTAGGAATAATGGGGTAGAAATAACTGAAAAAATTAATTAAATAAAAATTAAAATTCCTATGTCAATTAATAAAAATTATAATTTTAAAATAGAATGTAAAAATATGGAAATATTTATTTCATTGAATGATAAAACTAAAATGGGTTATCATTTTGAGTTTCTAAAAATAAAATAAGAAAAATAAAGTATAAAAAATTCTAGTTGTAAATTATATTTATAATGAATGAAGATTTAATTTAGTAGTGGATTGTCTAACTAAATTATAAAATGAATGTAAGAAAATAAAAAATTAAAGAACATAGCTTCTTGATCCAATGAAAAATACTTTATATATATATATATAATATTCAAAAAGAGAATATGGATTTCAAAAATGAATTTGATAATATTAAAAATAATTTATCTACATTTTCTAAAGAAAAAAATCATAATATAATGTATTTAAGGAAACTAAATACAAATAAAATATTTCTGGATACAGTTGTATATCTCCAAGTTTATGTAATAATAACATTGTTATAATCATAAATTGAGGTATTTCAAGTGAAACCTATTTTAAATTCATAATTAATGGGTATTTTTTGAATGAGTGTTTTCTGATTTTTATAGAATATTTTTGGATTCTAGATTATTCATCTCTAATTATTTAATTTGTAATTAGTATACTAAAAATTTCATAAAATCAATTTTCCTGCAATTTTTTTTAATATTCCAGTTGGACCCAAGTTGGCATGGGTACCAAAATAGTCTAGTTGAAAATTTAATTTCGGGAAATATTCCTTATAATTCTTAATGATATGTTGTAAATAGAGATTTACTAATCTATGAACATGATAGGTGGTATTTGAACATTTCTATCATTAAATTCATGTGATGGTGTCCTTGTCACATTTTGAAACAACTCTAAAGTTCCTATTAAAGGTATTGGTGAAGTTTATTTATCAAAAATAGTTCTTATTGAAATGTATTATAAGTAATTAGTTTAAAATATAATCTTATATGTATATCACAGTTTTCTGATGATGGATTAATTATTATATTTTAAAGTTAATAATTTAATGTTCTCAAAAATAAGCTATTTTTATTTTATACAAATTGAAATGATAATATATACGCCATTGATTTTCAAGATCTATCCATCTAAAAAGGTTTTTTCATTAATTCTAAATAAGAGGATGAAATTATGTGACATATAATTCTTGGGAATGAAAATATCATATTATTTCATAAACTGTAAAATAATAAACAAGATCTATAATTTTCCAAGTTATATACTTGTAATTATTTCAGGTTTGATTATTATTTAAAAGGTACAAAACACAAAGAACTATTTTAATCTATAGATTATGTCAATATTCATACAGTATTAGATCTGTAAAATATTTACTTATTTGAACCTATGAAGTATGCTAGTTTTTGGTAAAAATTATATATTTGTAATTGCAGATGAGGCAAGTTGAATCAAATGGATTTATTTTTTTATACCATAAAAATGAACCATTACCAAATATTTTTCCTGTTTTAATATTATTAAAAAATTAAAAAATTCATGAATCATATGTATTAGAATTGATACAGGTGGTAAAACTATGAATTCATTATTTAATAATTTTAATGAATCAAATGGATATATAATTGTTTTATCATCCCCTAGGAGACCACAACAGAATATTGTGGTTGAAATAAATAATAGATATATTCATGAAATTTATATGTATATGCTAATGAAATTTAATGTCCCTAAATAATTTTTTCAATAAGTCATGAATAAATATTTTAGTGTTTTAAATAGATTTTTAACTAGAGGTTTCAAAAATAATACCCCTTATTAACTTTTAAAAGTGTTGAATCCAAAATATGATTATTTTAGGATATTTGGATGTATTATATTTATCCTTAATACATAAAATAATTTTAATAAATTAAATCTAGATTTTATGGAAGGATGATTTTTATGATATCCCAATGATATAGAAATTTATAGATTTTTAAATGGAAAAAATGTAGTTGTCGAAGATTATTTTCAAGTTATGTTTAATGAAAAAAAATTATTAACTAGGATTAAAACTCTAAATAAAAAATTTATTAGATTATAGAATTTAATATTGGTAAATATTATCACCAATAAAATTATAAGGCATTAGTTGAGGGGGAGAATATATATTCCCAAACATTTCCAAATGAATAGATAAATCTTAAAGATCAACCTATTGAAAAGGTAATTGGTAATATAGTGTCTAGAATTAAAAAAATAAAATAAGGTTTACTTTACAATACTAATTCTACTTTTGTTTCTTAATTTGTTCTAATTAGTGATGAATATTAGTTAATTGTTTCATATTGTATAAATTCTTTGAATGATGAATTAAATCAATATTAAATTCATAAATTTTTGGATTTAGTTCCTTTTCTAAAATATAATCATGATATATGATCTAGAAGGGTTTTTTAATAACATTTATTAATTTACAAACACAGTTGAAAATAAATAAATACTAGTGGCTCATAGTTATTTACAAGAAGGAGGAATTGACTTAAAATATTACTTTTATATAGTAAAAATGATTGAAAAAATTCTAACTCTATTATACTTTCCTAATCCTCAAAGCCTAAAATTAATTTCAATGGATGTTCAAAAATATTTTTTAAATGGAATTATTTTAGTGGAAGTCTCTGTTAGAAAACCCTAGATATGAAAATGATATGTTTATGAATCATTTTTAAGATTATTGAAGCCTTATATTGTCTTAAGTAATTTCTAAGATCATACTAGGATCGACTAGCACATTTTTTATTTGAAAACAAATTTTTTTAAAGAATAGTTGATGAAAAAAAATTATAAAATTATTTTCATGTGATATAGTCATTATATAGATATTTTTTTGACTATATAATATATTTTTCAACAAATAATTATCTTTGTAACAATTTTCAAAGCTAATGAAGAGTGAATTTGAAATGAGGTTAATGTGTGGACAAAAGTATTCCCATGGTTTAAAAAGTAATCAATGGAATTATGGTAGATTCTTAAATATATGTAATTATAATTAATAACGTATAAATTATTTATACATGATACTAGTAATACTATGCAAACACTCATTAGTACTAATTCCAATTACGATTTTCATGAATATAGTATGTTAGTTGACATTAACATTTATACAAGCATGATCATAAGCCAATTGTGTCTCACTATGTCTAGAAGAGGCATCATGTTATCATTTTTTTGATGTTATGGGTTTTAGTAAAACCCAAATTAAATTCATCTTAATAATGTTAAGAGAACAAATAGATATATGAAGGTTAAAATTTTTTATGTATTGTACTATTCTAATGATATTTTATTGATTAATTATATTATTGTGATTATAACAATAGAGGTTATAGTATTGATTAGAAACTAACTATAGGTATTTGTAACATTTTATGAAAAAGTAATATTTTGTGGATCTCAAGGAAAAACCTTTCAATAACACAGTCAACAGTTGAGTCTGAATATGTTACTGCTGAAAGTTTCTATTCGTAGAGTATTTAGATAAAACCAACATTGTGTGATTTTAAGATTTGTAATGATAAAATCACATTGTACTATTAACATTCATGTACAATTTAAGTTTCTATAAATTCTCTTCAACACTCTAGAACAAATCACATTGATATTTGATATAATTTTCTTATGGGTGACATTACTAATGGTGATATATTTTTAAAATTTATTCCTATAGATTAACATTTAGTGAACATTTTCACAAAACCATTTGATAGTATTAAATTATAGACGATGAAATTTGAATTTGTTGTGTTAGAATCTTAAATTATTTATATGTATAATCACTCTCTTTAAAGATGTGTTTACATGAGTTATGTATTTGAATGATATTTTCTACTATGATTGAATTATAATTAGATCATACTATTTAAAAATGCATTGTTAAATTTTTAATTTTTCTTAACAAAAATATCTATTATAAATTTATACTCTATTATTTTTTTAGAACATATTTATTATTAAAATGGATTCTATTTATTATATTAAATTTATGGCACTTTTTTGGAAAATTTCAAAAATGGGATACTTTGTTTAGAAAAATAACATTTTTTTATAATGTTAAAAAAGGAGGAGTTTGTATGTATTTTAATGTTGATTTAATAATTATAACATATTATTTTTTTTATAAATTACCCTCTCTTCACATTGTATTATTTTAAAAAAATATTCAATTAATAATCATTATTTAATTATTTTAATAATTTTTATTTAAATTTTTTAAAATGATTTTAATATTTTATGGTTTTTATATTTTAATTTACATAATGTTTGAAATGTTTTTTCTTCTTTATCCAAAAAATTGATCCATCCTAAGTTAGCAACCTTGGGAATACCTAGACCACTTAAGGGACTCCTTAGGTCAACCCAATGGGATGTCCCACCACATGAATCCCATAAGAAGGCTTTCAAGTGACCTGTGTTCAATGTGCATGCTATTGCATGCAGACTTATGTATAAAGCCTCAAGAACGTGCTCAATGGGTGCATGGTTTGGGCTAGGTGGCCTATTATGACCCATACCCCAGTGTGTGAATAGTATAAATGGTGATAATCCTCACTACCCAACATTAAATATCAGAAGGATTGACATGTATGATATACATCTCGACCTCGACATCACCAAATCGATGTGTGGTGCTTTTATAGCTTCATAGTTCATCTATGTTAAAAACTCGGATGCATCTTGGGAAATTGGATTATATCTGTCTCATCCGTTTGATCTCAGTTTCAAAATATCACTCCTAATTTTTCATTTTATTCTTCTCCAATTCAAAACACATCATCTTACTCATTCATCCCCTATTCTCTAGTACTCTGAATAAAATCACAACATCATTAATGAATCTAAATAATATTTTTAATCTTTTTAATAATTCAGGTATATCTCATTTTGTATATTCATAATATCCTTATTTTTTATCAAATTTTACTCTCATGATCTTTTACTTTGTTCTTCCATCATCTCATTGTATATCTAGTTTTGTCTATTTCATTAGTAGTTTACCATTCTTCACCGAGTGGTTGTTCTTTCCATGATTGAAGCATCTTTGGAACAACAGTTGTTCATTCCTCAATGGAATATCCATTTGTACCTTGGTAGTTTGCCTCAATGTAAGCACCATTAGAAATTTTAAAATGTTGGATTCTTCTTTTATACCATTAGATTGTGAGGGTAGCACCATTCTCTATATTTCTACCATTGGAATCTCACAATATCTTCTATCTTTATCTACTATTTTACTTCCAATGGCAGCACCTCCATGTTTCTTCAGAAAGGGATGAATGTGGTCTTCTTCACTTTTTCTCATCTATACTATATTATTATCCTTTAACACATATATTCATGTTATTAATCATTACAGTAATTTTATCACTGAATCCCATCATTTTATACTATAGTTGTAACATTTTCAAAACCCTCCCTGAGAAATTCCTTTCTTATTTTATTCTAATTAATTATGTAAGTTCTTATTTTGTTTTCATATTTTTTATTAGAAGATATTTTATTTATTGTTTCATCCAAATCATCAATTTTTTTTCTTATTGAAATATTGGATATATCTAATGGTAGTTCATTTTCTACCACTGGACATCCAATGATAGCAATATTTTTTTCTTTTCATAATGCATTCAATTAAATAGCAACATGTAAATTGCATTAATTTTCATTGGATTTTTTTCTTCTTAGTGAAACTATATATATTTTTTCCCAAAATCTAAATATTGTATTGTTCTCTATTGTCTACCTTTGTAATTCCAATGGTATATCATTTCACGTGTATCATATTTCATCCAATCTCACTATTTTTTTCCATTGGACACCAATGGTTGGTCAATCCACTATATACATTTTTTATTCACCTTTAGTTCAAAAAATTAAATTATTTATTTCTCATATTAATTATTTTATCAATATAATTAATTTGTTAATTTTTAATAATTTTATATTGAAATATAATTGTATGATTGAGTAAAAAATAATTGCATCCTTATTTTATTTATACTTATACTTAGAAATTGATACTCGTATGATGCTCTATTTTAAAATATTTTTTATATATTAATAATATATAATCTTATTCTATTTTTCAAATCCTTTTAAATATAATTTGTATCCATTTTTTATAATTTAAATTTAAATAGTTTCAATGAAAATAATTAATGTTTTCCTTAATATTTCTTCAATAAATATGATGTTTTATTGAAATAGGTTTTTCATATGGGCTTTTACAAATGAATGTAACAGTAATATTATATCATTATTATTCTCTTACAAGACTCAGGTAGACAATGGATATGGACTTTCCCCTTGAAAATATTTTCATTAATGATTATAGAAACATCATCATGGAATAAGACAATTCTTATGCAGATCATTTTTTAGATTATTGATGGCACATCTTAAACACATTTTGGTTACTCATAATTGTTCATGAAAATTTTAAACATATAAACTATTTATGTGACAATTTAAGGATGACAATAATTGATATTTTTCCCTTAAATGATCAGTGATCATAGAGCTTCAACATATATGGAATATTTTATCATCCAGTAATTTCTATTTATTTTTAATTTTTATTAATAAATATCTTTCTAGTTTTATTTATTTTATTATATCTTAGGGTTTCATAAATATTAATCAAGTTTTGATTCATTAGGTTATTCACCCACCTAAATATAACTCTCTATTTGGACTCCTTATCATATGTTTGGTAAATAGACTATAATTTTCCTTTATATAAGCTTAGTTTATGCCTTCAGGTTCCTGTAAAAGGTAGTTTCTGCAATAAGGTCCTCGCATAATTAAATGTGAGGTTATTACAATGCAATAATCTCCTCGAAGAATTGAGATGGTTGATGAACATACTATGATATTTGTGGTCTAAAAAAATATAAATACTTAGATTATTTCTTTTTATTTAAATTACAACTCTTTTCATGAACACTACACTCACAATACTTCTTTATTTTATAAAATCTTATTGGTTTTTTGTTTTTTTTCTCAAATTAGTATCCCCCATCTTATCTTAATTTTCATCAATAATTATTCAAAAGATGATTCAACTAATTATTAACACTTTTTTGTACACATAATTATGGAGGAATAAAAATAGAAAACATAAAATTAATGGGATAAGAATAATGTTTCACTTGTAATTATATGAACACAGGAATATAATTATGGATTAATAATTGTATATACAGAGTCATACATAGGTTAGATTTATGGAAATAACTCTCATAAAACAAATAATAAACCGAATATGTGGGTACTATTGAACCTAAAACAATATCACCAATATTACTTCCAAGAGTTTAAACTTAATTTTGATCTTATACTTCACAATATCAATAATCTAAGAAATACTATAATGGGTTAATTCCACTAATATTCATGATCATTTTAGTTTTAATAATTGGGAGGCCACTAACCTTATAAACTACAAAAATTTTAATAATGTGAAATATGTTTCATAATTTTTAACTTTGATAATAATATTCTACATATTTAATGACATTACATGATACAAAAATCTTTTCAATGGTGTCAAATTTGGTTAGAATTAAATTTCCCTTCAATCAGTTTTGGATTATTATTGGAATGGTATCCAAAATAATGAAAATTTTGTTTTAACATCACTGATTATTTTAGGAAAGGACGTAACTAAATTATTATTTAATGCATGAATTATTTTATTAAATGTAATATGTTGTTTTAAACATGGATTTTAGTTATTTAGATAAATTGTTATTAGAATTTCAAGAGTAAGAATTTTTAGAAAAACAATATTGTTAAAAACATAATAAAAACATAATGTTATCATTCATGATATATCAAAGATATAAAATATTAAATTAAACCAGTATATGTCCAAAAATTATTCAATACCCTACATCATATATTCATTATTCATTACCCTGAAGAATTACAATAAAATATTCATATTATGATTGATATATATATGGAATATAAAAATTGAAAAAATGTTAAATATATATACCATAATAAAAATAACACAAAAGATAAATTGTATTTGAGAAGCCCACTAGGTTACAATTTCTCCCATATTCCAGTATAAATGCATGATACTTTCCTATTACCCCACATTCTATCTTTCCAAAGGCAGAGAGATTTCATCTATTTCATCTCTATTGTATACTCCTATATCAAAATTGGAAGATGTGATATTTGTTCCTCCATCCATGGATTCCTCCTTAGAACCCATTTCCTTGTCCAGGTCTTACCCTAAGATTAAATTCATGTTTTTGTAACTCATTCTTGAATTAATGTTGAGGTGGAAACTAGATAATTAGACGTTTTCTATCCCAATAAGGAATCAACCATTGTTTTGAAGAATAGTTACATTGGGAACTTATGGTCTTGTCCTGACATTTGGAATGTTGGGAACCTATAATGTATTCCAATTTTGTACGTAATATCATGTGTTAAGAATCATAGGTTTGGAATCATGGTCATGAGGTAATTAATGCAAGGGGCATATGTCTTTGGAGGATTTTGACCTCATGCATCACATATTCATCTCATATGGTCGGGTATTATGGATTAGGTAATTATTATAACATATTATGGTCATGGATAAAAATATCCAAAATACATGGATCAGGTCATGATTTTAACATTTTTTTGATACAAATCATAATTTGAAATTGATAGGTATTAGGTTTTAGGATTGACACCTTTTGGAGACTGGACAGAATGTCCAGTTGAGATGGATCATGTCATGAGTTTTATATCTTATGGAGACATATTATAATATAACATTATGTGTGAATTAGTCACACATTTAATATATTGGGGATATAGATTATAACTCCCTATTGAGATATCTATACCAATGAGTTTAACCATTGAAGAATGCTCATAACATCTAATTGAGACAAATCTAATCAAGTGTTTAACATCTTACGAAGATGGATCAAAAATAATATTATGATTTATCGATTCATTAGTATACCATGTTATATATATGAATATTAATATATTATTGATACATATTGATTCTTGAGTTAAACATTATGTAGAATTTAGATCAAAACATCTTTTTGGGACAGATCATGTCACATGTTTAATGTCTCATGGAGATTAGTATTAATATCCTATTGAGACCGATCAGGACACAAATTTAACAGCATTCGGATAAAAATAATAAGGTTCTATTGAGATCAATCATATCATGATTTTATTTTCTTCTAAGAATGGATGAGAACATATTTGTTAAGAAAAATTAGTGGGTGTCTCTATAATGGAATCTTTTACACCTAGAAGTGATGACTATCAGCATTTAACTTATTTGAGGTGCACTATATACCCAACATAATATATAATGATTGAAACCCAAGTAGTTAATTTCCATGTTCATAGGATAGTAATGATCCATGATGTTTAAAAATCATGGGTTAAACACACTCATGTCATGAAAGGAGAGTCTACGAGGGATGGTATGGGGTTTACATGTAGATGTTTCAAGGGGGTGGAGGATCATCAAATGGGAGAAAGGTATGGTTTCATCCCATGATGGCTGTACTTGGGTGTTCATGACTCTATTATGTTGGGTAAAAGGTGTGGGGTCATCCCATGTGAGTCATACATGGGTAATTCTATAATCATCCCATAGGGAAAGGCTTTACTTTTAAATCATGTACTGATGATGTTTCCAGGCAGTTTAGTGTTGAATTACTAGTAAATAAATCTAATTACTTTTACATCTTGTATCTTATACATATATAGGGCCACTTCTTAAGGGGTACCATGTCAAAGATGATGTAATATTCTTCATAAGGAATCCCAATTGAGAATGTTGTGTTGTTTTACTCAAAGATTCAACCTTTAGGGATTACGTGACCACCACTCATGTAACTCTATGTACGAAATGGTGTTGTAACTACTGTGGTGGAGTGATAATAAGGGGGACTGCTTTTATGATAAAAATAATTATAAGTAATAGTAATTTGGGAAGATATTATTAGTATTATTAAGGATGGTGGCCAAATATTCCCTTGGAGTGAAGTGGGTGGGTAGAAGACAAGGTGGTACTGGTGGCACAATCATTAAAGGTGCAGCTAAACCAGTCCTTACATGTTATGGGGGCCCTGAGCACTTGACATTCACAAAAGGGGGTCATCTAAATGGTGTCAAAATGGGGGGGCGTGGAGGTGGTGCTTCTTGATGGATGGGTTGTCATGATATTAGGTCTCAAAAATCCATGGGACCTCATTTAGGATTAGGGTCTCACGATGGATTATTTTCATAAAATCCCATGTATTACAAATGAATTTATTCTAATTCATAGGTAAATTAGTATTATGAAATTAATATAAACCATGAGTTAGGTCCTAAAGAACCCTTGGGAGGATGTTTCATGTGGGTTTCTCCCATTTCAAATCCCCCTCATCTCTCAATTAATAAGTTTATGAGCATCATGACTTCATTACATTTTGCAGAAGCAGAGGGGTCACATTCCCTTAAAACTATGATATCTGGGGAAATTTATAATCCCATATAATTAAAGGGTATGATTTTTACCAATTATGGGTGATCATATTACGGGTAAGAGCTTTATAAATTGGAAAATACTTTTAGAACTAGCACTATGTTATTGGAAGGTTATAGTCAAACCAATGCACGGTCGGGGACACTCCCGAAACAATGTTCCAAATATCTGGACTTATAAAACATGGAGGTTATAATTAATCTTTTGTGATTTTGAGTGATTTAATGAGATTCAATTATTATTTAAGGTAAATACATGTATGAATCCAATCACTTGTGTTGATTTTTTGACCATTTCAATATGAATTCACTTTCCAACCAGTTTTCCCTCCATCTACCTCTCCTAAGGAATGCATATTGTAGCATAAAAAATTCACCCCATGTATTTATTGAAAATTGGAGAAATTAGTTTCAAAATATGTAGGAAATAATATGAAAATAGGTTATTTTGAGTACCCTTCAAAAAAACCCATTAATGAAACTCGATTGGTTATATGTCTATAAATTGAGGTAGGGTACTTAGGGGAACCCGAGATTTAAAAAAAAGATAAGAATGTTACTCTATTTTAATGAAACTCAAAAACATAGAAAATATTTTGGGACATCAATCCTCTTCACATTGAAAACATAACCATACCATGAAAATATTTCCTTGAACTGAATATTTTAAGATGACAAAATTCCATGGACACAACCTGTATGAGCATACCTTCGTAAACCAGGGTCAAATATTATTATATGTCCTGGAAAACATGGCCACTGAGGGTGCTAATACTTTTCTTGATAGAATAAGGGAGATGAATGAAAATATTATGATTGGGGAGACTGTACCGATTGAATCACATTATGACACACTCATAGAACTATCAACAGTTGTGTGTCATGATTATCTTCTCTACAAAAAGCTATCATTATGTGGCTTCAAGATAGGGGTGATTCCTGCAGTAACCTAGTTTTTCACAAAATTATGGATACTTTAATATTCAGTCTAATTATTTATTACAGGCATAATATGGATTCCTGATGAGTTAGTATAGGTTTTAGGTGTTTTTAGGGATTGTTCTGAGATGAGAACCTATCTTTTTAAGGAAACTATTTTTTCCGCATGGTCAGTGCATGGTTGGCGCATGGTTTTTCTAACAATGTAGATCGAAATTTTGAGAAAAAACTAAATAGAAAACTTTTCACATGATCGTGCATACTAACCATATAGGTTCCCTTTATTCATAGGTACACGTTCAGGGTTTGTACATGTTTTGTTTAACAATGCTGATAAACTGTGCACATGCTATTTTCCAAGTAAATTGTCACTTTTACATTAATTATCTAATTAGATATCCTCCTTCATCATAATCAATGTTCATGTTGGATTAATCTAATTTCCACTTATTTCGGATGATTTTGATATCTGAAGGTAAGAATTAATAGATCTCTATCGTCCAGGATCTATTCAAGATCATTTTCATCACATTGGATGCACAACGGTAAGTACTAGAGTCTTCTAAAGCCTTTCATCATATCTTTTACTCTCGACTTAATTATCAAGTTATGGATGTTTTTATCCATTTATTAGATATACTCTTATCCAAGAAAAATCAAGGGAAAATACTATAGGATAAGATTCATTCAAGCCATAGGTTGTTGGACTATAACGCATCCATCAAGATCATTGATTTTAGAATTATCATTTGGGGCCCACTGATTTTTTATGTGCCTTCAATAGAATATAAATTCCATACTAATAATCATTATAACTGTATGGTTAAAAAAATTACATATATGTGATTAATTTTTGTTGGTTACTCCTAGAAATTCATCCCTCCCATTTACGATGATATGTTATAATTGAGATTTTATTATATGAAATGTTTGAGACACCCTTTGGGTGTGACTTGGCTTGACACTTCTATGTGTTTTCTTCTATATATTTAATTGATTGATTTATGTTGTAAATTTAATAATGGAAATTACCATATATTCCCACTACTTGAACCGCCTAAGGTATGTTCATAAAATTGATAATTAAATGTAAAAGGGAAACTGGAAAGTAGAGTATGTATGTGACATGACTTTATTAAATGTGAATGAAATACTGGTTTCAGGTCTATATCACCCCTTAACACAATTGTCGAAGGTATAGGAATGAGTCTTGATTTTTCAATTTTCATTTAATTGAATTAATAATGGATGCATTATACATTATCTGATCGCACAAATGAAGTGAATTTCCTGAACCAAATGAAATTTAACATGACTTCATAATTAAATTGGAATGGCCTGACTCGTGCTCTCCTTGGATTCGTATTGGGGAATTCAATGAGCACTTAGTAACCTCATTATTATTCAAGAATAAATATTTCATAGTTTTATACCAACCTATATACTAATACTTGTTGATTATTTGGATTCTTGGTATGAAATTGTAGGATCCCTTCAATATCATTACTGAAAGCCTTAGATAAACTCCTTGGATTCAACATTGACAAGTAGTTTCCATGGTTACTACCCATAGTGACATGTCTCTCTTTAGCCCCATTTTACATTGAAAAATCACCATGGATTCTGTAGGAATCTTATTGTGGAATTCCATAGAATATTATCATTGGTTTCTAATCTTACCTTATCTATACTACATTTTTTTACTAAGTTGGAAACCCCTGAGGCATATGTTTCCTTGGATATTACCATAGAACAACATTATTAAATATCCTAACATGTTTCATTGAAATTATCTGTAACCTTCACTATTGTTAACTTATGAATCATTTATAAACTGGTAATAAATGATATATTAATAGACTAGTCATGTTTAGACACCAGCTGGGGGATGAAGCATGTACATGGGTATTTCGTTACCTTGTACATCATTACTTTATATATCCAGGAATGTACACTATTAGATTTATATTACCCTAGTTGGATGTTATAGACACAATTGGTTGGGGGCTTCAATAAGGGGATAATCAGACTTGAGGAGTACATCCAAGTCTGGGATAGGATGACTTCTTTACATGAAGTCCTGATAAGAGGAGATCCGCATACTAATGTATCCGCTTTATCTTGGAGATTGATTAGGTATACAGTATCGAATAGAATTCAATTTTTTTTCAATGATACTGCTCTACCAGGTTTTGATTAATGCTTGAGTGCTCACCTTTTCTTGATATGTTTGGATATGGAGAAGTTCTTCTTCAATTTCTGTGTCCCGAGGTGATTTTGGGTGTTTCAATCCCAGCAATTATATGGTCTTTCCTTAGATGAGGTTTAGAGCACAAGACTGTCACTACTACATGACACTTAGTGTGGAAGACTGAGACGGTATGGATTGTCCATTGGTTCCATGCTTGTGCATCTTTGAACGGGATTGTTTTCCAAGTTTACATGCTTTGGTGGAGTCCTTTTAATGCTAATATGCTGGGAAGAGGTAGGAACAATCATTGATTGTGGTTCTTTTGCTGTTTTTTTGCTTTTATTTTGGTTGTTTGATGGACTTGAGGATTCTCACATTCCCTTAAAAGTGATTTAATAAAATAAAAAAATAATTTTTCAGCCACTAATATTTATCTCACACCCTCTTTGGGCTCCATTTGGTACCGATAGTAGAATACATGAATATAGGTGTGGATAAAGGGAATCATATTGATTCAAACATGGGGTTGCTTTCTATTTAAGATGTAGCTTGATAAAAGAAGGCCGAGATATATCTGGTGATGAATGGGATAGTCTTTTTATATCTATTATAATTTTTTGGAACATGTGATGTCTACTATCTAGTATCCATGTTTTCAAATTTTCTAGATACAAGGCATATCATCATCAGTTGTATGAATTTATGTTGATTGAGTTAATTTAGTTATTTTTACTATTGCCTCTGTTTTCCATTGTGCCTTCAATTTACATGTATAGATTTTTCTATTTAACTATGATTATATTTATCCATTGCTCTACACTTTCTTAATGATGGAATAGTCTCCCCATAGACACACCCTAGGCCCTCGCTGCTAGTCGGTAACATCTAGAATTTATGGATATGCACTTGAGGTTTTATAGCCCATTAGGCTCAGGGCACCCATGAAGTGGAATCTTGGTCTGGGAAGTAACAATGATGTATAACATGAGTTTACTTTCACTATTTACTATTTGGAGACAATATATTTTAGATTAGTATTGCTTGGTACTTGGTCATAAGTTGTGCTTGAGTGTTTCAAACCCATGTTTGGAGTAACAACCATGTTTTTTAAATTATAATTAATGTTCTTCTTTTTCGTGTTACAATTGATATTATTTCATCATTGGGTGACACACATGATATGTGGTGTTGTTGATTATTACTATGATTAATGAAATCTTTCATCCTTGTCCTGATGATATGATAGAAAGGGACATTGTTACATGCTTTATTATAGGAAAGTATAATTCACATGTCATGCATATTTCTATTCCATAAAGGGTAATTTAACTATTTTACATTTCATGATATTTCTATGATTGTTTATTGACTCTTTGATAATTATATTGTCCATGTATTTCTTTTTTTTTATTGAGTGATTTCCTGTCTTAATTCATGAGGTGTATGGGACCTTATGGGTTGGGATGAGTTATTTATATAGTTGATCTATTATGATCTTAATAAATCGGTGTTGTTTCTAGTGATAAGTATATGGGAATTGATTTACTTGAAATGGTTATAAATTATAATGTGAATTAGGATATATAAAATGAATTGGGGTCACATCATTATCCCCCTTATAATGTTTATGAATGGTAAAGAGGTGAACCTGGTAATTAAATGCTAAATGAAATGAAACTTATACTTAAGAACTTTCTGATACTTGACTATCTAAGTGGTAGTTTTGGTAGTATACCATGGGTAGTGAGTTTTCATATGTTCAAACATAGATATTAATTCTATATTTTTGATTAACATTGTTATGAAGAGTGCTCTCAGAATATGTAAACCAATACTTCCATGATGACATCGTGTCGTATGCCAGGATGGTGGAAATAACCATGCTCTAGGAATGGTGGGCTCTAAGCATCCAGTCATACCTCAAAGAGTTCCACTTGTGGAACTGCCTGCTATACCTAATATGAACATAGATTCCCATGTTCATGACAGTTTCCTACGTCTAATGCATTTCATGCATGGGGATCCACAGCTTGCATATACAATGATTGTTCTGACTCGTGAGTTCCAACAACATCCTCCTCCTACATTTTCATATGATTGTGGTCCGTATGATATTAATTCTTTTTTATAATCCTCTATATCTATAATTAAACATCTAGAGTCACCTACAGAGAAGAGGGTCAAGAATGACCCAAATATGCTTCGGGATTCGTCCAACCGCTGGTGGAATGTGATTACCCTTGTAGGTCATCATCAGGGCATGTTATGGGTTGATTTCCTAACATCCATCTATGAATACTTCATTACATAGAAACTAATAGCAGATATTTATAGAGATTTAATTCATCTAGAATAGTTTTATATGTCAGTTATATAGTATGCATCACGTTTGACATAGTTTCGGCGGTCTTCACTGCTTCTAACTGGGGATGAGATTTCATGTGCTAGATGTTTTTAGGATGTCATCCAGTATGTCATCCATATGAAGGTTAATGTATTTCACTTACCTGCCTTTTCATAAATATTAAATCAAAATCTTATCATTGATTGTGACCTGAGGGATGGCAATAATATCGAGCATAGACGACCAATGCCTTGTTAGGACAGTTTTTCTTTCGTTAATAGGAAACGTTTTCTTGAGGTTTCTCGTAAGGGAAATGATAACCACTGTTCTTGTTTATATAGATCTAAATTATATAATCAGTGTGAATTATAGTGTAATTTGATGCCACTCTATAAAATAGACCCACTAGAGTGTCTTTATTGTGGTCGTATGATGTGTCTTCATTGTTTATGTTGGCCATTCCACTAGATTCGAGTGTAAAAGGATCAGCACCAACTCCACCACCAGGAATTATTTCATTTATCCTATGTTAGGAGGATATTTAAAATAGAACTAATAGGTTTGGTTGAGGATGGGGTCATGGACGTGGAAGCTAAAACCCTAATCACCAGTAGCACCATCAGAGTAGTTATGATCATGGTAGTCCATCTATTGCACATGGTCGTGGATCATGTCAGTTGCATGAACTACAACCAATTCCCAATTATTATTCTACCGTAAGATTTAAAGTACGAGTTCTTATTCTTGTGGAATCTATAATATTATGTGATTTATTTTATATAGGTTCTTCTAAATATTTTATCTCAATATATATTATAGAGAGTCCTACACTAGAGATAGAGTATCTCTTGGTTGTAGTGACCCAAGATATGTAGTTAGGGGTAAAAATAGAGGGTATAAACCAATGTATGGACTATCCCCTTTAGGTAGAAAGTTACCCATTCTTAAAGAACCTCTTCATTCTCAAGATAATGGGCTTTTATTTCATTCTAGATATGGATTGGATGGTTCACTATCATGATTTTGTAGATAAATACCACCATAGGGTATCATTTACTTCACTATGGGGTAGTAGTTATCTATGTATGGGTGATTGGGATGTTCAGGATGGTACAGTGGGACCAGATAATCATAGGCTAGGACGAGTGACCTCCAATATTGAAAATATCTTCATAGAGAATCAGTGTTTACGTCATGTGGATTTCACTCCAGTATTTGATCGTTTTGTGGATGTTTTTTCCAATGATTTTTTTGGATTACCATTTAAGAGATAGGTAGAGTTTATAATCAAGCTTATACTCGGAGTAACTCTAAATTCTATCCCTCTATATAGTATGGAACCTATAAAGCATTATGAGCTCAAACCATAGATAGAGTATTTCAAGTCCAAAGGTTTTATATAGTCCAATACATCCCATCGAGGTTCTCTAGTGTTTTTTCCAAGAAATAGAATGGAACATTACGTCTAGGAATGGATTATATATGGTTAAACCATATTATGGTCAAGAATTGATATCCACTACCTCAAATAAATGATTACTTTGACCAGCTCTAGGGATCTATGATCTTTCCTAAGATTGAATTGAGATTATGTTATCAGCAGGTACAAGTCAGACCATCATACAAACATCATATAACATTCCATATAAGATATGGACTGTTTGTGTACCTTGTTATGTTGTTCGGCCATATGGACATGCCCAACCTTTTCATGGATTTGATGAATAAGATTCCACCCTCCTATTTGGAATCTTTTTCATAGCCTTTTTGGATGAAATATTTTTGTATTATCACACTCTTAGTGGCCATGAAAAACTTCTTGATATCATTCCGAGTACCATGTGGGAGCATCAACATTACACCTTGTTTTCTAAGTGACACTTCTAGATTGACAAATTCCAATTCTTGGGTCATATAATATTGTAATTCAAAGTATCTATTGACCCAAAAAAGGATACTGATGGGGTTTCCTAGGAGAAGACCAATAATATATTTGATATAAAAAGTTTCTTGGGGTTTGACGGATATTACTGGTGTTTCATATCGTACTTTTCCCGACTTGATTAACCTTTTATTGGCCTTACAATGAAGGGTGTAATGTTCATTTGGTCATATTAATGTGAGAAATCTATTCAAAAGTTAAAAGTGAGGGATGAATCGACACCTATCCAGACTCTTACAGAGCCATGTTTAGTTTATATTGTGTTCTTTAATGCATCAATCACCATCTTAAGAGAATTTATGATGCAAGAAGATAGAGTCATTGTGTATGGATCTCGGTAGTTGAGACCTCGTGAGAGAAATTAGATGACACACAACCTTGGGTTGTTATAAATTTTCCATGCATTTAGTTGATGGATACATTATCTATTGGTTGAACACTTTGTAGTTTACACGGACCACAAGATCCTCAAATATATATTTTATCAGCATGACCTGAACCACAGATAGTAGACATAGGTTAAATATCTATAATCCATTGATTTTTATCTTTCCAATATTCTTGGGAAGGGAAACATAGAGGGAGATGTTCTAAGCCCGAAAACTCAAACATAGTCTGTATGGGATTCTAGTGATAAATAAAAGTTAATGGCCCCCTTTTAAGATCTTTATCTATAGTTCCATAAAAGTAAAGAGTGTTTCTACCTCTCATCATTGATAGTTACCACTTTCCAACATGAGAAGGTAAATGGTAGATTGTTATAGATTCTAATCATTTTGTTCTCCATGATAGTATATATGGAGAAATCTCACATCTTGATTGGTCTATCGAAAGAGACAACATCGTATTTCTATGTGGACTAATCTGGATACCTACATATATGAGATTGGAGTTGATGAAAGAGTGTCATGCATCCCAATGGGTAATTCATCTAGGCATCTCCAAGATGTTATGAGACATGGGGCATTAGGATTGGTGGCCTGAGATGAAATGTCATATGGCAGGATTTATCACTCTGGGTTCCACCTATCAATAGGTGAAGGTAGAGAACCAGAGACATGTGGGCTTACTATAGCCACTTATAGTCCCATAATGAAAATGGGACTTTGTTGACATGGACATTCTAGTCAGTTTACATAAGTCACCTAGAGGTAGAAACATTGTATGGGTAATCATTGACCAACTAAGGAAATCAACCCATTGAATTTCTATTCGAGATATTTTCTTTGTTGATGGGATGGGAAGAGTGTATGTCTGTGAAATCGTATGACTCTATAGGTTCCCTTATACTATTATTTTGGAGAGGTTTGCTCATTTTACAACATGTCCTACCAGGGATTTCCAAAGGCTACTAGAATACAGGTGCTCATAATCACATATTTTCACCCTCAGACCAATGGACAATCAGAATAGACAATATATTTTCTATAGGATATATATCGAGCATGTGTCCTTGATTTGGGTGGTTTTTTGGAATATCATATCCCTCTTTTTGATTTCACTTATAATAATAGTTTTCAAGTGACAATTTACATGGCTCCTTTTTAGTCCTGGTTTGTTATGACATGTCGTTCATTATTGTACGTGATACAAGTTGGTGAGGCATCCCCACTAGGTCCTCATCTCGTTTTGGAGACTTCAGAGTGGGTTCAGATGATCGTAAATCATATAACTACCTTCCACTTTAGACAAAAATCATATGTCGATCATTGTCGGTGACCACTAGAGTTTGAGGTTTCATATCATGTTTTCCTTGAGGAATCTCCAAAGATAGGTAATATATGGTTACATAAGAAAGGGATGTTTTTCCTCATTACGTATGTCCATTTGAGATTTTAGAGAGAGTTGGTCATGTAGAAAATCAGTTTCTATGACCTCCGAGGTATCGTGCCATGCCCGACATCTTCCATTTTCCATAGCATCACCAGTATCATCTCATCCCATCTAAAACATTTGATACTTAGGAAGTTGAGTTATATGTTGATGCCACATTGTAGGAGTATCCAGTACGCATCATTGACTAGAGAACGAAGTCTCTTCAAGGTCAGCATGTCCCTCTAGTATGGGTTTTATAAAATCATGACCTTGTTCATTATTAGAAATGGGAGCGAGAATCTGACATAGGTTCCCAGTGGCCAGAATTATTCTTAGATAGTATTTCTCGACCCATGAAGGGTGAACTTGGTGAAGAGATCTATTATAGAGGGAAGATTGTAAGAACCTAGTTTTTCACTCAGGTTTGTATCCTTTACTTTTCATTAAAATTAATTATTATGTACATAATATGGATGCCTAATGGGTTAGAAGTGTTTTGGAGGGGTTTTGGGGTTGGTTTGGATCTTGTAACCCATCTTTTTGGGTGAAATGGCCATGTTTCTTGGTTAGCTCATAGTTGGACCATGGTTTGTCTAATCATACAGATGGAAATTTCCAGAAAAAACCAAATATCATGGTTTATACACGGTCATGCGGACTAACCATGAATGTTTCCGTTTATCCTAGGTACCCATTCATGGTTTACACATGTCTTGTGAAACCATTCACATGCTATTTTCTAGGTAAATTACCCCTTTTCCCTTCATGATCTAATTAGACCCCCGCCTTCCTAATATAATTTCATGTGGTATTAACCCAATTTCCTATCATTTTGGAGGATTGGGATGACCTAAGGTAGGAATAAAGAGATCTATTTCATCTAATATCCATTCAATCTTCTGTTTATTATGTTATATGTGCAACGATAAGTACTAAAGTCCATTAAATCCTTTCCTCTCCTCTCTTTCCCTTGACCTTGTTATTGGGGTATGCTTGTTTTTATACTTTTCTAAGATCTACTCTGATCCGAGTAAAATAAATGGCCAATACCAATGGTGGAGATTCATACAAGAAAACATTGGTTGTATATAACTCATCCCTCCAGTTATTTGATTTTGTAATTGTCGTGTGGGGCCCACCAATTTCATCGAGTGTCGTTAATATAATTTATTTTACATGATTATAATCATAAAAACAATATTGTTGTGATCCTTCCATATATGTGATTAAATGTTTGTGGTTATTCCCATAACTCCATCCATCATATTTAGGATGTTATTCCATAATTGGTTTTTTAGTATTTGACACGTTTGATCCACTGTTAGGGTGTGACATGGCTTGACCATTATAAGGGTATGATTTTCTATTTTAAATGGATTGATTTTAGTGGTTATTTTTATAATGTATAGTACTTTGTATTCTCACCAATTGATCCGCCTATGGTAAGTTATTCAGATTAATAATTAAATGTGAAAGGGAATTTGGAAAGTATACTATTTATATGACTTGACTGTATAAAATGGGAACGAAATATAGGTCTCATGTCTATAGAACACCTTAGAACAGTAATATATGGTATTAGACTGAACCTTATTTATTGAATATTCCTTTAATTTAATTAATAAAGCTGTCATGCTACTTAAAATTATCACACTAATGAAAGGAATGGATTGAACCAACTGGAATATTACATGGCTTCATAAATAAATAAGAATAGGCTAACTCGATCTCTCCTTGGATTATTATTAAGATATTCCTTGAACACTCTGGAACCCCATTCTAATTCATTGATATAGCATTCTTAGGTTGAGACCAAGTTTGATCCCAGTCCTTATTTATATTTTAGATGACTAGTATGGAACCATATGATACCTTCAATATTAGTAAAGGATTCCTTGAATACACTCTTTGGATCCAGCATTGACAAGTAGGTTCCATGGTTAAAACCCATAGGGCCCAGTCTCTACTTAGCCCCATTTTACCTTGGACGATCACCTTAGATTTGGTTGGCATCTTATTCTGGAATGCCTTGGAATGTGATCCTTGGATTACATTCTTACCCTTATCCAGGATATATTTATTACTGATTTGGTGACCCTTCATGTATAGGTTGGTTCAATTATTACCTTATAACGTCATTATTAAATGTCAATACAAGTTTCCTTGTCATAACTTGGAACCTTCAAAATTGTTACCATGTGACTCATTTATAATCTAGTAATAAATAATCAATTAATGGAATAGTCATGTTCAGAAACCATCCAAGGGATTAAGCATGTACATGGGTATTTATTTATGTTGTATTTCATTACATTATATATTCATGCCTATACACCGTTACATCTCCATTATATGGATTACATGTTATAGACACTGTTGGTGGTGTCTCCTGAGATTTATCTCTCACACTCTATGTGCGTCGTTTGGTACCCAGAGTAGATTACATAAATACAAGTGTTGATAAAGGTAAGAATACTGCTTTAAACACTTGAATGCTTGCTGTTTAGGATGGAGCATTATAGCGGATGAAAAATTCGTAACTCAGTATTCTCAGGATAGACTTTTGATTTTATTTATTCTTTTAAGAAAATGTTATGGCTACTGTCTTGTATCCATGATTTCTAGTTTTATAGATACATTCCATGTCATCAGTATGTTTATGCATTTATGTTAATCAAATTAATTTAGTTATTTTTACTGTAGTTTATATTTTACTTTGAACCTTATTTTTAATTGTATTAAATATATTATTTACCTCTTTATATTTATCATCTATGATACACATTGGTAATGATGTCATACTTTCCCCACAGACACACCCTAGGATCTCGCTACTAGTCAGTAGCCTTAAGTGTTTGGGGATATGTTCTTGAGGCCACCCGGCCCACTGGGCTTGGAGAACCCATTAAGGGGAATCTGAGTCCCGGAAGTCATAATTCCATTATCCAAAACTCTAATCGAGACTAACCAACCTACTATTTCATAATCATACCCGGATAGAACTAGTAGAACAAGGCTACTTGTGGTTTCATCTTCAATGACCATGCATCCCTCACCATGCACACTATATGAAACCACATAAACAATGTTAATGTAGAGGGACAAGATGTTGAGTAATCCCCTCCTTGATATAATATGACCCTTAAATCAATATTTCGTTACTTGATCAAGGGGTGGAAATATATTTTGGATCTACACCATGGTGGAATATTTATAGACAAGTGGGCTTGATCCTATTGGACAACCCAATCATGATGTGTGTTCATGACAGAGTTAAAGCAAGCCAGGATTAACTAGTAGCATGGGGGTCACAGTTTCATGTACATTTTAATATAGATATTGTATTGAAGTTGCTGAGTAGGTGGTCATATAGAACCCTCACATTTCATCTTCATCATGGGTAGGATGGAATGAACTTGTAGGATCATTACCAGATTAGTAGGATCCTGATCCACAAATATTTGTTTGATAAATTCATCCATATAGATAATTTGTGGGTGGACTAGAATAAAATTTCAACCCATGTGAGGGATATATTGTGCATGGTTCAAGGGGAGCATAGACATGCTACGGGGATTAAGGATATTCCTTTCACATATTCATTTAATTTTTTTCTAAATGAACATATATACATTTAATTGAGAGGTAAATTCTAGTTCCCTACAGCATGCTAGTGAGGAATGTATCACTCCTACTTGAGAATCATAGAAGCTAGTTAGTGGACTATATAGGGATACAATGTGAGGCTTGAATATCCTCTGTAATGATAATTATATTTCACAAGTACACTAATATGTGGAGGGATTTTCTTGGTGAAGGATTCATGGATGGGGGTTTGGCCAAGAACCTTCATCATGGAGGCCATGCTGGTGATGGGATAATGCATCAACATGGGTATCCATGTACTAGAAATGGTGTACAATGTGATTCACCATATAAACTAGTAGAATTATATGGCCCATTTGTATAGACTAATCCATTTTCTATATGGTTTAGAAGACACACATATGGAGGAATGTGAATATGAAAATTCGTTCTCCCCTCCCATTGACAACTTCCGACTGTTGATTTTTAACATCGTTGGGAGTATCCCTCTCCACATGGGATCATTAGTAACACATGAATGACCTAGGAATGATGGATAATGTTTTGTTTCACCCTTTCCAACATATCAATGATAAAATGAACAATGATGGCGTAGGGACCATTGAAAAGTGGCAATTTCTTATGGCCGTCCAAAATGAGGTACTAGTGGCGAATGTAAAATGAAAAAAATAAACAATCTATACACCACACACTACTTCATGATGCAGTTCGGGTTACTAAATTTGTTGACCCCAATGATGTAAATTTTTATGCATCATCAGCACCAACCTTTGGTACTCAAGAAGATTGGGTGAAACATTACGTGTAAAAATAGGATATGGTAGAGTGATCTGCCACCACCGACTGTTACCTATTGGATTATCATTTATTAGTATACATGTTGATAGAGTGAATAAAAATGGGAAATGTTGATGATGTGAACTAGATGGGCTATTGAATGAGGTGGTTCCCTACCACTGATAGGTCATGTGTGTGTAGCAAGCAGTGCTAGCTGTAGAGGGAGAGCTAACACGTTTAGAAGATAAGCATCAGGTGAGCTGATAATTCTGATCCCCAAATGGGTGGAATCCATAAGGTGCGAAGCATAAATAGATTATAGGATTCTAGGAAAGCATCCATTGTAGGAAGGATAAATATTTGGTGAAATGTTGAGGGTGTTTTTCCAAGTCCCATTGAATTATTTATGTCGCCTAGATGTTCAAAGCGAAACTGATTTTTATAATATTCTAGAGAGTTTGGTACATCATAATAAGATCACCACTACATGAGGGTTGTGGTTGTATCTCATCAGTGATAGGATATTCCACCCTAATTTGGGTCATTTAAAGGTAGTATTCCATATATCCATCATCGAGGAGATGAAATACATAATGGATATATAGGATGTGGTCTACTCTCTCAGCACCATGTGTCCCTGTAATAACTCAGTAAAGGTGTTGTTGGGCATGTCTTTATCTTGGGTATATCTATTGGCCACATGTATACTAGTGTAGTTGAGTGATAAATATGAGTAGAGTACTAGAGAAGTTATGAATTCTATGACTTTTTTTTGTGTGGATATAATACTATTTATTTTGTAAATTGTATGATCTTTTTTCACCGTTTAGATATTACATTGTAAATAAACTTGTTGTATAATTGCTTCTTTCACTTGCACGGTAGTCTGTGATCACAGAAGAGTAGCAGTTTCATGGTAAACCTCGTGTTGAGGGAAAATAATACTCAACCCTCGAGGGGGATAGTGTGGGGACTCTCCCTGATGGTTTTATTCATATATCTCCAACTGTTGGAAAAGGTGGCACCCACATCCAATATAGTGACCATTGAGGAAATTCACTTTCTAGGGGAACTTCCAATGAATCTATATGAGCTATTGATCAGACCTTATTAATAATATAATGTATCACTTTTTTCATTATTACATATTATAATATTCCTTACTACAATTTACTCTCTCATATTTAAATGGATGTTAAAACTATGTATAGGGATCAGTCACCAGCATCGGCATCGTGTTCAGTGGTTCTTGGTGTCGGGGTGGAGGCAGCGGGTGATTCCATCACATCAAAAATGGTCTTGGATTCTGTAATAGTTAGAACAACCATGGATGTGTCATAGTAAATAGATATCAAGATAGGGTTCTCGATGTAAGGGGTTGATATTTCACACTCAATGTTGATTCTTGAGGAGGTTGTGGTAGTTGAGCCTACCTCTCACAAGAGGCAAATTATAGAGTTTAAGGCTCAATGGGGGGGGAGGTCATACATGAAACTAGAATGATTGTATAAATTGAAGATACCACACCAATTTTAATGGTTTAAATAGTATAATCTATGGGAAATGATGACATAAAGAAAATGGAAAAGATTATTCCATAAATGAAGATGATTGAGGATATTTAAATGGATGAAATTTCATAGGAGGATCCATAGGTGGTGTATGGTACTTACATTATAGGTGAGAAGGTCTACAAGGATCAATTTTTTCTTGAAATGAATTTCATACCAATCAAGGAAATTCTTGATCAGTATCTAGACACTAAATTGTTTATGGAATTTCCAACAAATGAACATGATTTTCCCATTTACATTGATGCTTTTGGATCAGATGTCATCAAGAACAATTGATTTTTCATCATAAGGAATATGTTAACATGAGTAACATTATCTGTATCAACTGGTCCCCGCCCACCAATTTCCCCGCAGACACATGGTCCCCACCTTGGGGCCCACCCACATGCCTGAATGGGTCTTCTGACTAATGACTTCCCCATAGGCCAACACATGTCCTTTCCAGTGTGATTTTTCCTCACTCACACACACTCTAGGAAACTTTCTAGAAGGTCACCCATCCGGATCACAACTGTAGGATAGGCCTACATAACTGTGGAGTTCTAATCAGACGTACTCATGAAAGGGAATGTTCACCTTGTTGACATGAGTCATATCATTTATTCATTTAACAATTTATCATTTACAGATGTTACAATCACCCCACCATTAGAGCACAACGTCCTCATTGTGGTCCCTATATCTCAACCCATGTAGTGCATCACACTTAAGGCTGGGTACCACCTCTGATACCAAATGTGACAACTGGGTCCCGGTGATAGCACAAACACCCCGCCTTAACATTGTAACGACCCAAAGTTTCATTAATGGAAAATCCCTCTTGATCCATCTTTATGAAAAATGTTTTTTTATAAGATGTCAACTTCTTTAGTTTTATGTTAAGATTTGTGACCGTTACTTTTATAGCCATTGAACAGTGATCATATGAGTAGTATAAATATAAGGCTTTAACGAAACCATTTCTACTCAGACAAAGGAAGCGATGGCCTCATCCAGTAGAATTTCCCCTTACGAAGCCCATTTGTCGGAGCTCGGAAAAGAGGTGGCATCTTTGGGCTTTGCCCTTGACCAAGCCCAAGATGAGCTTCATCAAGTCAAGCTCGAACGTGATCGTCTACGGTAAAAATGGAAGTTGATAGAGATTACCACTCGAGCGATGTTATCCGAGCAACCCCAAGAGTCTGTCACCATCGCACACCTTACCCTTAGGTCTTATGCGGCTATTTTAAGGGGTTATGTAACAAATAAGTAGCACCATGTTCATGTACATTATTTTTTGTATATAATAATGAATATAATTTTTTTGATACATTGTAATTAGTTTTTAAAGTACAAATGGTGTTTTTAGTTATTATTTAATTAAGAATTATATTTTATTAAATTAAAGGATTTTTGAATTAAATAATATTTTAATAAAATATTATTATTAATATTAAATTAATTTTTATTAAATATAAATGATCTTATAATTTTATGAATGCAATTAAAATTTTTATTAAGGTTTGAAAGTCATTTCTGTCAAAACCCGTGAATTTTTTATAAATGTCGGTTTTTATTTTAAAAGTGAAAATTCACATATTTAAAAAATTATTTAGATAAAATAAATATTATTTTTGGAATCAGGACGTCGAAATTATCCAACGGTGAATTTTTCATAATTTTCTGAGACAGTCAAATTTTTGGGTAAAAATTAAATACCATTTAAATATATAATGTGTTTTATGACATCATAATGACCCAATGGTGATGTAATAAAATACCATAATCCTTATGTTCGGAAAATATGTGTTTTATCATTAAAATAATGAGGTTTTGGGTTTGTTTGACTTACTTTTCAAAGCATTAATGGAGCCCTCAAGACTAATTCAACACTTTGCCTTTTTAAATTAATTTCCATGGGAGTGTGACTAACCTCCACATAAGCAACCCTAATTTTTTAATAAGTTCGGATCTTGGAATTGTAAAATATTGTTTTCCTCTTTCCTTTTCAAGAAACCATGGGCAAATACCGTGGGATGGTTTGTGGTTTGGATTATTTTAATATAAGGGGTCCCAAACCTAAATAATAAAGAATTCTCTCACCTTTCCTATATAAACCCACCCAAGCTCCCACTTCCTCCTCAGTCAAAGCCCTTGAAGTTCGACCAACCTTTGCCCTACTCTCTCTAGAATCCTCTCAAGGTGCCCCAAGCTCCCAAGAAGCCTCTCACAAGCCTCTCTCTATCCTTTGGAAGCACACTTCAATGTAAGGGGTTTTCTTCCTTTCTCATTTTTTGTCAATTTTCCTTAAGTTGTATTTCCCTTTTTATTTCAATTATGAATGTTGGGGTGTGGTTTCGCACATCCCCCATACTGACCTATTATTGTTTGAATGATGGGAGAACCCTTTCTCTCTCATTAAATGCCTCCCATGTACACCCGTTACTATGCCGAAATTCCGAAAGGAACTTCTCTCTCTTCTTTTACATTCAAGAAATACTTTTGTATCATGAATCTAAATTCCATTTCTATTGTTGGGACATGTATATATATGAACTTCTTACTGTCCATTACATGTAATTATGATGAGGAACCCATTTCTCTTTCATCAACCTTTTTTATGAATTCTTATGTCACGCCGTTACGCTGCCGAAATCGCACCGATTTTCTAAGCCAATGTCTTTGTGTAGTGAATACCATGCCCATTTCTCCATCAAGGGTATTCATCTTTATGCACATTTACATATTGATTATAAATTTTCATGTATGAATTCCACATTCCTTTAACGTGGAAGAAATGATTATGTTTTATGAATCCATGTTTTATGATCCATGTGGCACACTTATGCATGAAATGAAATGTTTAAGAAAGGTGCACCCTTTATAGCGCTCCAATGCATTGGGTAAAGTATAGTATCATGATACGTCATGTGAAATGAGTTTTTACTCATGCTAATTCAAGTGCAATGAGGTTTTACTCATGCTTCAAGTGCAATGAGGGTTTACTCATGCTCCATGTGCAATGAGCCTTGGCTCATGCTAATTCAATGTTAAGTGTTGTTGCCACATTTCCATGTTATGATTATCATGCTTTATCATGCGTTTATGTTCATGTTTCTCTTATGCTCTATTGATATGCCTATTTCCTAACATGTATTGTACTCTTCATGTTATTCATTGTGTACTCCCTTACTGGGCTTTATAGCTCACCCTTTTCTTATGCATGTCCTCAGGTTATCCCATGCAATGCTAAGTACGAAGGAATTTAGTGGTCATGTAAAGGAAGTTTTCAATAAAGATGTTGTATTTCAAGTTTAAAGTTTTTATGTAATTATCCTAAGCCCCAAAGACACTAAACCTCTCGATATTTTTTTTGGATCAAGTGAAGTTTTATGTAATAAAGCATGTTTAAGTTGTAATAAAAAGCAGGGTTGTCATAGTTGGTATCCGAGGATAGGTTTAGTTATTTTTGGGATTAGGAAACCCTAGTAAAGCCTTAGATACAAGACTAAGCATAATAAAAACATCCCTATGTTTTGGTAAATACTAATTAAGTGGTTTATCAAACAAATACATCCCTGTCTGGATACGAGCAGGTAGAGGCGGCTCTGGCACAGATGTATCCTAGGGGTAAAACCCGAAAACACCTCTTTGAGCTAGACTCGAACGGGAACTGGTGCACGACAATGGGCCTTGCTGCACTCTTGGTTAAGACACTCCCGGGGGATATGTTTTGATAAATTCACAATCTTAGTATGAACCCTTATTAAGGAAAAAATGCCCCTAAGAATATATGTTAGAAGGAAGATCATGAAAAGCCTGGATTGAATCCTATAGACTCATGAGTTAAAGAGATTAAAGTTTATTTATAAGTCATCAACTTTTGTCTTTGGATTACAATTTATGTGTTACCCCTATCTTTATTTTATTCCATCCAATGGCCGGTAATAGGAGAACTCGGGCTAAAAACCGTTGTGAAGATCAGTGTGATGATTGTACTTATGAGATGCCCAATCCAATGGGAGCGGGAATCGCGAACTTTGTCACACTTCTCTCTCAGCTAACTCAAGTTTTGAATAGAAACACTAGTAAAGAGGAACGTTCAGCCCCCCCTAAGAAAGAACAAGTCGCTATTGAAAGCTTCATGAGACAAAGGCCTCCTACTTTTAGTGGATCATCCGATCCCACAATTGCTGAACAATGGATCAACTCCATTGAAAAGATATTCTCCATCCTCCAATGCTCTGAAAAAGAGAATGTTCTCCTGGCGGCTTATCGTATGGAGGGTGAATCTGATCAATGGTGGACATTGATCAAAAATACGAAGCCTGAGGAGGAGATCGAGGCTTTGGAATGGAAGGTATTCCGGAAGATGTTTTTCGATAAATATTTTCCACGCACCCTCCGTCTTAAGATGGAAAGGGACTTCCTTTCCCTCAAACAGAATGATGAAGAATCTGTGGGAGCGTATGAGGAAAACTTCACAAGTATTGAACGATACGCTTCCGGCTTTGTCGTTACCCCCGAATGCAAGGTTGACCGCTTCTTTGGTGTGATGAAGCCTAGCTTGCGGAAAGCATTAGCGATCCGTGACTTCGACAACTATGAGGAAATTGTCTTATGTGCCCTCAAGGTTGAAATGGAGATCGGAGAATCACAGGGGTATCATGGGGACAAGAAGCGTAAGGTGGACTTCAATGCTGGTGGTCCGATGGATAAATCCAACGGCGCTAAGAAATTCCCGCACCCCACTTGCCAAAAGTGTGGAAAGAAGCACCCGGGAAATTTCCTTTGGGGGACAAGAAAATGCTTCAAGTGTGGAAGAGAAGGGAACCTAGCTGTTAACTGTCAGCAAGAAGGACCCGCGGCTGCGACAGAGGAGAGGAACGCTCCGTTCGAACCTCAACGTGTTGTTCAATGCTTCAAATGCAAAGAACCGGGTCATTTTGCGAATCAGTGCCCTAATCCAAGGGTTATCGGAGGCAATCAAAAACCTCCAAGACTGCAAGGAAGAGCTTTTGCCATCACTTCTGCTGAAATGAACCCCGACAACGAAGTGGTGACAGGTACGCTAGTTATTCATTCAAGAATAGCGAACGTACTTTTTGATTCAGGTTCTACGCATTCTTTTATATCTCAAAAGTTTAGTAGAACAATCCCTGCACCACCACAAATCATGGAAGTAAAGATGTCGGTGAGTACGGAAAATGGGGCAATAATTGCATCCCATGAGTATAAGTCCTCCCCTGTTATAATATGTGGATTGAATTTCCCAGCGAACCTCGTCATACTCCCTTTGGTGGAATTTGATGCAATTCTTGGCATGGATTGTCTTTCCATATATAGAGCCAACATAAATTGTCGGGAGAGGGAAATCACACTCCATATGGAGAATCAACCCCCGATTCTTTACAAGTGTCAGGAGGAAGATGAATCTCCTTTAGATCCATCATCTCAATCATGGATATTACTGCCTTATGAGCACGCATATCTGGCTCAGATGATTGAGTCCAAGGAAGAAACCACCCTTGAAGAAATGCCTATTGTGAGGGAATTCGCTGTAGTATTTCCCGAGGAACTTCCTGGTCTTCCTCCAAGAAGAGATGTTGTGTTCTCAATTGAACTTATACCTGGGGCGCTACCAATATCCAAGACTCCATATAGAATGGCTGTTGTTGATCTTGAAGAGCTGAAGAAACAACTATAGGAGAATCTGGATAAAGGGATTGTACGCCCAAGTGCATCACCATGGGGTGCACCAGTCCTCTTCGTCATGAAGAAGGATGGGTCAATGCGGCTTTGCATCGATTATCGTGAACGTAACAAAATCACGATAAAGAAAAAGTATCCTCTCCCAAGAATCGATGACTTGTTTGATCAGCTGCGTGGAGCACAATACTTCTCCAAGGTCGACTTGCGGTCGGGATATTACCAAGTAAGGGTGAAGAAGGAAGATATCCCCAAGACTGCTTTTCGTACAAGGTACGGGCACTATGAATTCATAGTAATGCCTTTCGGACTCACCAATGCTCCAGAAATATTCATGGACTTGATGAATAGAGTCTTTAGAGATTACCTAGACAAATTTGTGGTAGTCTTTATAGATGATATTCTAATATACTCCAAAACCAAGGAGGACCATGAGGAGCATTTAAAAACTGTACTAGAGACTTTGCGCAAGGAGAAGCTCTATGAAAAGTACAGCAATTGTGAGTTCTGGTTGAAGGAGGTCTCATTCTTGGGCCATATCATCACAAGAAATGGGATATCTGTGGAGCCCTCCAAAACAGATGCAATTGAGGGATGGCCGAGGCCAACATCAGTAACTGATATCCGTAGCTTCTTGGGGTTAGCTGGATATTATCGACGATTTGTGAGAAATTTCTCATGATTGTCCAACCCTCTTACCAAGCTAACTCGAAAGGGAGAAAAGTTTTCTTGGAATGATGAATGTGAAGAAAGCTTCAAAGAGTTGAAAAGGAGGCTTATCACTGCACCCGTGCTCACTTTACCCACAAGTGGGGAGCTTTTTGTGGTATTCAGTGATGCTTCGAAGAAGGGCTTAGGATGTGTGCTGATGCAGAATGATAAAGTGATATCCTATGCCTCAAGGCAGTTGAAAATCCATGAGCGAAACTATCCAACGCATGATCTGGAGTTGGCGGCGGTGATCTTTGCCTTGAAAATCTGGCGTCATTATCTCTATGGAGAGAAATGTGAGATATATACTGACCACAAGAGTCTTAAATATATATTCACACAGAAAGAGCTTAATATGCGCCAGAGAAGATGGATAGAGCTCATCAAGGATTATGACTGTTCAATACATTACCACCCTGGGAAAGCGAACAAGGTGGCGGATTCCCTAAGTAGAAAGGATCCAGCAATTCTATCAATGATGAGAATTGAGAAGGATCCAATCTTCTTAGACTTGATGAAGATGGACGTGGGAATCATAAAGAAGGGAACATCATCAATCCTTTCACAAATGATTGCTCAACCATCTCTTTTGGAAAGGTTAAAGGATGCTCAAAAGGATGATGCGGGAATCCCAGAAAAAGTAGAAGCTATCAAAAAGGAAAAATCCTCAGAGTTTGATGTTAATGAAGAAGGAATTGTGCGGTTTGGGAAAAGACTATGTGTTCCATCAAGTTCGGAGCTGAAGAAGGAACTTTTGGATGATGCACATAGTTCAAATTTCTCTATTCACCCAGGGAGCACAAAGATGTATCGAGATCTCCGAGAAAACTATTGGTGTGATAATATGAAGAAGGAGATCGCTGAATATACATAAAAGTGCCTGGTCTGTCAGCAAGTGAATGCAGAGAGGCAGAAGTCTTCGGGGATGATGCAACCATTGCCCATACCAGAATGGAAATGGGAGAACATCACCATGGACTTCATCACTGGACTTCCAAGGACATCCAAAGGAAACAATGCAATCTGGGTTGTTGTGGATCGTCTTACAAAGACTGCACACTTCATTGCTATTCGAGAGGATTTCTCTTTGGATCAACTGGCACGGATATATATCAGGGAAGTGGTACGGTTGCATGGAGTACCACTATCTATTGTGTCTGACCGAGATCCAAGATTTACCTCTATGTTTTGGAAGAGTCTTCAACATGCTCTGAATACTGAACTAAACTTCAGTACGGCCTATCATCCTCAAACTGATGGCCAAACCGAGCGGACTATCCAAACACATGAGGATATGTTGAGAGCGTGCTCAATGGACTTTAAAGGAGGATGGGATCAACATCTTCCTCTGTTTGAGTTCTCTTATAATAATAGTTTCCACTCGAGCATCCAAATGGCACCATATGAAGCCCTGTATGGGAAAAGGTGTAGAACACCGGCATGTTGGGATGAGGTCGGTGAACGTAAGCTGCTTGGACCAGAAATGGTCGAAGAAATGGTGGAGAAGGTGAAAACCATTCAGCAGCATATCAAGGCAGCCCAAAGTCGACAGAAGAGTAATGAAGATAATCGTCGACAAGACCTTGAGTTTAAAGTCGGAGACATGGTGTTTTTACGCATATCTCCGTGGAAGAAGGTCATGAGGTTTGGAAAGAAAGGGAAGTTAAGTCCAAGGTACATCGGCCCATTCTAGATTCTTGATCGTGTTGGGGCTGTGGCCTATCGAATAGCACTTCCACCTACTATGCCCAAGGTGCATGATGTCTTCCATGTATCCCTCTTAAGGAAGTACATACCAGACCCTTCACATGTACTCTCTTCCGAGGTGGGACAATTAGAAGACGATCTTTCTTATGAGGAGCAACCAGTGAAGATCTTAGATCGTAGAGAAAAAGTTCAACGAAATAAGACAATGCCCCTCGTCAAGGTGTTGTGGAGAAACCACAAGTTTGAAGAAGCAACTTGGGAGTCGGAGGATATGATGAAGCTATGTTACCCACATTTGTTTTAGTGTTGGAAAAGGAAAATTTCGAGGGCGAAATTTCATAAGGGGGGAATTTTGTAACGACCCAAAGTTTCATTAATGGAAAATCCCTCTTGATCCAGTTAAATGTTTCTTTATGAAATTTTTTTTTAAGATGTCAACTTCTTTAGTTTTATGTTAAGATTTGTGACCGTTACTTTTATAGCCGTTGAACAGTGATCATCTGAGTAGTATAAGTATAAGGCTTTAACGAAACCATTTCTACTCAGACAAAGGAAGCGATGGCCTCATCCAGTAGAATTGCCCCTTACGAAGCCCATTTTTTGGAGCTCGGAAAAGAGGTGGCGTCTTTGGGCTTTGCCCTTGACCAAGCCCAAGCTGAGCTTTATCAAGTCAATCTCGAACGTGATCGTCTACGGGAAAAATGGAAGTTGATAGAGATTACCACTCGAGCGATGTTATCCGAGCAACCCCAAGAGTCTGTCACCATCGCACACCTTACCCTTAGGTCTTATGCGGCTATTTTAAGGGGTTATGTAACAAATAAGTAGCACCATGTTCATGTACATTATTTTTTGTATATAATAATGAATATAATTTTTTGGATACATTATAATTAGTTTTTAAAGTACAAATGGGGTTTTTAGTTATTATTTAATTAAGAATTATATTTTATTAAATTAAAGGATTTTTGAATTAAATAATATTTTAATAAAATATTATTATTAATATTAAATTAATTTTTATTAAATATAAATGATCTTATAATTTTATGAATGCAATTAAAATTTTTATTAAGGTTTGAAAGTCATTTCTGTCAAAACCCGTGAATTTTTTATAAATGTCGGTTTTTATTTTAAAAGTGAAAATTCACATATTTAGAAAATTATTTAGATAAAATAAATATTATTTTTGGAATCAGGACGTCGAAATTATCCAACGGTGAATTTTTCATAATTTTCTGAGACAGTCAAATTTTTGGGTAAAAATTAAATACCATTTAAATATATAATGTGTTTTATGACATCATAATGACCCAATGGTGATGTAATAAAAT
The DNA here is from genome assembly GCA_963277665.1 of Viscum album. Lineage (NCBI taxonomy): Eukaryota > Viridiplantae > Streptophyta > Magnoliopsida > Santalales > Viscaceae > Viscum > Viscum album. The sequence goes on from OY728138.1 coordinate 1,765,599,665, forward strand.
AACATAATCCTTATGTTCAGCCAATATGTGTTTTATCATTAAAATAATGAGGTTTTGGGTTTGTTTGACTTACTTTTCAAAGCATTAATGGAGCCCTCAAGACTTATTCAACACTTTGCCTTTTTAAATTAATTTCCATGGGAGTGTGACTCACCTCCACATAAGCAACCCTAATTTTTTAATAAGTTCGGACCTTGGAATTGTAAAATATTGTTTTCCTCTTTCCTTTTCCAGAAACCATGGGCAAATACCATGGGATGGTTTGTGGTTTGGATTATTTTAATATAAGGGGTCCCAAACCTAAATAATAAAGAATTCTCTCACCTTTCCTATATAAACCCACCCAAGCTCCCACTTCCTCCTCACTCAAATCCCTTGAAGTTCGTCCAACCTCTGACCTACACTCTCTAGAATCCTCTCAAGGTGCCCCATGCTCCCAAGAAGCCTCTCACAAGCCTCTCTCTAGCCTTTGGAAGCACACTTCCAAGTAAGGGGTTTTCTTCCTTTCTCATTTTTTTGTCAATTTTCCTTAAGTTGTATTTCCCTTTTTATTTCAATTATGAATGTTGGGGTGTGGTTTCGCACCTCCCCCATACTGCCCTCTTATTGTTTTAATGATGGTAGAACCCTTTCTCTCTCATTAAATTCCTCCCATGTACACCCGTTACTATGCCGAAATTCCGAAAGGAACTTCTCTCTCTTCTTTTACATTCAAGCAATACTTTTGTATCATGAATCTAAATTCCATTTCTATTGTTGGGACATGTATATATATGATCTCCTTACTGTCCATTACATGTAAATATGATGAGGAACCCCTTTCTCTCTCATCAACCTTTTTTATGAATTCTTATGTCACGTCGTTACGCTGCCGAAATCGCACCAATTTTCTAAGCCAATGTCTTTGTGTAGTGAATACCATTCCCATTTCTCCATCAAGGGTATTCACCTTTATGAAAATTTACATATTGATTATAAATTTTCATGTATGAATTCCACATTCCTTTATCGTGGAAGAAATGATTATGTTTTATGAATCCATGTTTTATGATCCATGTTGCACACTTATGCATGAAATGAAATGATTAAGAAGGGTGCGCCCTTTATAGCGCTCCAATGCATTGGGTAAAGTATAGTATCATGATACGTCATGTGCAATGAGTTTTTACTCATGCTAATTCAAGTGAAACAAGGGTTTACTCATGCTTCAAGTGCAATAAGGGTTTACTCATGCTCCATGTGCAATGAGCATTGGCTCATGCTAATTCAATGTTAAGTGTTGTTGCCACATTTCATGTTATGATTATCATGCTTTATCATGCGTTTATGTTCATGTTTCTCTTATGCTCTATTGATATTCCTATTGCCTAACATGTATTTTACTCCTCATGTTATTCATTGTGTACTCCCTAACTGGGCTTTATAGCTCACCCTTTTCTTATGCATGTCCTCAGGTTATCCCATGCAATTCTAAGTACGAAGGAATGTAGTGGTCATGTAAAGGATGTTTTAAATAAAGATGTTGTATTTAAAGTTTAAAGTTTTTATGTAATGATCCTAAGCCCCAAAGACACTAAACCTCTCGATCTTCTTTGTTGGATCAAGTGATGTTTTGTGTAATAAAGCATGTTTAAGTTGTAATAAAAAGCAGGGTTGTCATAAACATGGTTGTCGGGTCCTAGCCTGCCAGGTACCACCAGTTGCCCCACACACATGTGGTCCCCACCCAAGGGTCCACCGACATGCCTGAACGAGTCATATAACTAATGATAGTCCCCACAGGCCAACACATGTCCTTTCCAGTGTGTTTTGTCCTCACTCACACACACCCAGGGTAACTTCCCAGAAGGTTACCCATCCTGATCACTACTATCTGCCAAGCATGTTTAATTGTGGAGTTCTAAATAGGTAGGCTCCTAGAAATGGTGGTGCACCTTGTTGACATTAGTCATATCATTTATTTATTTAACCCTTTATCATTTGGGGATTTCACATTATCACCCACAATCAGATAGATAACATACCAAATTGGGGGGGGGGTCTCTCAATAGTTTTCATGTTATATTGGGTATTGGCATGGTCGATTCAATTAGTCTCCATGCACTGGTTTGAGAATTCAATTTTGAGTGGGTGCATGCTAAGTATCTGGTGTTCGATATTTCCAGGAAGAAGAAAATGGATGACAGGTCTCATGCACATTGGGAAGCTAAAAATGAGACAACATATTTATAAGTGAGGGAGAAAAAGCATGTATTCATCCTCATCACTCCAAATAAGGTCATCGACTGCCTAAAGGCCAAGATGGCAGAAACCGAGGCTACAGTGATGGAGGAAGCTTCTTTAGTGGATAGGTGATTGTTCGACTTAGAAAAAAAATTATATTTGGGATTAATATTTTTTCCCAAATATGAGGAACATGTGTCCTAATTTTAGGAGTGGGAGTGGACACTTTAGGCCCCTTACTATAGGTCGGTCAAGCTCAAGAACAAGATTGATGTGGTAGAGTCGTAGGGGGCTCTTTTCTGTAATGACAGCAACGCTCCACAATGTTCATGAACCTCTCTTCCTCAATATTCATATCATTAAAAAAATTATATGCCTAGAATTATTTCTATTTTATCACATTTTTCAACCACACATCAGCCAAGGGATGGGACATCGACGGGTGATCCCTCCAACGACGCGCAATCATCTTCTTCTCTCCGTGATAAAAGATGAGACGTATTTTCCTTGGGTGCACACCAACAATGACAGAAACGACGCCATCGTCGGCGGATCATGACAACTGCGAACTTATTTTTGCGGTAGGTCTTAATTATTTTGTTCGAGTATATTTATCATTCTTCATTGCCTAAATATTGGCTGCTTGATATCGTCATAACAGGAGGAGATTGGAACACACAAACATGGCCTATTCTCCTCCCTTTTTTCTTGTTGATCATTTTTGAGATTTTAGGCGAAGGCGGCGCAGTGTCGTTGAACCGCGCGGGGACGGAGAGGACCACGGCTGGAGCAGGCCATCGTGTGGGAGCGCGACGTCGTCGTGCAGCACCGATAAGGACCCAGGAGGCCACGACCACGAGCGGGCTGTGGCGGTGGTGCGCAGCACCGTCGCGCCGAGCCGATGAGATGATCTGCGGCCTTAGGCCACGACGGACCAGGCAGGGGTGGCCGGCCAACCGGTCACCGACATCTCCAGGAGGCGGGACATAGAAGGGGTCCCGCAGTGGCTCACAACCGGCCGGCCATAAAGGTCAGCCGTTACCAGGAAAACCAGGGGGTGTAACCACCCCCCCCCCCCCCCCCCCGACAAGAATTTAGGGCAGACCCCACTGGGTCCTCCATTTTCTGGAAAAGGGGTCTCACCCCACTCGGTCAGCGCCGAGCTGCAGCTGGCATTCGAGCCAGGCCGCAGGCCGCACGGGCTGGGCCGGCCGTGCCGGCCGGGCCGGACCGCCCCCAGCTGCGAGCCGCGCCACGCTAGCTGGTCCGAGCCATGCCCAATTGGGCCAGACCTAGTCCCGGGTCGGGCTGGCCCAGGGGATATTGGGCTGGGTCGGACCGGGCCCAGATCCCTTATTTTCATACCAGGTTCTTTCAAATGCTCATATCTTGGGCTATGGACTTAAGATCGACGTACCGTTAGTTGCGTAGGGATATTTTGATTGAGACCATAGTTTCGGTATTTTACACTCGAGATGTCGGCAATGTTTGGGTATGGCCTGGTTGGTACGATCCTAAAACCAATCGGGCCCTTAGAGCAGAAACGCTTATAACTTAAGGACCGGACGTCCGAACAACCTGCCATAAAATATGATGAATTCCACTTGATGAGATGGTTCTTTTAGATTACTCCGCTCGAGGTTTGGATGGCTATGGATATCGGCCAGGTTAGAAATGAGTGAATTTCTAACCGGGCCCCTTGGACAGAAAAGCCTATATCTCTCAGACTGGGCGTCTGATTGACGCGATGTCTGTCCAGTTGAGTTCCTATTGATGAGAAGGTACTTTGTGATACATCAACTCTGTACTTCATGATATTTGATGTAATTCCCTCTTGGTTCATGGAGCGGACCCTCTCGGAATCGAGCATGCTGTGTGCGGGAAACCTAGAGCTGGCTGTGACTGCGACGACGATGACGACTGTACTTGGATCCTACGTGGGTTCGGCAGTGCGGATGAGTGTACTTGGATCCTCCGTGGGTTCGGCAGTGAGGAAGATAGTACATGGATCCTATGTGGGTTCGGTAGCGATTGTTACTGTACTTGGATCCTACGTGGATTCAGCAGTGATTACTTCTGTACATGGATCCTAAGTGGGTTCGGCAGAGGAGATGATTCAGAGGCTACAACTATCATCTCCACCCCACTTCGTGAGTAGTATACCTGTGTGAGATGAGTTTTGTCTTTCAGTCATTATCATCATTGTGATTAACTTTCATTCTTGTGTGGACTGGGATGTACTTTCCTGTGCGGACTGGGTTGTACTTGCGCTCTTGAGTTGGAGCAGAACTAGAATTGATAACATAGGTATATGTATGGGAATATACCTAAGTAGATTTGGTTGATACTTCATGTTTATATCTTTTTTTGTGGTATATCCTTTAGGGATTCTGGGAGACCATAGGGAGTCTTGGGGTGCCTACTGAGTATCGTATACTCACCCCTGCACAGGTTATGCCTGCACTACGTTGTGTAGGATACAGACGACAGACAAAACTGATCGAGGTGGAGTCTTCTGGTGCGGGATGGTATCCGGAGGTGGACTATCAGGAGGGATGTACACAGAGCAGACATCCAGAACCGAGGACATGAGGAGACCATCATTACCCACCCTTTAGGTCGGATAGCTAGAGGACGACTCTGTGGTTGCTGATTTACAATACTGCTACTGTACATTCTTTTCAGTTGTACTGTACTTTCAGTTGGTTTTGTATTCTGGCCCATTTAATTTTCAGCACTTAATTTTGTACTCAGTTTACTTAGTTTTTACATCAGCTTTCATTCTCTGTTGTTTTGCTAACTTATAAAGGCAATGACTTCCATTTTTATCGGGATTTACGCCTTTGGTGCTAGTCTCCAGCCCCTGGCCTGTGGAAGGCGGGCATGGGGTAGTCATGGAACGGGACCTGAGGACTGGTCATGAAAAATTGGTATCAAAGGTGTCAGTTCTGCAGTAGAACTCAAGACTCTAATAATTTCTTCTATGTGAAGCTATAGTTTTAAGGGTATTGCGTGTGGTTATCAGTCCAAGGAGTCCAGTTTTGGTGCGGCGGCCGATGTATCCATACACCATGACCCTGACTTCTGATTTCTGACTCAGTGCACGAAAACATTGATTGCATGTGTGTTTTAAAAGTATTCTTTGTCAATAATTTGTGTCAGCTCACCAGGTATACTATATTAACCATGGAACATCTTTTTATTTTTAGGATGGCTCCACGACGGCAGCCAGCTAGGGTTCCAAACTTTGTGAGAGATGGCCTCCCACCAACTGGTGAGGCCACGGTGCAGGGACCCATTACATGAGAGGCACCGAAGGTACCTTTACCCACCGAGCCACCAATGCCACCATCCCCAACAGCGGAGAGTGCACGTCGCCTGAGTGCGCTGCACGAGTTTCAACATCAGAGGCTGCCCAGGTTCTGCGGAGAGACGGACCCTCAGGCAGCCGAGGATTGGCTGGAGGCTATCGTCCGAGTCTTCAGATTACTAGGGACACCATCTTACCTCATTTTGATCCTTGCGGAGAGTCTCCTACATGCAGCAGCCGGTAGATAGTGAATCCTGATGCTCCATGTGCACAACGAGGAATCACTACTTTAGACGGACTTCGAGACCCTATTCTACTCGGAGTTTTTTTCCGGCCACCCTCCATGCGGTGTGAATCCAGGAGTCACTATAGTTTTGGTAGGGCAGCATGTCAGTAGCCCAGTACTCGGCGAGATTATTGATCTCTTGTGCTACTCCACAGACACGGTAAGAGACCCATTTTTTTTGGGCCCAGACATTCGAACAAGGACTGAGGCATGAGATCAGGGCTTTGATGATCTCCCTCAGCATTCCAACGTAGGAAGGTGTACTAGAGAAATCCCTTATTGTGGAGAGATTTCTTCCTGAGACTACAATAGTAGCGAGGCCTACCGTAGGGCGACACGTAGCAGAGTCTTCTGCAGCCGACAGTAAACAGATGTCACAGAGGTCTAAGAAGACTAGACCATCATGTGGGCCACCACAGGATATGGGTTTGGAGGTGCGGGGAACATGCAGCAGATCCAGTCATATGAGAGGCAGAAATTTCTATGCATGCGGCGAGCTTGGCCAAATGGCTCGTGACTGCCCGACTCTCTATGCAGAGGAGAAGCAGACAATTGAGGGACCACCCAGGCAGAGGCAGAGGATCGGGAATGGCTATCAGGCAGGAGTCGGCAGACGAGGCAGAGGAGTTGGCCGAGCAGCGGGTGGTAGGAGACAAATTGAGGCTCTACCACCACCACAACCAGAAGGTCCACCCTGACCACAGGGAGCTGGAGGACAGAGGCAGCCTCAACTTCAGGCTGTGGAGGCTTGTGAGCACGGAACACCTGAGATGATTCGAGGTACAATATGTGTCTACTCCACCCTTGTTGCAGTTCTTATATACACATGAGTGAGTCATTATTTTATTGTCGATTCCTTTTATTCGGTGCTCGGAGATTCCGACAGAGCCGTTGGCTCGATCCTTATGGCTAGAGACTCCTACAGGAGAAGACTCAATGATTACGCACTAGTTCTGGCAGTGTGAGCTTACTCTAGGAGGCGAGAGCTTCGGCTGGGATCTTCTTGTAGTGGCATCGAGGCCATACGACGTCATCGTGGGCATGGATTGGTTATCTACAGTAAATGCTTAGATCGATTGTAGTAGGAGAAAAGTGCGGTGTGTCGGCACAGATGGGAGTTGGTTCAACTTCACTGGAATGAAGGGAGACTTTGTAGTAGAGGATGGACTTAGGGAGAGGAGAGGGCAGTCAATCACACATCAGTTGGCTAGTATCATCCTAGGAGCAGTTGATGTTCGGAGTCTGATTTTTCCTGTAGTGGTGGATAAGTATGCGGAGGTTTTTCCTGACAATGTTCCAAGACTACCTCCTCCAGAGAGGTAGACTTCTACATTGACCTATACCCTAGGACAGCCCTGATATCTACTCCAACATATCATATGGCTCCCACTGAGCTTCGTGAGCTACGGGTGTAGTTGGTGGACTTGTAGGGAAAGGGATTCATTCGACCCAGTGTTTCACCCTGGGATTCCCCGATTTTGTTCGCCAAGAAGGCAGACGTGAGCTTGCGACTGCGTGTCGACTCCCTTATCCTGAACCAGGCGACCGTGAAGAACAAGTATCCACTTCCGAGGATTGAAGACCTCTTTGATCAGCTCAAGGGAGCACGCTGGTTCTCGAAGATAGACCTCAGGTCAGGCTATCATCAGCTCATAGATCGAGACGAGGATGTGCAGAAGACGGCCTTCAAGTGTCGGTATGGACACTATGATTTCTTGGATATGCCTTTTGGCATAACCAACACTCTTGCAGTGTTAATTAGTCTCATTAATAGGATCTTATAGCCTTACCTCGATTGATTTGTAATAGTCTTCATCGACGACATTTTGATTTACTCGACTAATGAGGAGGAGCACCCCTACCACTTCCGGGTTGTACTGGACACACTCCGAGAGAACCAGCTTTATGGTATGCTCTTGAAGTGCCAGTTCTAGATTTGAGAGGCCCACTTCTTGGGTCATGTCATCTCTGAGGTGGGAGTTGCGGTGGATCCTACGAAGATCAAGGTAGTACTTTCTTGGGATCCACCCAGGAGTGTAACGGAGGTGCGACTTTTCCTAGGTCTTGCTGGGTACTATCAGAGATTTGTGCCAGACTTCTCTAGAGTTGTAGAAACACTTTTAGCATTGAAGAAGAAGGTAAAACCATTCCTGTGGTCAGATAGATGTCAGCAGAGCTTCCAAGAGCTGTGACATAGATTGACCAGTGCACTCATCTTGAGGCTACCAGAGGAGGGAGTAGGGTACGTAGATTACTACGACACATCAGAGACCGGACTCGGGTGTGTCCTGATGCAGGAGTGGGCAGTGATCGCTTATGGTTCATGAAATTTGAGGCATCATGAGCAGAACTACGCTAACCATGACCAATAGTAAGCAGTAGTGTTCTTCACCTTGAAGATGTGGCGGCACTATCTGATGGGCCAGCGCTTTATTGTATACTCTGACCACCGGAGTCTCAGGTACATCTTCTCACAGAAGGACCTAAACCTGAGGAAACAACGATGGATCAAGTTCCTCCAGGACTATGACTTTGAGATAGTCTATACTCCTGGGAAGGGGAACATAGTAGCTGATGCTCTCAGCAGGAGGACGGGCATTCAGCTACTTGGAGAGGTGACAGAGCAGTTAGCTTCTTTGCAGATATCCTTCATGGATAGAGATGGAGCAGCCTTTCTATAGTCTCTCACAATCACTCTTCCATTACAACAGTGGTTCAGAGAGACTCAACATGGGGACTTTGACTATGAGACACGATGTGAATAGATATCCACAGGACAAGCACCTGATGGATTTTCTGTATGAGGAGAGCATGTCATCCTTTTCAGAATATGTACCATGGTACCAGTTGTGTTATAGGAGGAGCTGTTGAGGGAGTTTCACACTTCCCCATTGGCGGTATATCCAGGAGTAGCAAAGATGTACTAAGATCTCAGATGAAAACATTGGTGGCCTTGTATGAAGAAGGTTTTGGCAGAGTTCGTTTCACGATGCCTCGACTTCCAACAGGTGAAGGAGGAGCACCAGGTTCCACCAGGCTTGGTACAGCCCTTAGAGGTCCCAGAGAGGAAGTGGGACGGGGTATCCATGTATTTCGTGATAGGGCTTCCATGTACTTATAGAGTACATGATTCCATCTGGGTGATTGTCGACCCACTCACCAAGACGGCCAACTTCCTACCTATCAGTGATCAGGGATCAGTGGAGTGCATGGGACACCTATACATTAAGGATATCTTACAGCTTCATGGTGTTCCATCATCTATTGTCTCCGATCGAGATGCCCTCTTTACATCCCTACTTTGGAATGGGTTGTAGTAGGCATTTGGGATGCATCTATGCCTTAGCACCTCCATTCATCCTCAGACGGATGGCCAGAAGGAGAGGGAAATTCAGACACTCGAGGACATTCTCTGTGCATGGGTCTTTTACTTTGGTCGTAGCTGGGAGGATCACCTGCCCTTGGTGGAGTTTGCATACAACAACAGCTACGACTCCACCATCGGGATGGCACCATACAAGGCATTGTAGGGTCGACCATGCAGATCACCTCTATGTTGGACTGAGCCTGGCAAGTCAGCACTTGTAGGACCAGAGATGGTCTTGGTTATGACGGAGAAGGTGCAAATCGTCCACGAGTGGATGAGGACTACACAGAGCAGACAGAAGTCCTATGCTGACAGGAGGTTGGGACCACTATAGTTTGAGGATGGAAACCATGTTTTCTTACGGGTCTCATTTCGATGTGGATTACGAATATTTGGCCAGGGCGGCAAGTTACCTCTGTGCTCCATCGGACCATTCCAGGTTCTCAGTAGGGTAGGCGAGGTGGCTTATCTTCTGGATCTTCCACCTCAGTTGCACCGACTGCACAATGTCTTCCATGTATCTCAGCTGAGGAGATATGTGCAAGACCCGATGCATATCATTGGTCACGGGGAACTGGACATCGATGACGGGGAGACATTTGCGGAGGTCCCGATGGAGATCAAGGATCGACAATATCGGGTCCTACGTGGGTGATCAATTCCTCTAGTGCACATTACTTGGCAGCATGATAACCTCTAGAAGAGCACATGGGAGCGGGAGGCTCAGATGCATGCACAGTACCTTCATTTTTTCCCTAGTTTATGATGTACCTTTATGGGGACGTAAATAATTGAGGTGGGTGTAATTTAAAGACCATTAAATTTCAACAAAATATTTTTCTTAAATTCTTTGGTATTTTATGAGTACGTTGTTTCTGACGGCACATAATTCCGAGTCCCGGTGTTCCCGGAATCAATTTCTGAAGTTTAACTCGAGTACATTCAATAAACGAACGATCGGGATTTTCTATCTTTTGAACCGGTGCTCGGAATAGAAATCTGAGGGCACCGATGAGTTCGCAGTGCCGGTAATTTCTTAAGGGGACCTTTATCACAGTTGCGTTTTATGCGGGTTTGGAATTAATTTTTGGGGGAAATAGTTTAAAATAAATAAAATTGGTGGCACAATTTTATTTTTATGGTTTGTGGTTAATTTCTCCCAAATGGAGTTGAAGGTGGGGCCCACACCCACATAACCTCCCATGGGAGGATATTTTGTGGGGTGGGGCCCCCATGTGACCTAACCTCTTGATCTTCCCTAAACCTTTTAAACCCCCCATTAAACTCTTTGTGTTTAATGTTGTCAAACACCATGTATTTAATTGGGTAACTTCTACAATCCCCACTCTCCCACTTTAATTCATTCCAACACACACTTAATCAATTAATTGAATTAAATGTTTGAATTTTTTAAAATTTCAATGCAATGCATGATTTAATAAAATAAGAGAAGACTTGTTTTATTTTGGGGGTTGGCTTGTTTTGTAAGGATTTTGGGAGAGATCCTTTGTGTGAAGAAAGAAAGAAGCTCTTCCTTCGTTGAAGAATGTCATCCTCTTAAACGAAGAACGACTCGGTGACCTCGGTTTCACCATCCACTTATTCCTTCGTGACAAGGGAGGGCACATCGACGCGGGAGCTCTCTGATGACACGCAATCATCTTTTTCTCTCTGTGATAAAAGCGGATATGCCTTTTCCTCGGGTGCACACCAACGATGATGAAAATGACACCATCGTCCGTGGTGCTTGACAACCGCGAACTTCTTTTCGATGTAGGGGTTAATTATTTTGTTTGAGTTTATTTATCTTTCTTCATTGCCTAAAGATTGGATGCTTGATATTGTCATAACAGGTGGAGATTGGAGCGCACAAACACGGCCGATTCTCCTCCACTTTTTCTTGTTGATCATCGTTGACGTTTGATGAGAAGGCGGTGCAGTGTCGTTGCACCGCATGGGGATGAAGAGGACCGCGGACGGAGTGGGCCGTGATGGTGGTGCACGGCGTCGTCACGCCACACCGGTGGGGCTAAAGGAGGCCGAGGTCAGGAGCTACCTGCGGCGGTAGTAGGTGACGCCATCACGGTGCGTTGGTTAGTGGAGCCGTAAGCTTAGGCCATGGCGGACCAGGCAGGGGCGGCCGGCCAACCAGCCGCCGGCATCACGAGGAGGCAGGACCCAAAAGGGGTCCCACGGCGGCTCACAATAGGCCAGCCATAAAGGACGACCGTTACCAGGAAAACCGAGGGGGTGTCACCCTCCCCCCCCCCCATGACCATCATTTAGGGTGGACCCCACTGGGTTTGCTGTTTCTAGGAAAAGGGGGCGCCCATCGCGCCCCGCTCGGCCAGCACCAAGCTTCGGCCGGCTTTGGAGCCAGGCCGCAGGCCGCACGGGCTGGGCCGGGTCGCACTCGGCCGCGGGCCGAGCCGCGCCAGTCGGGTGGGGTCGTGCCCAGCTGTGTGCTGGGCCGCGCCCAATCAGGCTTGACCCATACTCGGGTCGGATCGACTCGTTTCAGGCCGACCCAAGGATATTGCACGAGGTCGGACCAGGCCCAGACCCCCTATTTTCGGACAAGGTTCATTCAAACACTCATATCTTGGGCTAAGGACATCATATCGATGCACCGCCAGTGATTATTGATCCTTGGATCGAGACGGTCATTTCAGTATATTACATTCGATGTTTTGGTGAAGTTTGGGTACAACCGGGTTGGTTCGAACCCAAAACCAACCGGGCCCCTGGAGCGGAAATGCTTATAACTTAAGGAGCGAACGTCCGAATGACGGGCCATCAAATACGATAACTTCCTCTTGGTGAGATGGGTCTTTTGGCTTACTCCACTCAATGTTTAGATGAATATGTATATCGGCTGGATTAGAAATGACTGAATTTCTAACCGGGCCCCTGGGACGGAAAAACCTATATCTCTTAGACCGGGCGTCCGATTGATGCGTCATCTGTCGTGTTGAGTTCCAATTAACGAGATGGAACTTTTTGATACATAAAATCTGGACATAGTGACAGTTGAGGTAACTCCCTCTTGGCTCGTGGAGCGAACCCTCCCAAAATCGAGCGTGCTGTGTGTGGGAACCCTAGAGATGGCTGCGACTACGATGACGATGACGACTGTACTTGGATCCTACGTGGGTTCGGTAGCGAGGACGGCTGTACTTGGATCCTCCATGGGTTCAATAGCGATGATGACTGTACTTGGATCCTATGTGGGTTCGGCAGCGATGGTTATTGTACTTTGATCATACGTGGGTTTGACAGCGACAACTTCTGTACCTAAATCCTACGTGGGTTCAGCAGAGGAGATGGTTCAGAGGATACATCTATCATCCCCACCCCACGTCTTGAGTAGTATACTTTTGTGAGATGATTCATGTTTTTCAGTCATTTCCATCATTTTGATTGACTTGCTTTCCTATGTGGAATGGTTTGTGCTTTCCTGTGTGGACTGGGTTGTACTTGGGCTCGTGAGTTAGAGGAGAACTGGAATTGATGACTTAGGTATATCTATGGGAATATACCTAAGTATAGTTGGTTGATACTTCATGTTTATATCTTTTATTTGTGGTATATCCTTTGTGGATTCTGGGAGACATTCAGGAGTCCCGGGGTCCCTACTGAGTATCGTATACTCACCTTTGCACAGGGTATGCCCGCACTACGTTGTGTTGGATGCAGATGATAGACATCACTGATAGATGTGGAGTCATGTGGACCAGGATGGTATCCAGAGGTGGACTATCAGGCGGGACATACATGGAGCAGACGGCCAGAACCAAGGAGCTAAGGAGACCATCAGTACCCCCCCATCTGGTGGGATAGCTGGAGGATGACTTTGTGGTTGCTGATTTTCTTTACTGCTGTTGTACTTTCTTTTCAGTTGTACTGTAATTTCAATTGTGTGTGTATTCTAGCCCATTTACTTTTCAGCACTTAATTTTGTACTCATTTTACTTAGTTTTTACTTCATCTTTCGTTCTCTGTTGTGTTGTTTTCTTATAAACGCAATTCCTTCCCTTTTTATTGGGATTTACGCCTTTGTTGCTAGTCACCAGCCCCTAGCCTATGGAAGGAGGGCATGGGGTAGTCACGGCATGGGCCCTGAGGACGGGTCGTGACAATTCTAAACATGCACTAATTCATGAATTGGGAATCCCCAATGGAGTGTAATTATAACCAACAAAAAGGGAATTAAGATCATAAATCGAGTCTCCTGGGATATGGAAAACATAGAGGTGGTGTGGAGATAGAAGATAACTTCTGACCATGATCAAAACAAATCATACATTATAATTAAATTGGGGATATGGATAAAGAATGAGGACCTATAGATGGACATGGTTGAAATGTGGGTCGTATATCAAAACGACATCATAAGTCTCTCAGGGGGTGTTCCTAGGAGGGTTGGTGAGCCAGTATGGCATAGGACCAGGCCATCAAGGAGATCCCATTATGATGTGGGGGATCATAAGGATACAAATAGAGGGACAATAGATGTGTGGAGATAATGTGATAGAATTTTCAAATGGAGTCCATACCTCATGGAATTGCTCCATCTTGGCATTGAGAAAATTTTGTAGGTATATCAATTGTAACTATGAAAGGGCTCATCTTATAGTGGGATCATCATGTCAAATGTAAAATTATGGTCAATGAACATGAATGAAGTGATGCGTGACATTTACAAGAAGAAATGGATCATTTGGTAAGGGTATATGATGCTCCATGGTTTTATGTCATGCAATAAAAAAATGTAAACATAATTTAAGGTCATATAAAAATTATAATGAACATCCCTTTCAACTTCATATAGTGAGGATGATGAATAAGTAGTTTAATTTCATATAGTGGGGATGGTGTATCACATAATTTAACATCACATGATTGGGTTTTCGGGATCTTATTTTAAGGTCATAATTTTTTGATAGAAGGGGGAAAATTGTTTATATTAATAATTCTCAGACAATTTTTTTCTCAAAGTGGATATTTGTAGAATAAGGGAAATAAAACAATAAGTTTTTAAGGAACCTACAAATTCACAAGAAAGAAATAATAATTTTAGAGTCATCTTGAATGTAGTTTATGGCTATGATGCATAGACCTTTGGGTGAGCATCCCAAAGGGGAATGTATGACATGGTAGGGTGATAAACCCAATATGCCTTTAGGGGAATGGAAATCCAAATATCATGACACACATTCTCATAGTGACATGAACATAGTTATGATTATTTGTCCATGGAAATAGGATCCAAGTTTAGGGTCTTATATTTTTTACCTGTTTAAAATATTTTATGGTCATGATGCTTGGACAATAAAATGGTGTGTCTCAGTGGAATACATGTGGTATCAATGTAAGATTACCCAACATGAATGTGTAGGATAGTATTATACTAAATATACACAAGAGGGGGGTGAATTGTGTCTTCTCATAAATCTTCTCGAGAACATGTTCTTCCCTTTATCTTTAATCTGGTAGATTAATGCAGTGAAAATATTAGGTACAGAGACACACGATGTATAGTGGTTTGGGAAACAGAAGGCCCCTAGTCCACTCCACCAATTCTCTAATTCATGATCTTGGTGATTTTCACTATCTGGTCCTCATTTCAACAAACCTTTCAACAACTGAGTACATGCAGTTGACACCTTTATAATCTAAGGCAAAACAAAGCCTTCTGGTTCACTCACAAAACCTAGACATTTTAGTACGAGAAGCAGGTTACTCATGAATTGAAAAGAAATATTTTTTTACTTTGAAAATACTTTCTATATGTTCTTCAAAATTTTAACAGCATGCAATTTACAATAGCTGGATCGTCACTTTCAGAAATAATGACCTTCACAAAAGAGTCGTTCTGAGTCGATGCTGTTATAGTAAATATAGAAATATAATTCACAACTTCAGTAGTAGTAGATTCATAGTAGATCTTCGATGTAGAATGAGTGAATCTTCTATTTTGATTATTCTTCTTCAATAAACAGAGCTTTGTCACTCCTTTTAATCAACATGCCTATATTTTTGATAGTATCTATTTTTCTTCCTTTTTAAGAATGATTGATTTTTTTAAAAACATCTCTCCATTTTTTTTGTTCAGAAAAGCTCATATATAATAATAATGAGCACTTATCCTAAAAATTTAGATCCAAAAAAGTTGCCTTTTGACTTGCGATATTCAAACAATTAAATTTACCGAGTAGTCGTAACTTCCTTAAAGACTCAGCATAAAAATCTCCTTTTAATTCAATATTTGAACCATTGATAAAACATCTTTGAATCAGTCAAAGTCACACTTAAAAAACAGCTTTAAATCCAGCATGAAATCAGCCTAATAATAATCTTGCTGATCATTGCAAAATAATATCGACTTTAAACTCTTCAACACAAAATGTAAGGTTGAGTTGTATAGTATGAATCTTCTTAACATAACGTAGATCATAAAATTAAGGATGATGACGTATCCTTCACATGTAAGATTGTCAATGTATGGTTGATCACAAACATAATCTTCATGTCACTATCTTTAAACGTAATTGTTGGCGCCAAATTTTGGAAGGAAGAAAAGGCCCCATGATGTCCCCACAGACTGCCTCACAAAGCCCTTTCTTGGAGTCCCCCCAGCACCGCGACCGTCATGAAGCGAAGGAGACAGGACACTCCACGAATGCATTTGACGTTTGAGAGCGTGCTGCAAAGCCACCCGACCCCTTTTCGTGCTGCTTGAGCCCTAATCTACAGTGCTTTTGCCTATAAATACTAGGCTCCCCCTAAGCTCTGAGGACTGACAATATGACATTTCAGCTTCTCATCTACCGATTCTCAAAGCACTCTTCCACTCGGAGAACCATGAGCTACGCGAGGCACTTATGCTTTGCGAAGTGCCTCCCCATTGTCTCGTTTTGATCCCCTCCTTCAAGAGGGATGCCTTTCGAAAACCCAATGGGCTTTCGCGAAGGAATGGGATCCCCAAGGGCACACAGGTCATTGCGGAGCATTTATGCTTCGTGAAGCACCCTTCATGTACAATTGATCCATTTTCTAAGGCAGGATCACTATACTTCGCGAAGCACACAGCTTCTCGAAACTTTTCACCGCGAGGCACCTTTGCTCCGCATAGCTGTGCATCACAAATTCCCTTCCACTTCATGAATCACCTCCCATTTGAACCTCCACCCCAGGCTAAGGATAAGGCTCCCCACTTCATGAATCACACCACATCACAAGTTCCCTACGCCACGCAGAACAACAGAGCTCCATAAGGCCCCTGCCTATGGACCCCTCTGCCTGGCTGATCCATTTCCCATGCGACCCTCCAGGTTGGCATGATGTGACTTCAAAGTCCCCTAGACGATACCGCTCGTAGCACAGCTATGCTTAATGCTTCATCTCATAGGCACGCTAATGGCTATTGCTTCTTCACATAGCCACGCTGATGTGGACCCCTAGATTGTTTTCTCTGCGACACCCCCTCAGTACGGCCTTGCCGAAGCCTTCCCTCTAACAATGAGAAGAGGGTACCGGTTATGTAATTCATAGGGGTGCGGAGAAAACCCACCTCATCCAAGATTCAAGATGTTAAACTGCCACGAACATCATTCTCAACACATGAAATTAAACTATGACCTGACCCCATGCCTCACACGCAGGGTCCCCGCACCTAGGTCATTCTACACACCCTCATAGTCTCCATAGGGGATGATATCCTCCTTCTTGGAGTTGAGTTTGTCTACAGGGAAGGGCATCCATCTTGTTATAATACCCTAGCTCATCCCACATGAGGTGTCACCCCTACTCCTCCTCACATCCTCAGTACCAAGGCTAGTAGAGGGCGTGATAGGGAACAGGGCCTCCATCCCGGAGTAAGTCACAATCCCCCTATCCCAATGCGCTTTGTCTCCATAGGGCCTCTATCCTGGAGTAAGTCCCACCATCGTGGGATGCTCAATGCATAAGCCCCCCTCCTCACATCCCACGATTACACCTTTTGCGACCTGATCATAAGGTCCCTGCTGCCTCTTGTTTCTCACACTGAGCATGACTCATGTGGGATTAGAGTAAGAACTAACCATGAAAACCACAATGAACTATGTGGACTTTGATCCATGTCAAGGCATGGTATGTCGGTATCCTCCACAAGGTTCAACCCCACACCCCAGTCGTTCGGACCCCCTTCATGTTGGTTCACCCTCGTCCTGCATGATGTTAAACAATTTCTCGCCCTTGTCCTGTATGATGTTAAACTATATACCCGAACTATAGGGACTTTGATCCATGTCAGGCCATGGTATGTAACAATCCTCCATGAGGATCAATCCCAAGAACCATTGTCCACGACCATCCCCTCATCGGTGCACCAAGCCCCATAAACACATTTCTGAATTACGTGGTCTTTGATCCATGTCAAGGCATGGTACGTAGGAAGCCTCCACGAGGTTCAAGTCCGACATCCACCTAGACCAAGGTCCTTATTCACGTCGGTTCTCTGACACACCCCTTCTTGGACTATGTAGTCTTTGATCCATTTCATGCCAAGGTACGTAGGAAGCCTCTCTGATGTTCAAGCCTACCACCAGGGGATCCCCGGGTCCACATTCACGTCATTTCTCTAACGACACACCACCCGAACTACATCGAATTTTATCCATGTCAAGGGATGGTATGTAGGAAGCCTCCCTGTGGTTCAAGCCTATAACCCATCAGACCAAGGTCCTTGTTCACATAAGTTCACCAACACCCACACCCTTCCCAAACTACGGGGACATTGATCCATGTCAAGGCATGGTACATTGGAATCCTCCCTTAGGTTCAATCCCATCACCCGTCGGACCAAGATCCTTATTCACGTCGGTTCACCGACACCCACACCCTTCGCGAACTACGGGGACATTGATCCATGTCAAGGCATGGTACGTAGGAAGCCTCCACGAGCTTCCAGCCCACCACCCAGTTGTTCCAACCCCGTTCACATCAGTTTTCCCCCATCCCACATAACGTTAAACTGTATACCAGAACTATGAAGACTTTGATCCATGTCAATGCATGGTACGTAGGAAGTATCTTCGAGGATCAGGCCCAAAACTATCATCCATCCTGACAATTACTTGGGCCACCACATCCTGGTGAGATCATGCCACTTAATTCCCCTCCACAGCATTCAGGGAGCCACCCACATGTTGGCCCTAATATCGGTGTTCCCTCCAAGGTGGTTCCTCAATCTGATCCACTCTAATCAGTGTTCTGGTCTATCTGATCCATCCCAGCTGGACGTTAAACTCGTGGAATTCCCTATGTTAAACATGATAAGCTGAGTAATACCTCGGAGACATCCCTATGGAATAATTTTCCATGCGTTCGATGTGGGATGCCTCGGGCTTCCATGCCCTTGAGAAGCCCTATAATAAGGGAAAGAAGAAAGACACACCAACCCCCAGCGTCCTGACGTGCTAGTGATGCCCATCATGAATACTCCTCTAACCGAAGATCAATTCCTTGGCAAGACCCCTTGGAATCTCCTGACAGAAGTAGCGTAATTAACTGTTGTCCATGAAAATATGGCGCTGGGAAGAGTTTCATGAACAACATATTAAATCTATGAGGGAGACCCAGATCAGGTGTTGAGTTCTAAGGAGGAATCCACAGAAGGAATAACCAACATCCCATTATCCCGTTTCAATCAAGGAGTAGATGTTCCTAAACAAGGAGCGAATGTCACCCGCCTTTGGAAAGCGGGAATGCTGGGTAACAAAAGCAGTGCCTGTCGCACTCAAGCAGACGGACGTGCGCGCCCCAGTGAAAGCTTCCGAAATAGTAAGGTTGAAAAATATCCATACTTTTTTAAGCTTCCAAATGAAAGATACTTGATCCATTTTTTCTATGAACGTATGGTTGTTTACAAAAGTAAGGTTGATGAACCATACTTTTGAGAAACAAACGTAACATTTAACACTTACGTACGATTCTCCTTCCATACTTTTCTAATATCCCAAACGTAGGGTTCCATCCTAACATAGGGTTCTTTTTCATACATTTCTGATAACATGTGGTTCATTATCCATACTTTTATCTTATATCATAATGAATAAGCCTCATTCAATCCATACAATATATTTCTCCATGTAGGGTATGAACAGTGTTTCCAGAACATGCTAAAGAAACCCCCGAATATGTACAGCAAGAATAGTGTTTCCAGAATGCATTAATTGTGAATACCTTAGAAATTATTTCACATTGTTCAAGAATCTAAATATTTCATCTAGAAACTAAAATATAAGGAATAATAAATTCCTGAAATATTCTTAAAAAATAAATTCATTAGAAAATAATTATGGGTATTTGTGAGCTTCAAAAGCATCATAGATATATAGAGTATTGTTCTCAACAATATCCCCCTTTAAATAACAACATTATGGATTTTTGAAAACAACACATTCTCAAAAATATACCCCTTTTTGATGATCACAAAACCCATAAAATAACCAATGAAATTAACTTACAAAAAAAATTAATTACAAATTGTTTTGAATTTTGAAAAGATAAATACTATGTTCGATTTAATATAAATTTCTCCCTTTAATTTATCCATTTTCATTTCTCTCCCAATAAAAATAAATAAAAAATTTGAAATGTTGTGTTTACCCAAATTTCTCCCCCTTTTGTGATATCAAAAAGAATGAAAAAATATGGAATATAAGACAGATTAATGCAACACTGAACGTAAGTAAATACTATATGTAACAGTTTATCAATTAGTGAATGTGGATTACTAGATTAGCTAAACAATGATTGTAAAACAAAATAAATATAATGAAATAGATTTTCTTTAAAAAAACTAAATTGAGAAATACAGTAATGATTGTTTTGTCAGGGGTCAGATAGAGTCTATCTAATTTGAATGACTGTCGTGATTTCGGATATATGTTCCCTGAGTCTTCTCATCATTCCATCACCTAGACCAACAATAATATCCATGTTCTCTTGAGTGATATGAATGTCTTCTACGAGGTTGACTCTGAAAACTCGTGTAATATTTATTCCTTCTACAAAAATAAAGAAAACTTCTCTATAAATTTATTTAAGAAAAATCTGATTCCTAGTTCATTTGTGGTGAGCTGATCAACCAAAAAATTCAGATTGTATAACAAGACTCATAAAAGATAAATTTTGCATTTAAGATATTGAAATATGTCATTCATGTTGCTCATTACATGTATGATATCCTGCAACCATCTGATTAAATCATGGGAACTAACTGATCCACTAGCATCACTAGTCCTGAGAGATGCAAATTCTGTCTCCATAAATAATTTGGATCTAAAAAATATGACTTCATAACCATTTCAGACATTAATCTTTCAACCGCATTCAGCATATCCTTATTAAAAATTTAAAATTCATTCTTGGAAGCTGCCTATTTCTGTATCCTCTGGAATTTTAGTTGTTCCTTTTGCAATTCTCTCCTCAGAGCAGCATTCTCTTGCTCTACGCTCAGCAATTTTGGGTAAATTTCTTCAACTTCCTCTGTTTCTGTTTCAGGGGTACATTGTGATTGATTTTAAATTTTAGAATGGAATGGATTTACCAACACTAGAAGAAAGGATTCAACATCTTATTTCTCCTTAGCTTCTCTAAATGGTTAATCCACAGATTTTTCCTCTAAGTCTTTTCTAGACTCTTACATAGAAAAATCCTTTTAAATAAAATCTATTTGTACTTCTAAAGGATTTTCATCCTATATATCAGGAATCACTTCTTCTATTTGAATATCTTGAAGAATTTTACATTTAGCAAATTGTGGAATGGGCACTTCTACTCCAGGAACTGCCTCTTGTTCAATAGCAGCTTCAGCTTCAGGTTCTGTTCTTTCAAAATCAATTCTTTCAGTCTCATCTTCTGTAACAGCCACATCGTTTTCATGAGTCTCTCCTACATCTTCTTATTAAATTCCAAATTGAATCTGAGGTCCTTAAATGGGGTTTTACACCTCAATAATATCTTCTATTTCTTTTCCAAAAGAAAATTCTCTTCTAAAACTGTAAGAGAGTAAATCTCTTGTTGTCAGTACAGGGGAAACATGTTCCTCATTAACAGTTCTTTTTCATTGATTCTGAAGGCCCACCTGAATTATTTCTTCTTGAGTGTCTTCAGTTTCAAATCTTATTCTTATTGCAGCAATACTTACTCTCAATATAGCATGTCCCTCTTTAGACATAGCAGACTGAGCTTGAGCACTATCTTCTTCTTCCTCAGCTCCTTTTGGAAAAAGATTCCCTTTTAATTTTCTGTAAAAATTGACAATTTATTGTAATGTTCCAGCATTGAAACATTATTTTGATGGAATTTTACTCTGGAATCTACCAGTTTCACCATATCCTTTTTGATCAAAATTTTAGATATGAATCTACCAAAAGGGTAGAAATTCATTCTGGCATCACTATGACAGTAGTAACTCAGGTACCCCACCATGTACATAGGAAAATTTAATTTTATATCACTTAGAAGAAGATACATTATGTACATGTGAGGATATAAAATCTTCTCCATCTTTGAAATTCTTGGTGCTATCCATGTTTGTCCAAATTTCATAGGAACCTTCTGATCTGATTCCAAATCCATAAGGAACATTTTCCTTATGTTAGTAGAGCTAAACAGAAAAGAAATAATGTCTTTAGATTTATGGAAAAAATCTCTAATACTTTTCAAATAAAAATGAAACACTCCCTCATGAGGGCAGTTCAGTATCTGAGTAATTTCAACTAAAGAGTTCAAAAAATCTCAATCCTCTATCTTAGCTAGCATGGTGTCAGAATGATCTCCCAAACTGAATTGAACAGTTTTAATGAAATATCGAAGTTCTAACTCATAAAAAAATTCGGTATTTTCACTATTGAAGGTCTATTCGAGATTCTAATACTGTAGTGCTTGTTTTAACAATATGTTCATCTGAAATAGCCATTCTAGATCAATCACCTTTCGCTATAAGATTTTCATTCCGTAGGATAATTTTTTTCTTGGAATTTTTGGTCCCGGCCTCATCAGATCTCTTAGTCTTTTCAATTTATGTGAGAATCTATGAAGGTTTGAAGGTTAGGGTTTTACAGGTTCGAATATTAGGGTGGAAAAGCAGTGCTGCGGTTTCGAGGGTTCGAAAGTGTTTCAGTGGAAATGAAACGATTCAGAATTCGAAAGGTTTCTGACAGCCTTAATTCCGGTGTTTTCTTTAATCATTACATAGATTTTAAATATAAATAAATTTGATTACGTGGGGAAAATAAAAGAAAAAAAAACTTGTTCTTCTTGAAAAACAAATAATTAAATTATTTTAATCATTATTAAAATAAATAAACAACATAGTAAAATTAAATATTATGTAAAATTAAATATACCTAGATCCCACTTAATAAAATCAATCCTTGTAGAGGGAAGTGGTTTAGTACAAATATAAGCTAATTGAAATTGAGTACATAAAAATTCATAAGATATATCCTTTTTAAGAACATGATCTATTAGAAAATGATGTCTGATATCAATAGGTTTAGTTCTAGAATGATTAATAGGATTTTTTGAAATATTTATAGCACTAGTATTATCTCATAAAATATGTGTTTTATTAAAATTTAGTCAAATTTTTATAAGAGTGTTTTTCATCCACAACACTAGTGCACATAAAATACCAGTAGAAACATATTCTGCCTCAGCTGTTGACAAGGAAACTGAATGTTGTTTCTTACTTGACAATGAAACTAAGGATTTCCATAAAATGTGACAAGAACCTGAAGTCCTTTTCCTATCTAATCTACAACTCCCAATTTCTGAATCTGAATATGAAATAAAATTAAAATCATAATTTTTGGGATAAAGAGGATATTGATAAATAATTCCATTAAAATATCAACAAATTCTTTTAATAGAAGTTAAATGAGATTATTTAGGATTTCATTGAAATCTTGCACAAAGACATATAGAATACATTATATCTGGCATGCTAGTAGTAAGATATAATAAACTACAAATCATACCTATATATAACTTATTGCCAACTGATTTTCTAGTTTCATCCAAATCATGGTTTATATTAGTACACATAGGAGTTGTATATGTCTTGTGTTTTCAAGTCCAAATTTCTTTAATAAATTAGTAATGTATTTTATTTGATTCAAAACATTTCCATTTTTTTTTTGATAAATTTGATGTCCTAAAAAGAATTTTAATTCACCCATAATTCTCATTTGAAATTATTTTTTTATTTACTTTGAAAACTCATGACAAAGGGATTTATTAGTTAATCCAAATATTATATCATCAACATAAATTTGAAGCCATATAATTTTAGTATTTACAGATTTCTTAAAAAGTGTTGGATCTGCCATTCCAATAGTAAAATCATTTTTAATTAGAAATGAACTTAATATTTCATATCAAGATCTAGGTGCTTGTTTAAGGCCATAAAGAGCATTAGTATGTTTAAAAATAGAATCTAGTTTTTGAGAATTTTCAAAACCAGGAGGTTTCTCAACATTAACATCCTCCATTATATTACCATTTAGAAAGTCAGACTTAACATCCATCTGAAATAATTTAAATTTCATATGAGATGCATGGGCTAAAAGGATTCTAATGGCTTCTAATCTAGCTACATTTTCAAAGGTCTCATCATAATCTATACCTTCTTCCTGATAATATCCTTTTGATACAATTGTTTCTTTATTTCTAGTTATTATTCCTTGATCATCTTGTTTATTTCTAAAGACCCATTTGGTTCCTATTATGTGACAATTCTTTGGTCTTTTAACTAATTCCCAGACTCCATTTCTTTTAAACTAGTTTAATTCTTCTTGCATTGCTATCATCCAGCTTTCATCATCTAAAGCTTCTTCTATAGACTTGAAATCTAATTGGGATAGAAAGACAGAGAATTATACAAGATTACCTATATTTCATCATGTTTTTATTCCTATGTCTAAGTCACCTATTATAGTTTTCGAAGGGTTATTCATTTGGATTATAGTCTGTTTAGGTAGTACACTCATAGGTTCTGCAGTACCATTTTCTTCCGAACTGGACTGAAATTCATTTATATCATTTTCAAAATCAATTTTCAAGTTCTGGTGTATCATGTTATCATTACAGTTAGATTAATCCATTTGATCTTTCCTTTTCTCAAATGGACCAGATTCATCAAATTTCACATGAGCTAATTATTCAACAATTTTTGACTTCTTATTATAGATTCTATAATATTTGGAGGTAGATGAATATCCTATGAAAATGCCTTCATCATATTTTGGATTGAACATACCATGATTTTCCTTGGTGTTCACGATGTAAACCTTGTATCCAAAAACATTAAAGTAATTTAAAATAGGTTTTCTGTTATTCCAAATTTCATAAGTTGTATTTTTCAAAAAAGTTCTAATTAAAACTCTATTCATTATATAGAAGGCTATGCTTACAGCTTCTGTCCAAAAATATGTGAGAATGTTGTATTCATTTAGCATAGTCCTAGAAATTTCTTGAATAGTCCTATTTTTTATTTCAACAATTCCATTTTGTTGAGGTGTTCTTGTTTTAGATATGGTGTGTTTAATACCCATGTTTAAGAAGATGGAATTAAATTCTTGATTATCAAATTCTCCACCATGATCACTTCTTAATGAAATTATTTTAAAACCATTTTTATTTTGAAGAGTTATACAAAAGCATTCAAATAAAGTAAATGATTAATTTTAAAATTTTAAAATTAAAATCTATGTAAATCTAGAATAGTCATAAACTAAAAAATATACATATAATTTTCCATCCATTCTTTCTACACATGTAGGTCCAAAAAATCCATATGGATATGTTCTAGAGGTTTAGATGCAGCAATTCTGTTAACAGATTAGATGGATGATTTGTGTTGCCTGCCAAGATGACATGCATCACAGAATCAGTTACTTTCAGATATGAGACTAGGAAAATCAGAAACTAATTGTTTCTTAGATAATTTATGTAATACATATAAATTATAATGTCCAAGTCTCAAATGCTAGATCCAAGATTCATTCACATTAGCAGTTATGCAGTTTACTTGTTTTTTACAAAAGCTATTTAAATCTAGGGTATACACATTGTCAGTTCTAGGAGCTTGAAATTTAAGACGTTTTATTAAAAATAGAATAGAAATTTTTATAAAAATCAGTAGCATAACCATCATCACATTGGTGATAGATACTTATCAGATTGTTTTTCAATACTTTTACATAAATTATTTTATAGATTGAGACAGCTTCTTGATCTCCAACTATTCTAATACAAATGATCTTCCCATTGGAATTGTCACCAAATGTAATTAGTACACCATCTTTTTGTTTCATAGTAGTTATTTTCGATGAGTTTCCACTCACATGTCTTGAGAATCCACTTTCCATATACCATATGTCCTTTTTTTGTAACCTGATTCCTCATATGTTTCTACCATGAAACACATGTTAGCTTTCAGATTTACTTCTTCTTTCTCTGAGTCTGATTCAGAAGTGCTTCAACAATCTTCATATACACTCTTTGAATATGTCATTAAATTCTTGTTCTTATGCTCATAATTATTTCTTTTGAATTTTTTTTTTCTTGTCTTCTTTTAGCTAAGGATAGTCATGTCTGATGTGCCCCATTTTCTCACATTCATAACATCTGACTTCCTTTGCATCCTTTGTGAAGTTTTTTCTGAGGCCCCTCTTCTTTCTATAGAAATTAGTGAATTTTCTGGCTAGTTGATCCAATTCCACATCAGAATTTGATAAATCAAAACTTTTTTATTTCACTTTTACACTTTTCTTAATCTTTTTGTTTTTTCTCTGTGATGAAACTTTCAACACAGTGTCATCTCTCTTGATAGACAATTTATTTTCATTAGCTTCATCATGCATCTCAGCTTCATACATCATTAGTGTTTCAATCAGTTCTCTCATGGTTAATTATTTGACAGTTGTCGACTGTCTGACTGCAGTAAGGATTCCATTCCATCTTATAGGTAGTACCCTCAGTACTTTTAAAGCCTTATTAGCTTGTTTAGTAGGATCTCCCAAAGCGGTTATGTTATTGAAAATCTCTTTCAATCTTCCATTCATTTGAGTAATACATACACCGTCAACCATTCTGAAAGTATAAAATTTAAGATTAGCAGTAGCATATCTAATTTCCCTGATATTGTTAGTTCCTTCATAAGAAATAGAAATAGTTTGCCGCATCTCATATGATGTCGTGCATTGAGATACTCTTTTGAATTCATCAGGACCTAGGCCACATATAATAACATTCATTGCCTTTAATTTCATATCATATTCTAATTCAGTACCTGCACTCCATGTTTTAGGTTTTTCTGGTATTTCATATGGAGTCAGAATCTTAGAATATATTCTGTATCTAAGGTTTTTTAGATATATAATCATTCGCAACTTCAAGAATCCATTGTTTTTTCCATTGAAGTACGGTTCTCTATCCATAGACATTCCCTCTATTGTATCAGTCATATTTCTCTGTGTATAATCAATTGAATCTTGTTAAGGATTTATTAGAAAGCTCAATCTATGATACCAATTGATGGATGAGATTATACTAAATGTACAAAATAGGGGGGGTGAATTGTGTCTTTTCAAAAAAAATTGTGAGATCGTGTTCTACCCTTTATCTTTAATCAGTTATATTAATGCAGCGGAAATATGAAGTGCTGAGACACACTAGGTATAGTGGTTTGGGGAATAGAAGGCCCATAGTCTACTCCACCAATGCTCTACTCCACGAGCTTGGTGACTTTCAGACCTTTCAATAACTGAGTACAGCAAGTTGACACCTTTACGATTGAAAGAAAATCAATGCCTTCTGGTTCGCCCATAGAACCTATACAGCTTTGTACGAGAAGCCGGTTACTCAAGAATAGAAAAGTGATATTTTGGTATATTGAAAATATTTTCCATATGTTGTTCACAATTGCAACGGCATTAAATTGACAGTAGATGGATCGTTGCCTTCAAAAATAATGATCTTCACAGAAGAGTCATTCTAATTCAATCCTGTTGCAGTAAATATAGATATATAATTCACAACTTCAGCAATAGAAAATTCACAGTAGATCTTCGATTTAGAATCAGTGAATATTTTATCATGATTCTTCTTCTTCAATAAACAGAGCTTTATCGCTCCTTTGAATCATCAGGTGTATATTTTTGATAGTCTATATTTTTCATCCTTTTTATTAATGATCGATTTTTTACAAATATTCTCTCCCATTTTATTTATCAGAAAAGCTCATATATAATAATAATTATCACTTCTCCTGAAAATTTAGATCTACAAAAGTCCCCTTTTGACTCACGATATTCAAACATTTGAATTTACAGAGTAGTAGTAACTTCGCTAGGGAATCAACATAAATATCTCATTTTAATTATATCTTTAAACCACTGATAAAACAGATTTAAATCATTCAATGTCGCGCTTAAACAACAGCATTAAATCCAGCTTGAAATCTGCCTAATAATCAGATTGCTGATCGTTGCAAAATAATATCAACATTAAACTCTCTGACACCAAATGTAAGGTTGAGTTATACGGTATGCATCCTCTAAACGTAACATAGATCATAAATGTAAGGTTGATGATGTATCCTTCACACGTAATATTTTCAACATATGGTTGATCAGAAACGTAAGGTTCATATCACTTTCTTCAAATGTAAGGTTGATAAAAGATCCATACTTTTATAAGCTTCCAAACGAAATATACTTGATCCATACATTCTAAGAACGTATGGTTGTTTACAAAAGTAGGGTTGATGAACCATACTTTTGAGAAACAAAGGTAACATTTAACACCTACGTATGGTTCTACTTCCATACTTTTCTAATAACCCAAATGTAGGGATCCTTCCTAACGTAGGGTTCTTTTTCATACTTTGCTGATAAGGTATGGTTGATTAGCCATACTTTTCTCTTATCTCATAAATCATACACCACATTTCATCCATACACTATGTTTCTCCACTTAGGGTATGGACAGTATTTCCAGAACGTGCTAAAGCAGATCCCGAATATGTAGAGCATGAATAGTGTTCCAGAATACGCTGAATGCAAATACCTTAGAAATTAATTCTCGTTGTTCAAGAATCTAAATATTTCATCCAGAAATAAAAATATAATTAATAATAAATTCCTGATATATTCTTAAAAAATAAAATCATTAGAAAATAATTATGTGTATTTGTGAGCATCAAAATTATTATAAATAGATAGAGTATTGTTCTCAACAATCTCACCTTTAAATAACAACATTATGTATTGTTGAAAACAACACTTTCTCAATAGAATGAAGGAGCATCAGTGGCCAACCAATGCCACAAAAAACATCATTGAGGTAATTCAAACACATTATAAGGTCATAATACTTAGACTATGGGATCATAGTTTAATTTCATAGGTCTTCTTACCAATAGGGGTAGTCATGTGACTCATCCTTCCATTATAAAAACATCCCCCTAAAAACTAATACTGCATGATCCATGATTAGTGTGAGAAACATGTAGCGATATAGAGTTCCAAACTATTTGATTGAAGGACACATTGAGGTGGGAAAGGTACCAAAAAATCCATCATAGACGATTATGACTTTCAGATTATAGATAGTGAAATGGGGATGATCGATGAGAATGTAATAGTAACACACCAATTTTTTAAGAATTATTTTAAAAAAAAATTAAAATTATTTAATGGCTTGTGTTACATGATACATTAAGAAAATTTTACTTGATATACAATAATAAAGTACATGAAATGTAGATTCCGTCTAGTTGTACATAAAAAGAAAAAAAATTCTTCTTTTTTCATAGAACATTGAGTTACATCGATAGCTTATGCTACATGCAAGATAGAGTAACACCGAATAGTGATATACCATTAATATTAATTATGATATTTATTACCTATATATTGGAATGGACAGAATGAATAGGATTAACTGAATTATGAATATACGTTTTAACATGATTATAAAATTAGATCATGTGTGGATAATTCATTAGAAATGATGATAAAAACGGATTGAAAATATAAGATATATTTTAATAAAAATCCATTTTTATTCCCACAAAAGAGTTTCATCATATTAAATTAAAATATTCAATATTATTGAAAAATATTAATGAAATTAATATATTATATATTTCATTATATTTTTTCAAATTCATTCAATATGTTATATAGTCATAAAATAAGAATAAATCTATTAATAAGAATAAAAGGTGTTATTTTTCTAAAAGGTAGTTTTGATGCCCTTTAATTGGAGACTTATTTCAAAACTAAATTTTGAAACATTTCTAAATTTTATTTTATAAAATAAATTGAATTTTAGAAAATAATAAAATCCAAATTTACTTTCATTTAATTTTCGGTGATTTTCTCACAAGTTTTACTTTTTGTTGAATTGTGAATGATACACCCTTTTAATCGAAAATTTATTTTTCATGTAAATAATTTCTAATGTGAAATTATATTTGAAATTGGTTTTAAAGAAAAATAATATATTAATTATACATATAATAATATAATTTATCCAATTTTAGTGTATGTCATATGAAATGTTGAAAAAAACATTTAAATTTTTGTACATTTTCACTTCAAATCGCATTTTTCTCACCGCATTTATTAGACTAATTTAAAAAAAATTATCCATTTATTTTTCTTAAATAAGATTCCATATTTTTTATCTAGAGTAAAAAAATTATTAAATATTTCCCTTTTATTTTCATACAATGTGAATACTAAGAATTGTAATTTTATTACAACAGTTAAAGGAAAATTAGGTAATTAAGGGTAAAAAATTATTATAAGTATTGAAAATTACACTAACACTTGTAATAGTTTTATTAGATTTGTGAGTTGTCAAACAAAAATTATCCATGGTCCAAATTTTTGACCTCTTAGATCCATTTCTAAGACTTTAATACCCTTATAGTGTTATATTTTAGGAAATGTAAAACTTGTCACACTAATGTTTTTAATAAGCGTAATATTTTTAATATCTAGTGATAAAGAAAGTAACATCGACCAAAAATATAGTTTGGAAATATAAAATATTTATATTCATCCAGTATATTTATTTTAAATTTTTAGTGAAGAAAACAGTTTTTAAATTTCTTGGAAAATAGTGATGCTGTAATTATTTTACTAATAGAAATATCAAATAAATTATATTTCAGATAATAAAATAATTGTATTTCTAGATTATAAATGTAATAAAATAATTTTATATTATAAATTCACTTTTATGGATGAATTAAAAGAGTTTTTCATAAGATATCATGTTTTATTGATATTTTTAAATAATTAATGTAATGAATAGTGTAAAAATTTACATTGATGATACTTTGAAATAAATTTTTTTTATTAAAAGATATAATATTAATAAAAATATTAAATTAATTTTAATTGTTGGGATAGGGTTTAAAATATCACACATGATCCATTATTTTTCAATTTGGAATTTTATTGTAACAATATTAACCCTCAAAGAGTAGGAATCCATGTTGTCGTGGTAAGAATAAAAGGGGTAAAATAAGGTTCAACACTAGAAGATTAGGATTAAAAAAATTTATTTTTTTTTAATTTCAATTTTATTAATTTATTTCAAAAAATAATCATTATATATTTTAAATAAATCATTTTGGATAATTTTTTAATATAAAATTAATTTATAATAATTTAATAATTTGAGAAATTCCAAGAGTTCCCCTCCCCTCTATTATAAAAGGGAACCTATTATTTTCTTTTATTCACACCTAAATACATATTTGTTTTAGAAAACCCATGTCAAAATCTCATCCCAACATCCATACCTTTATCCTAAAATCATTTCATTTTATTTAATTTCATCTAAGGAAGTACTTTGGGGAAATCCAAAAGAATATACTCGAAGAAGTGGTAACATTCATTAACAAATGTTTTTGTTAATTTCTTCCTTACAACCCTTAAATAATTTTTATATCATCTTTATATAATATCTTTAATATTATTTAGATATTGATATTTTTTTATGTCATGTTTATGACTTAAAACATTACACCCTTCCATCAAATGGGATACACAATCATTGTTTGTTTTTATGGTGGTCTACCTCCTTGAGAACCAATGTCCTTCATTATTATATTTCCACAATTAATGTTTAATAATAAAGATTTATTTGTAGTTTATATCGGGTATATTTTACTTTTATTATCTTATTAAAATTACTTAAATTTTATATCACACATACCATCGTTTTTTCTATTTTTATGAAATACGATAACATCATTTGTGTGTACAGAAGACTACCACCTCGCCATGTGATGGGATTCGTTCATGCCTTATATGGAATGTATTAATGATGGTTTTAATAAACCAATATGATATAGATAAAATAAAAATTATTTATTAATGATGATATATCATATATTTTTCTTTCTTTAATCTAAAAAATGAAAACAACATTTATGCATACGTATGACCCACCATCTCCATGAATGATGTATTTTATTTTATACCTCTAACTTTTATAAATCTCTATTCATAATTATATAATGAATATATTTTATCTATATATATAATTTTTATCATTATGTTGATTGTTAAATCATGATCTAATTAATTGAACTAATAATAATAAGTCACAACATGAACTAAACACATGGCAATTATTTCCCAAAAAATAATTTAAATGTGGAATTATTAGTAAGAGAAAAATATAAATTCATATGTAAATGTAATATGGTATTATATATATTAATATTTTTATTTGGTATATTTATAATATTATTATACGTAATATACGTGATGTTTTAACGTGTATGATGTAATTCAAGACTTGTGTTTAGGGGATTTCTTGTCTAACTTTTATTTCTCCGAGACTTATTCCATATTTAGAACTTATTTATTTTGTGTGGTTCATATATTGAAAATGAATTTATTAAATTAATATTATTCTTTGATTCATGGGTTTTGAACCCTCTGGGAGAATTAGTTGAACTCATATTTTGATAATCCCAATTATGCTCCCTTATATTTTGATAATCCCAATTATGCTCACTCATATTATGCTAATCCCAATTACGGGTAGATAATCCCTATATTGATTAATGGTTAATTACTTATTTCAGTATTTGTGTACACTATGCACATATTCATATATTATAATATTTACATGATCTTTAGATAATTCGGTTACTGGATGGATATATATTCTAACATAACCCATTCTGCCAACAGAATGCTTAAACAGACAACTGGTCACCAATACAGAACAAAGCCACTGATACATCAAGTCTACCAGTACGTGAAGGTCATCGATACAACAAGTCTACTGATACGTGAAGGTCACCAATACATCAAGTCTATCGGTACATTAAGTCCACCAGTACAACAAGTCTACCGTTATACAAGCTCACCGATACAACAAGTCACCGTTATGCAGGCCTACCGTTACAGACGAGTTACCGAAGGAAGCCTACCGATACACCAAGTAATCTACCGGTACAACAAGGCTACTGTTACACTAAAGGTCACTAGTACACTAAGTCTACTTCTACCAATCAAGTCTACTGACAGACATGAAGTCTACCGATAGAAAGGCTACCGATATAAGAGATTACCGATACAAAGACTTACCGATACACAAGGATACCGATATCCAAATCTACCGTTCCAGAAGAATCCAACGCTGTCTTAATTTATTTATCTTTATTTAATCTAACCAACAGTCATATCCGGTATATTTTAGTGCTCTGTAATTTGTTTAATAAAGGTTGTTAGATGTCAGGAAACCGTACCTCGTACCTGAAAAAAAAATTCCTTTCTTTTGCTGGAGCAGAAGTCTATGTTGCTGAAAAGGAGACACACATGTGAGAAATATTCAAGCACAATACAGAAGTGACCTACAAGTGAGATACACAAGAAGAGCTCATTCATGCATGACCAAGAAGACATAAAAGCTCATACACACTCAAGTTTACTCAAGATGAGTTCGTTACATTAAAAAGGACTTTGAAGAACTTCATCGACTACATTTTCACTATCTCTAAACATGGAAGTCAAGCAGACGACACTCTGTGTTTCAGAAAAAAACCATAAGAGGACTCAGAACCATTTATGATAAAATTAGAAGAATTCCAGAGCAACACTACAATCACTAGAGCCATTCTAATCTCTATATCTTACTCAGTGATTTATTACTTACATTACGAGCAGTGTGTATCATCTATTTTAATTTACACACACACTGTCTCCTGAACCTTAACTGGAGGATCTGTAAATCCTCACTCAAACCCCTTATGTTTTATATTTCCCACTGTGGATAGTGGTAGAGGTCATGTGTGATCTGGACAGCTGTATTTGCTGTTGTTTTTGTTTCCCACATAGAATTGTGGTAGAGGACTTTGACCTGGACACTTGTAAGCTGTTATGAACCCCGATCCAGGGTGTGGATCCAATTTTTATAAATTGTTGAGAGGACTACGTCTCGGCTTGAGACTGAACCTCTTGGTTATATCTGATGTGCTTTGTTTACTTTTATCTAGAACCTTTTATTCTGCTGCCAAGTGCTTTAAAACCTAAATTTTTTTCAAGTTAATCTAATAAATGAATTAGCAAGTGTTTTCATTATTTTTAAATCCGTAAGTTAGTTTCAAAATCTAATCTGATCCTCTGATTAGATTAATTGGGAATTAATCAATCCCTTGAGAACCTAGCTGAAAGTTTGATTTGATCAAATTCCCTACAATTCAATTAGTATTTTAAATTGGGGGAATTTGGTAAAGGATTTTAAAATATAAATTTTAATTGGAACTCAATTCACCCACCCACCCCCTCTTGAGTATCCACTCCGACCAACATTTGGTATCATAGGAGCATAAAATATTGTCTGAAGTACCCTGGTTTTAAAATGTGATTTTAGTTGTATTTTAATGTTCTTAATATTTCTGTTATTTCTAAATTTTTATCTCGTTAATTTTTTTTGTTTTAACCTAGCTATCATGGATAACAGTCTTGAAGGTGTTGCTACTAATAGACCACAATTTTTCCATGGAAACAACTATGCTTAGTGGAATATTAAGATGAAAATTCATTTAGAAATCATGGGTTTTGATATTTAGACTACCATAGAATCAGAATATAAAATTCCCACTACTGTTAGATCTACTTGTAATGAAGCTACTAAGACAACCTACAATAATAATTTCAATGCTATGAATGCTCTATATTGTGCTTTAAGAGATGAGGAATTTAATAGAATATATGCTTGTAAGACTGCACATGAAATTTGGGATAATTTAAGTATTTCTCATGAAGGAACAACTAACGTTAAGGAAATGAGATTGAACACCTATACTATTAAATATGATAATTTTAAGATGAAGCCTGATGAACCCATTTCTGATATGTATCTCATGTTTAATGAAATTTTCCGCACAATGATCTCACTGGGAAAGGATGTTCCATCAAAGGAGCAGATCATGAGAATTTTGAGATGCCTACCTGAATGATGGAGGGGCAATTCTGTTTCAATCATAGAATCTTGTGATATTTGTGAACTGCCAGTTAAGGAACTTATGGTCATGTTGATGAAGTATGAAGAAGAACTTAAGGTAAACAAAGAAGAAGATGATGAACCAAAAAGCAAGTCAGTTGCCTTCAAGACATCTACTTCAAGGAACAAGGATAAGGAGAATCTTCAAGCTATAAGTGATAGCTCAAGCTGTGAAGAAAGTAAAAGTGCATCTGACAGTGATGTAGAAATGGCTCACATAGCCAGAAGATTTAAGATGATTTATAGGAAAAAGAATTTTTTCAAAAAATCAAATTATAAAGGTAAGTATGAAAACAAGGGACACTAGAAAAAGAACTGGAAGAAATCTAACAAATCTGATGAAGTTGTCTACTATGAATGGAAAAGAAAAGGACATATAAAAGCAGACTGTCCAAAGATGAAATACCTAAAGACGTATGAGTATAAGGACAATAATTAAAGGAAATCCATGAAGGCTACTTGGAGTGCTTCTGAGGATAGCTCCAGTGAATCTGAAGCTTCTGAAACTGAAAACAGAAATAAGGAAAACATGTGTTTTATGACAAACACCTCTGAGGTAACATCTGAAACTCCTGCTTTAAATTCTTATTATTCTAGAGATGATTCTGATTCTGAAAATTTGTCAAAATCTGAACTATTTTAATACGGTGATATGTTGGAAGATACATGTAATGAGCTGAAAGACAAATACAAAGTTTTAAAGAAACATTATGCTTTAACTATTAAACATAAATCTGATCTTGACATAGAAATGGAAAATAATGCTCAGTTACATAAAGAAAACACTGAACTGAAATTTTAAAATGAGCAACTTAGGAATTATTTAGAAAATTTCACAAATGGAAAAGATACTCTTACTCAAATTCTAGGTATGCAGATTGCACCTAGATATACTACTGGTATAGGATACCAACCCGGACAAAGAAAAATTACCAAAACTAAATTTATTCCTAAATCGGGATAGAATATAGATAGTTATAATTCTAGAAGTTCATATGCTTCAACTAGTTATATTCATAGTTATGGATCTAATAAGGTTTATCTATCTAAATCTATTAAATCTTCAAATCTTATGAGACCCATAAGACAAATTTTGGTACCTAAAGTTTTATTGCCTAACCTGTCTGGACCCATGAAAATCTGGGTACCAAAATCATTTCCTATCTAAATCTGTTTTGTAGGAAACCTGCTTAAAGAGTTCCTGTAGAAAGACCTGGTACATGGAAAGTGGATGTTCAAGACATATGTTAGGAGACTTCTCATGATTTAAAAGCATAGTCAATATTGATGGAGGTTTTGTCACTTTTGGTGATAATTCTAAAGGGAAAATCATCGGCTTAGGCCAGATTGGTAAAACTGACTCAGTATTAATTTCTAAAGTTCTATTTGTTGCTGGACTTAAGTATAATTTACTAAATATTTCTCAGTTATGTGATGATGGTTTTAATGTTAAATTTGAAAATGATTCTTGCAATGTTTTTAATTCTAAAAATGCTTTAGTATTTTCTGCCTTGCGAAATGAAAATGTATATACTGTTGATTTAAATTCTTTAGCTATGAAAAATATTTCTTGTTTAAATGATTTTCATAAAGAGTCTTGCCTTTGGAACAGAAGAATAGGACACTTCAATGTACATTCACTTAGAAAACTTACTAGGAAGAACTTAGTTAGAGACCTACCAAAACTTGAATTCCCAGTAGATAAAATTTGTAATCCCTGTCAAAAGGGAAAGCAACATAATGTTTATTTCAAATCAAAGAAATAAGTGTCAAATTCTCAACCTCTCGAGTTGGTTCACATGGATTTGTTTGGACCTTCTAGAGTTTCTAGTTTAAATGGGACGTACTATGTCTATATTTTAGTAGATGCCTATTCTAGGTATACTTGGGTATATTTTCTAGCTCACAAAAGTGAAGCTTGTTCTTACTTTGTTAAATATTCCAAGTCTGTAGAGAGCCTTAGTGGACTTAAGATTAAAACCTTGGGAAGTGATTATGGTCATGAGTATGAAAATCATGATTTTGAATCCTACTTCTCACACAATGGCTATAGTCACAAGTGCTCTTCCCTGAGGACACCTCATCAAAATGGTGTAGTAGAAAGGAGGAATAGAACACTTCAGGAAATTTCCAGAAACATGCTCAATGAGTATGACCTACCTGTTTATTTTTGGGTTGATTCTGTCAATTAATCTTGTTATATTATCAATAGAGTCTTGATCAGACCTATTCTTAAAAAGACCCCTTATGAGTTGTGGAACCACAGGAAACCTAAGGTTAACTACTTCAGTGTTTTTGGTTCCAAAGTCTTTATTCTTAATACTAAAGATAATCTTAAAATGTTTACATCCAAGAGTGATGAAGGTATTTTCCTAGGTTACTCTATTTCTTGTAAAGCCTATAGAGTTTTCAATAAGAGAACAAAATGATTGTAGGAATCTGTTCACATCAAATTTGATGAAACTGATCCACATGAACCTAAGACCTCTCTTGAAAATCATGAAGATGGTCTCTCTATTTTAAACCTTATTGATAAAGACAACGAACCTATAGTTAAAACATCATGTTTTGGAAATTTTTCAGAACCAGCTTCTCTTGACTCCCAACTTGTTGATGAACCTGAAATCTCTAGCCCAACCTTTTTGAGACCAACTAGGATTCTGAAGAACCATACCTTAGATGCTGTTGTAGGTAATCTAGATAGGAGAACACATACTAGAGATTATCTAAGAAATCAGGTTGAACATCAAGCTTTTCTTTCACAGTTAGAACCTAAAAATATCAATGATGCTTTCGATGATGAATTTTGGGTAATAGCTATGCAAGAAGAACTAAATCAATTGGAAATAAATAAAGTCTGGGAATTAGTAGAAATACCTAAGGACACTTTAACCATAGGCACAAAGTGTGTGTTTAGAAACAAAGTTGATGAATCTTGAAATATCATTAGAAACAAAGATAGACTAGTTGCACAAGGTTACAATCAAGAAGAAGGAATTGACTATGAGGAAACCTTTGCAACTGTAGCTAGATTAGAGGCAATTAGGATCTTACATGCCTTTGCATCACATATGAATATCATGTTATATCAAATGGATGTGAAAAGTTCTTTTCTAAATGTTGTTATTGTTGAGGATGTTTTTGTAGAACAAACACCTGGTTTTTCAAATCCTCACTTTCAAAATCATGTTTTTAAACATTCTAAAGCTTTATATGGTTTAAAAAAAGCTCCAAGAGCTTGGTAGGAAAGACATAGATATTTTTTTACTTCAAAAGGATATACCAAAGGAATTGATGATCCCACTCTTTTTATAAAAAGAATCTCAAAAGATGTTTTAATAGTACAAATCTATGTTGCTGATATTATTTTTGGATCCTATAAAAATTCTTTATGTACTGACTTTTCAAAGGTTATGCAAAATGAGTTTGAAATGAGCTTAATGGGAGAGCTTAAGTACTTTCTTAGATTTCAAATCTTTCAAACTAAAGATGGTATTATTTTGAATCAGAGTAAATATATAAAGGATTTATTAAAACGTTTTGGTTTGGATAGTGTTAAGGGAAGTGATACACCTATGAGTACCACCTATAAATTGGATATTGATGAAACGGGTAAACCAATAGATCAAAATAATTATAGAGGTATGATTGGGATTTTACTTTATCTTACTACTAGTCGACCTGATATTATGTTTAGTGTATGTATGTGTGCGAGATTTCAAGATAACCCTAAAGAGTCGCACTTACTTGCTGTTAAAAGGATTTTCAAATATCTTAAATACACTGCCAATTTGGGACTGTTTTACCCAAAAGAACAATCATTTGATTTAATAAGTTATTTATATGCTGACATTGTTGGATGCAAGTTAGATATAAAGATCACATCTGGAACATGTCATTTACTTGGAAAGTCCCTAATATCAGGGTGTAGTAAGAAATAGAACACAGTTTCATTATATACTGGTGAAGAAGAGTATATAGTTGTAGGTAGTTGGTGTGCACAGATTCTGTGGATGAAACACAACTTACTGGACTATGGATTTGAGTTTAAACATGATTCAATTAACTGTGATAACACTAGTACGATCAAAATCTCAAAGAACCCTGTGTCTCACTCTCGAACCAAACACATTGATGTTCGACAGCACTTTCTAAGAGATCATTATCAAAGAGGTGATATAACTCTTGAATTTATGGGCACTGAACTCCAATTAGATGATATTTTCACTAAACCTTTAAATTCAGAAAGATTATGTTTCATTAGTCATGAATTAGTAATGATAACTTACTCTTAAACCGTTAGGATGAACCACATCGTTAGGATGAACCTCACTAGTAGGACGAACCTCACCGTTAGGATGAACCTCACCGTTAGGATGAACCTAACCATTAGGATGAACCCCACCATTAGGTTGAACCTCACCGTTAGGATGAACCTCACTGTTAGGATGAACTTCACCATTAGATAATCCTCACCCTTAGATAAACCTCACCATCAGACCCCAACATTTAAGGACACCTCAACGGTACATCTCTCAGAGTGTTTTAAATTTTCTTATTAAGGCTGAGACATTGAATTTCCTTTCAATAGAAGATTTATTATATATGTGAATCCTAAATGATATTAAACCCAACTCTAGACATCACTCAATCACCGCGAACCCGTATGTTCGAATCCCTCCTACCTAAACCTCTCAAGCTTGCAAAACCCTAAGCCTCAGAATCTGAAATGGCCCATGGGAAGTGACCCTCAGTGGATGAAGGGAATGATGCGCCGCAAGCTAAGAAGCTGAAAGTAACCAATGCTGGTGCTAGTGGAAGCAGTAGAGGTAATGTTCGATGGAATCCTGTGAATCTGCATTTATCGAAGCGCGAAATTGTAGTGGAAAAGGAATTATGTGCAGCATGGCTGCTCGAAATCAAGTCCTTGATTCTGAAGGTTTTACAAGAACAAGGATGGGTCGAATGCTTCATAAGCAATAATGGACCATATTATCCAATAGTGGTAAAAGAGTTTTATGGTTTTGTCTATTTTGAGACATCAGAGGAGGAAAATAGGATGATTTCCTTTGTGAATGGTCAAACGTTTTCGTTTTCATCAGTTGAATGGGTTGAGAACCATAAAGTTCCTCATAGTGGTGATTATGGATTTTATTCAAAATCCATACCTACTGCTAGTGACTTTTTCAAATATGAGGATGCCTTGTTAGAATTGACTATAAATGGAAATCCTAGAAAGGTCATTGCTGTAGAGATTGCAAGGGAGGATAAACTACTTTTCAAGTTCATTCATCATGTGATTAGTCCAAGGAGAGGAGAATTTGCTACCCACAGATTTCAGGATATTTATTTGTTGTATCTGTTAAAGAATGGAGTAAAGGTGAATTTATGAAGAATAGTAATGATTCAGATTAAGGATATGACTAGACCGAAGTCTATGTCCAATGCACTTTACATTTCTAAGTTGATTTCTATTATGTTGAAGGCAAAGGAGGTAGCTGGACCT
Source organism: Viscum album (assembly GCA_963277665.1). Classification (NCBI taxonomy): domain Eukaryota; kingdom Viridiplantae; phylum Streptophyta; class Magnoliopsida; order Santalales; family Viscaceae; genus Viscum; species Viscum album. Next base: position 1,765,639,956 of record OY728138.1, read on the forward strand.
CAAGATGAAACTGTTGTAGTTAAGGATAACATTTGCCTCGCCAGGACTGTCTGTAAGTTTATGAAAGTCAGCTGGAACCCTTGGGAGAAATCATGGGTTAATGATGATGGAAACATCTATTACAAATACACTCCTTTGGACCGTCCTTCTAGACCAAAGGATGTGAGGGATCCTGGTCTTGGACTAGATGAACCAGAACCGGTCTACAGTGATAATGAAGCTGAAGCTGAGGAGGAAGAGACATCAGTTGAGGTAGGAGGAGGCCCAGATTTACCTCCTAGTCCTATGCCCCAAAACATTTCCTATACAGCAAGCTAGCCCTCCAAAAGAACTACCAAGGAGAGAAACTATTCTAAAGGACCATGAAACCGAGACTAAAGAAGAAGAATAAGCATATCAGTTTGTTGTCAAAGACACATCTGAAGAGGATGAGGCAACCGAGTCAGATCATATTGCTCATGTAGTGAAGGAGGCTTCTGGTGAAGCAGATGATGAGGAAAATGAAGAAGAAGAGATCAGTTTGAGACCTCTAGTATACAGTATAGTCAAGATAGTTCCTGATTAGGAAGCATAAGTAGTACCTATTGATGAGAGAGTCTTTGATCCATTAGAGAAAATGGATATTGAATCTGTTGCAGTTGTAGAGGAAGTTACAGAATTACCTCGGGCAGAACAGTTGGAGGAAATTCCTCAGGTGAATTCTCTAAGTGAGGGGGAGCATCTTAGTTCAGTATCAGTGTTGTATGACATTGAAGGATGGACATCATACCCATGATATATGGTTCTTGGACTTAATTATGATGATTCTGATGAGGAAGACCAGCCCCAAAGAGAATCATTTATCCTACCTGCTATGGATGAAAATTTGGCAACCAAGGAAGACGTTGAGTCCTTAATGTCTGAAATGAATAAAACACTGATAGAATCGGTGGATGATATGAAGAAAAGCCTGGTTGATGAAATGAGAAGTGTGGAGCAATCCCTGGATCTATCTCTGGGATGTGTTGTTTCTAGTCCAGTGAAAGGAATGATGGAAGAAGTTAAAGTATGCCATACATTGAGTGTTGGACAGGAGCTGTGGTGGCTCTAAGACAATCGATTGCTTCATTGACTGCCATGAACAGTTCTCAAACCCAAGTGAATACTGATATAAGATATATCAAAGAAGTAGTCAAGCAGTTTGTGGATGTTTTTGAGGATTTTAAGACATCTGTCAAAGAACATTTGAACAGTCAAGATGAACTTGTTCAGAAGGTGGTTATTAATCTGACACAATCTTTTAAGGAGACGGTAGCTTTCTCAGTTAAACCCCTTCCCTAATTCAACTCCACTATGAACCTTAACCAGATCAGAACTATTATCCAGGAAGGGTAGGCTAAGGCCAGTACCAGTGGCTCCTTGGATACTCAGATCGTTGCTACCACTAGGGAAAATAGTAGTTTTGTTCGTGATCACCTACGGGCAGCTACTGCTTCTCAAGAGGAAATTAAAAACAAGGTGGATTCTTATCTTGAGAAGGTTTATACCAAGCATCAAATGACCAACCATTTCAAGCTCTTGATGGAAAATATGAAGTTTCCTCCAGTGACTCATTCTTTCAGAGAATAGGTTAGTAAACTCCGGCAGCTTACTCATACCTTGGATAAATTCATTGAAAATCGAGATGATTTTGTGTCAGCAAAGGAGAGAGGAGGAAGTATTATTATGGATTTCAGGAACCTGTTGATACCATCCTTGCATGTGGATGCCAGACTTGTGATTGTACCTCTTGCTCTTCCTGCCTATGCCTCTTGGAGTACACCTCAGTTGACTCCAGTTCAATCTATTCGAAGCATGACACCAATGATCTCACAGAAGAGTGCAAATTTCAGATCTGGTACAGTTTTAGTGGATGACCCTCCGGTTGTTCTTTCAGCTATTCCTAAGACATCTACTCAATCTGAACCTACACCCGCTTCTGATCCTAAGGGTAAAACTCCTATTCAAGAGGATTATTGAGTGATTCTGGAAGTTTTTGATAGGATTCACTTGTATTTTTGTAATAATGACTTTCTTAGTTTGTACCTTTTGTACCTTAATGGAAATTTACTCTTACATTATCCACTTTACTGTGTTTATGTTTCCTTGCAACTGTTCTCTTTTTGTCTCTACATTTCTCTAATACTACCCTTGTTTTTGTTAATCACAAAGGGGGAGAGAAAATAAAACCAATGAGAACTGTGAGTGAAATTGAACGGGGGAGAAAAATGAGAACTTTGTTTTAAAGTTTTTCTTAGGAAATTATTCCTCTGACATTATTTTATGTTTCTTAATACTTTGGCATAAGCTGTGATTACCAAAAAGGGGGAGATTGTTGAACCCTCTACGAAAATTAGTTGAAATCATATTTTGATAATCCCAATTATGCTCACTTATATTTTGATAATCCCAATTATGCTCACTCATATTATGATAATCCCAATTATGGTTAGATAATACATATATTGATTAATGGTTAATTACATATTTCATTATTTTTGTACACCATGCACATATTCATATATTATAATATTTACATGATCTTTAGAGAATTCGGTTACTGGATGGATATATATTCTAACTTAACCCATTCTGTCAATAGAATGCTTAAATAGACAAGTGGTCACCGTTACAGAACAAAGCCACCGATATATCAAGTCTACCGATACGTGAAGGTCACCGATACATCAAGCCTACTGATACCTGAAGGACACTGATGAATCATGTCTACCAGTACATTAAGTCTACCAGTACAACATGTCTACCGTTATACAAGCTCACTTATACAAAAAGTCATCCTTATGCAAGCCTACCGTTACAAACAAGTTACCGAAGGATGTCTACTGATACACCAAGGAAGCTACCGGTACAACAAGGCTACCGTTACACGAAAGGTCACCAGTACACTAAGTCTACTGCTACCGATCAATTCAACCAACAGACATCAAGTCTACCGATAGAAAGGCTACTGATACAAGAGATTACGGATACAAATACATAATGATACACAAGGCTACCGATATCCAAATCTACCATTCAAGAAGGATCCACCGCTGTCTTAATTTCTTTATATTTATTTAATCTAACCAATGGTCATATCAGGTATATTTTAATGCTCGGTCATTTGTTTAATAAAGTTTGATGGATGTCAGGAAACTGTACCTCGTACCTGGAAAAAGAAATCATTTCTTTTTCCAGAGCAGAAGTCCATGTTGCTGAAATGGAGACACACATGTGAGGTATATACAAGCGCAATACGGAAGTGTCCTACAAGTGAGATACACATGAAGAGATCATTCATGCACAACCAAGAAGACATAGAAGCTCATACACACTCAAGTTTACTCAAGAAGAGTTCGTTACATTCACAAGGACTTTGAAGAACTTCATCGACTACATTTTCACTATCTCTAAACCTGGATGTCAAGTAGAAAACACTGTGTTTTCTAGAAAAAAACCATAAGTGGACTCTAAACCATTTTTGATCAAATCTGAAGAATTCCAGAGCTAAACTGAAATCAATAGAGCCATTCTAAACTCTATATCATACTCAGTGATTTATTACTTACATTACGAGCAGTGTGTATCATCTGTTTTAATTTAAACACACTCTCTCCTGAACCTTAACTGGAGGATCTGTAAATCCTCATTCAAACTCCTTACATTTTCTATTTCCCACTTTGGATAGTGGTAGAGGTCGTGTGTGACCTAGTCAGCTATATTTTCTGTTGTTTTTTTTCCCGCGTAGAACTGTGATAGAGGTGTTTGAACTGGATAGTTGTAAACTGTTTTGAACCCCGATCCTGGGTGTGGATCCAATTTTTATAAATTGTTGAGAGGACTATGTCTCGAATTGAGACTGAACCTCTTGGTTATATCTACAGTTCTTCGTTTAGTTTTATCTAGAACCTTTTATTCAGCCGCCATGTTCTTTAAAACCTAAACTGTTTTTCATGTTACTCTGATAATTGAATTTCCAAATGTTTGCATTATTTTTAAATTAGTAATTTAGTCTTAAAAGCTATTCTGATCCTCTGATTATATTAACTGGGAATTAATCAATCCCTTGAGAACCTAGCTGAACGTTTGCTTTAGTTCAAATTAACTACAATTCAATTAGTATTTTAAATTGGGGGAATTTGGTAAAGGATTTTAAAACAGAAATTTTAATTGGAACTCAATTCCCCCCCCCCCTCTTGAGTATCCACTCCGACAAACAATGGGAATTTACATATTTATTTTATTATCTCTTTTTCTTGGGGATTATTGTTTAAAGGATACCAAATCAGTATAGTAATTTTGTCTCATGTTTTCTTCTTTGAGAAACAAGTTATGTTTTGAATATTTTTTATTTTATAATGTGTATATACATCCCCTTTGTGATTTTATATCATGAATATCCGTATTTTAATGATATTTTGCATTTCATATAATTTTATTATATCTTGGGGATTATGATTGAATGTTAACAATGTGGTAAGGGTTTATTGAAACAATCTTATCATTTTATAGGATTATTTTTGATTATGCATTCACTAATGAAATTTTATGATCCACATCTCAAGAATTATTATATATTTTATTTCCCATGATTATTCAAGATATTATTGTGTTATGTTACCCTTTAAACTATTTTTTATGTAATATAATTAATATATTTTTTGAATAAAATCTGAAATTATTCCGCTCTTCAGTTAGAAATATGATTTCATTCAAAACAATGTTTTCTAAAAATGATTTATAAATATTTTAAATGAAATTATAAGATAATTTTCAAGAAAAATTATTTTTGATATTTTTTTAAAATTGATTTAATGTAACATTTAATGTTTCCTTTTTATCTATTCCATGTTTTTTTGAATGAAAAGGGTTTTGAAAATGTTTTATGATTTAAAAAGTGGTTTTCAATGTAGGGTAACTTTTTAAGAAGTTTTCCAAGAGATATTTTAAAATAATTATCCATATAAGATGGAATCCTTTAATACAATTTATTCTTTACGGAAGATAAAATCCAATTACATCATTATTATTCTTCCTTTGAATGGATTATGTTTATGAAGAAATTTTTTTATGAAACTTGTTAATATTTTAGAAGTTATACCATGATAAAAATGTTTCTGAAACCTGCCTATTATCATGATTTATGATATAATAAAATGATTATGATACCTATTGATTTTTAAAAATTTAAGATATGATACGTTTTTATGATCTAGATTCACTTGTATGTATGATTTAATTTTGAGATGGTATGAACCTATGTATCCCTCTAATGAAATGGGTAAATATTTATATCTCATGGGATAGACATGTCTATAATGATGTGTGAACCCAATCTAGTAAAGTAATTTTTTCACTAAGATGGTATATGGAGTGAACCATGACAAAAAATATGGTCTTGGGATGAACCTTCACTACTAATATGGTTTAGGGAGTAAACCCATTCTACATTAACAACCTTGGTAGTATGCCTTGACTACTATGCAAATAATTTTATATATTATTGTATCTTCCATAATTCCATGTCTTATTCCTATGTTATTCTTACATGGCTTATTTGAATGAATCCATTATGATTCATGTCTTAGGAAATAAAAACCATTATTCCAAGACTCATGTATATATTCTTGGACATATTGGGTATAATCTATAAATTTTATTTGTCTATTTTCATACCCATATTTTAATGTTATTTTAAAATTACTGGGCATCTTAGCACACCATTGAATATGTTTATTATCCCCATTCATTGATGAAAGGTTTTAATCAGGAGTACTAAAGGGGATCATATTTACATAAAACCTTAAAAATCATTCACCAGATTAGAAGTTTGTGTTATTAGTTTACAAATTCACTAAGATATTGTGGTACTTGATCATTTCTATGTATAATTTAATGAATATTAATATAAAAATATTAAATATCTATGTATGAAAATCCTATGCTGTTATAGTTTGAATCCGAGAAAAATTATAATTAATATTTGGAAACTACGATAATAAGACATTAGGGATATCCCAAGGGATATTTATAAAGATATTTTTTGGGATGGGTTTTTGGATAAGTATAAGGATGAGTTAAAGTACAGAAAAATTTCATAGAATTTTGGTGAATTATGAAGAGAGTTTATTTCTAGAAAAACATACACGTATGTACAATACAAGTGGATATGGATTCGAAAAAAACTATACCTAGGGATATAAACCCTAAAAACATCTCATTGAGATAGAATCAATCATAAACAAGTGTATGAAAATAGGCCTTACTTTTCACATAGTTTGACACTACCGGTGGGTATTACATAGAATTCACAAAATCTTCACAAACCATATAGAAGTAAATAAATAGAATATTTTTAGGAATGACCTAGGATAATTCTAAGGCGTTATAGAGTAATGAAAAGGTATAATAATTTAGAAATTATATAAGATATTTTTTATGATTATGTTGTTCTCCAACTAGGATTAGTATTTCTCATACTATACTTTTGGTTTTATTAGATAACAGGAAAAATTTAGAATTATGTAAATATTCAATCATATGTAAAATATTGTGATTATGAGAAACCAAATTAGATTATGAATAGAGAGAAAGATATTATGATAATTATTAATAATATATCAATATTTATGATTAATAATGTTAAATATAGTGATATTAATAACATATCAAATAAGAGGAAGATGATATTTTTTAATGTTCTCATGGTTATGAACAAAAATAAAATAACATTAAGATCCATAAATTTTAGTAAAAAGGAAAGAATAACATGTAGGAATAACATAAATGGAGGGGAATATGTTATTTTTATAGAAAAAGGGTAGCAGAGTGACACATTTTCTAGGAGATCAATGTATTATCTATGGAGAACATGGAAATTACCCAAGTCAATTATCTACCATAAGAATTTTCATCAAAAAATGAAAGGACCTATTTCATTCCAATCATTGACGTTTAAATATTGAATTTTTTATTTATTTGGATTCAAGATTTATGAATTGTGAAGTATTGTTAAATATATGTTTGTAGTTAAGTACTAGAACGAATATGTTAACTGGTACAAATGACCATGAAAAATGACTTAATTAAAATTATATATTTTATAAAAAAATATTATTAAAGGAAGGTAGCCCTTATTATTTATCTGATGTTTAGAAAATGGTGTTTAGTTTGGATAAACATGTGTTGGATAAGAGTAAAGTAAATTGTATGGTATTTATAACCTACAAACTGATAATGGATTTATTGAATATGTGGCTTCTGTTATCAATGATGAACATTGAAACATTATTTAGATTTAAGGAGTATAACTAATAATATATATAAATAATGATTAAGCATGATGATTTTCAATAAGGTTTTATGGTAATTAAGTTTATTACCATGTCTTAATTGAATACATGGTGATGGTATTCACATGTTTGGTATGGAGAAATCGTTATCTACTGAATTATATTTGGAGTATTAATGTTATATTTATATTGAAAAATTTAGTGACATTATTTAAAAAAATAGGAAGTTTTATAAGGTTATCCATTAATGAACATTTTTATTTTGAACATTGGTTATATTTTTTGAAAATTAATTTATTATTTCCTCGTAAGAAGATTTTTTTATTGGATAAAAGATTGTAACAATTTTTTTATTGTGATAACTAAATATTGACGAAATGAATTATCATTATACTTAAGGTCCTTCTGACCCATAAGAGCTTCTGATGAAGGAAATTCACCTTTATTTTAATGTGTAATTGATGAATTACAAATTGATCAATCCAAAACCAAAGGATGAAATTGTATTTAAAATAACCTAAGTATATCTTCTTGTGAAAATTATTAATTTATAGGGAATGTATCATGAAACAAAAAATTTATCCTAGTACCATCATTTATTATTAATCTGGCTGACCATTATATAATCATATATTTATGGTTTTGTGATGATTATCATTATAATGAAAATTTTCTATGTCACTCTCCCGTTGAATTTGACTGTTAATTTTCTCTTCTATATCTATTTTTCCACTTTCCACCTATGTTCTCCTATGTGGAGACATAGTTATGAGTTACTTTTGGTAATCATTAATTTCTCAAAATTCCACATTACAATTAATTTTTCATATTCATTTTTACAATTTATTTCTATTAATGTAACTTTCATTTAATAATAATGTTATTGAACTTAATGAATTTCAAGGAAGAAATTAAATATAAGGATAGTGAAATGAAATACCCCAAATTTTTATGAATTAATATTTTTAAATAAATTAAAATTTTCAAATGGATTACATTGCATGATACATGAACTAATGATTGATTTATAAAAACTATTGTTCTATAAATAATATATATTTTGGCTTGTGGAACATGTAAGACATAATTTGTCTTGTGTTACGCACAATAATGAGTTTTTTTGATAGCTTATGTTACACGCAAAATAATGTTTTACCAAAACAATAAAATATTAATAATTCATATAATAGATATTATAGAGTTGTTGGAATAAAGTTAATGAATATTACTAACTAAATTATGTAAATATGGTTTACACATGTTTATAAAATTATTTATTGGGTGACTAATTAATTATAAATTGATATAAAAATAAATTAAAAATAATGGATTTGATTTTTTGAAAAACTACTTTTATTCACAGAAAGGAATTCTATCACAGTTAATGAAATTAATAACTAAAATTAAATGATCTCAATGATATTTATATAAGTATAAAATAAAAAAAAATTTATTGTCTGCACAAAAATCTCTATTTTCCTAAAAGGCACGATTCCCACCTATTAATTTCATAATCGTAATAAAAATAAACATTGAAACTTTTTTAAATTATATCTCACAAATTAAACTAAATTTTTTGAAATATTCATATCATAATATAATTTTGTTAGATCTATGGTGTTTTTTTGATAAGATTCATTTTTAATGAGTAATGAAAAATAATACATTTTAATTAAAAATTGATTTTTCATATAAGAAATTTATAATGTTAAATTCTATTTCAAATTATTTTTCAACTAAGATTATATAAATTTTATATCTATTATTAAAATTTCTTTTATCTGTTTTTTTTCCTAATAAATTTGGATATAGAAAATCAATCTTTTAAAAAAAATTACTTTCAAAGCCTACTTTTCAACTCGTATACGAGATTAGTACTAAATTAATTTTAGAAAATGATATGTTTTTAATATTTTTAAAATAAAATCAATAATTGGAATAATAGCATCCATATTTATAAAATAAAACCCTTTTTATTTTTTAACAATATGAATAGTTAACCATGAAATTTAATTACCACTTTTAAGGGTAAATTGGGTAATCAAAGGTAAAAATAATATTATATATATTAGAATATTAACCTAACACATTTTATAGTTTTATTTTATGACTTATTTTTACTAAATGTATCCATTTTCATAATTTATGACCTTTTTGAGGCACTTGGTAATTATTAATCCCCTTATAGTATTTTATTTTAACAAAAGTCAATATTTTCATAGTATTGTGTTTAATAAGTGTAAATTTTTTAATATGTGGTAATATAGAATATATCTTTGACAAAAAATATAATTTGGAGTGATAAGATATTTTTCTTCATCCTGGAAATTTAATTTTAATTTTTAGTGTAGAAATAATTACCTTAAATGCATTCACAACTATGGTAAAATAATTGTTTTACTAATAAAAATATCAAATAAATGATATTAAAAATAGTAAGATAAATATAATTTGAGGAAATTATTTTCATAAAAGATTTGTATAGATTACCCTTAGATTTTATGTGTGTATTAATATAGACATTCTGAATATACCCAGTTGTATTGCTATTTTTTTAAATGTTAAAGGGATGAATATGGTCAAAACTGACATTAATAAAATTTTAAAATAAATAATATTTTATTAAATTAAATAAAATTATTAAAAACATTAATTAGGCCAAAATATTGGAATAAAGTTTAATGTTTTTTCATTCATCTATTTCTGGTTCATTTGTAATTCTATTATAAAAAATATTAACCCTCAATGAGTAAAAATCCATGTTGTCACATTGAGAATAAAAATGGTTAAATAAAAGATAGAAACGAGATATAATGATTAAAAAATAGTAAAAATATATCTAACTTTTATTTTATGAATTTTTTTAGACCCATAATCATAATAAATTCTAAATAAATATGTTTTTACTCTTATGAAATATAAATTTAATTTGAATTAATTTAATAATTTTATAAATTCCAATAGTGGCCCTTCCATCTTTTAGAAAATGGAACATCTTATTATCTTTTCATCACACATAGAAATATGATTAGGTTATTCCAACCAATATTCAAAACACATACAAAATTATATAAATTAATTCTAAAAAAATTACTTTTGGTAGATATCCAACAAAGTATGTCCTTTTTTTGAAAGCTAAAAGGAGATACTCGAAGAAGAGGTAATATTCATCAATGAGCATTTTTTGTTTAATTTATTCCTTAAAACCATTTAATTAAGTTTTTAACTTCTTTTTATAATAATCTATGCTTATAAAATATACTTATAATATTTTATGATTGCATTTAATCTCAAACCATCACACAAATCCATCAAATTAGATACACAATCACCATTTGTGTGTACGTCGAACTACCATCTCACAAACTAATGTCGTTCATTATTCCATTAATACTTTTTATACTTGGGGATAATGATGGATTTATATTTTACATAGGATATATTATATTTTTATTATTTACTTGTTATTATTTAATTTTTATATCACACATACCATTTTCATTTCAATTTTTTGGGAATACGATAACGTCATTCTTTTGTACAGTGGGCTACAACCTCATGAATCAATTTGATTCATTCAAAATTAACATAGAGTGTATTAAGAAATAATTTTTAAAAATAATTGATAAATTTGATATAAAATTATTATAAAAATATATTATATAATAATATTTTCTTTCTTTGATCCGATAAGAAAATGAAAATAGGGATCATGCGTACATATGACCAACTGTATCCATGAACGATGAATTTTATTTCTTACCTATATCATTTACGGATCACAATTAATGAAAATATGAATAATATATATGATATTTAAATCATTTATATCGTTATGGAGATTGCATAATCATGATATAAGTAATATCAACAAGAATATGGAGTCAAAACATATACAGAAAATAAAGTAGTTATTACATAACATATAAATTTAACATGGAATCATTAATATGTGATTAATATAAAGTAACAAGTAGATAATATTTGGTATTATATGTATTAATATTTATCTATTTATGTTTTATAATATATTTTTATTTATTATATTTAATTTTTGAATGTGTACGAATGAAGTCAAGATGTATGATCTGGGGATTTCTGTTCTATCTTTTTTTTGCAAGGTTTATGACATATTCACCAATTGTTTCATCTAAGTGGTGTATATAGTTCCCTTGAATTCTTCTTATTAAACATATCCTTAAATTTATGGCCTTTTTCAAAACCATTTTATGATAATTATTTCATCAGGATTATGGTTCAACAATTACAAAATTGGTAAGGTAATTTTGTCTCAACATCCCTTCATTGGGACACATGTTGTGTTATTCACCTATATTCATGTAATATTTATATATAATTCCAAATTTTAATATTATATCATGAATATCCTAATTTTAAGGATATTATAGGTTTCATTTATGTTATTATTTATTAATGATAATTATATAATTATACCATTGTGGTAAGGTTTTATTGCAACAATTTTATGATTTATCAAGATTGTTTCTGATTTTGCATCCATTGCTGAAATATTATGATAAAAATACAATGAATTATCTATAATCTTATTATTAATGATATATCCCAATAATGGTACCATTTTATCACTCTATGGTTCATAATATAATTATTAAAATGTTTTTAAGAAAATATTACTTTATTTCTCTCATCGGTCAGATATATGTGTTCTTTCATAAATTTATTTCATAAAAATGTTTTCAAATTGATTTAATGAAAATTTTAATACCATTTTCACTGAAAATTATTCTTAAAAATGTTTTAGGTTTTAAAAATGTTTTAAATTTATTTTTAAATCATCATTTATAAGTTTTCAAAAATACATTCAAACAAAAGGGTTATGAAAATGTTTTATGATTTAAAAATTGATTTTCAAAGAAAAGATAATTTCCATCATAAATGTTCCATGTGATCTTCCGAAATTTTTATCCATCTAAGATGATGTTCTTTGATAAACTGTATTCTATACTAGAGATATTAAACAAGTATACAATTATTTTTCTTAATTTGAATGGTTTATGATTATGATGACATGTTGTTTATGAAACATGTTTCTCTTTCATGAGTTAGACATGATAAAATAATTATAAAAGTCACTTATTTTCATATGTTATTATATGATTTAATTATTAATAAACATATAACTTTTTAAAGGATTATTATTTAGTGATTGTTTATTATCTTGGGAAAAATGAATGTCAGATTTTATTTTTTGATGGTTGTGACCAATATCTCCCTCTGATACATTGGGTAAAGATTTATGTCTAATGAGATAAAAATGACTGAACAGGGAGTGAACCCAATCCAGTGATGGAATTTGATTACTAATATGGTCTTGGTAGTGAACGTTTGACTACTAATTTGTTTTTCGGAGTTAACCTTGACTAAAATATATGGTTTGGGGAGTAAAATAATTCCACTATGTTATCTATCGCAATGAGCCTTGACTACTATAGAAATCATTTTTTAGGATTATGTGTCTTCTAAAATTACATGTCATATTTGTATGTTATTTATAAATGGATGATGATCTATAAACCATTATGATTAATGTCTTATGTCCTTACAATATTTATTCTATGAGTCATGTATATGATCATTGAAATGAATGGTATTATCTTAAAATGTTGTGTTTATGTTAACATATCGTTATTATCATTTTATTCTTATGTATATACTTTTACCCTTTTGTAAAATATGATTTCAATTAATATTATTTTTCATATCCCCTGGTTCGGAATAATGGTTTTAATTAGGATCACTAAAGGTGAATATTTGTGTCAGAAACATTCAATATCATTAACCCGAGAAGAATTTTGTGTTCAACATTTATAAAGGCACTAAGCTATTGTGGTACTCAGGCATGTGATTGTGTACTGTTATGAATATTCAACTAAAAGACATAGTAACCATGTATGAAAATCTTGGGTCTTTATTTGAACAAATTTTGAGGATCATCAATAAATAGGACGTATATGATTGCCAGTTTATAATGGGGTCATCAAATATGATATCAACCATTGATTGAGTGTGAAACACTACTTCTATGATTCGTTACCTAATATCCTTCTATGTGTGAACCCAAGAATATATGTGATCTATTAAGGCATGTTACCATTACTTTTAGAGATCCTGTTCAGATAATTAGGATGACGATTATCTAAATTGGAGAAATTGTGAAGCATAGACGTGGGAGTGGTAAATGTATCATATAGAATATTATGTTCCCCTAAGAGCTAATTTGTAACATGCATTAACCATGAAGATGAAAATACTAATAATATAAAGTCAAACCAAACTCGATAGCGAGATACCACAAAATGATTCAATGGTATGTCTAGGTCTAAGATGAAATTATCAGGAATCACTATTTATCCCATGAAAATGAAAATCAAGAAAAATATTGTTCTGGGAGGTTTCATTGTATGAGTCCAATATTGTTAGGGGATATCCTCACTAATGAGGTTGACAAATCATCCAACATTCAGATATGATATATAAATAATTGTTATAAGGTAAAACTGTAGTTTATCATCATTCACTGATGATGTCAGTTTTTATTTATCCCACACTTTCCATGTGGTCCATCCCATTTTTTTATGGTATCGTTATAGAGATTAACATAATATGTAGAGGAAAATGTTTTTTATTCATTCCATACTTGTTAAGTGAGGCATACTAGTATCATTTAAGGTGAATCATCGCAAATTAAGATAAATCCAGAATTTATAAGGGCCATCTATATCATTTAATACCGTGTGTTGTGGTCATTGGCAGTGCTTTCACAACAAGATACCCATTATTTTCTTACTCAAGAATTGTGATGAGGGAATCTTTTCCAAAAAAAATGGTGAAGGAAACTGAATGCGTCTTAATCCTAAAAATGGTGCCAATTGGAGAATTTGGGGTGATATAACCATATGTGAATTATGTTTTCATGGTAAATCTATAGTAGGTCCAAAATACATACGGTCTCGGCTTCACTATGTATCCCATGACAAGGATAATCATGTCACATGTAGTTATGGAGGAGGAAGGGTCATATCCATGCTAAAACATTTTGGATGAATCAAAATATGTGTATGATGTGATAATGATCATATTGTAGGGTTGTAATTCATATAACATGGGTGGGTTCTCCCAGGATGATTTTTTGAGAAAATAGTTAACAACAGATGTGAATGTGTTCAGGAATTCTATGTACAAGGTGAAACAATATTGAATCTATTTTTTCATAGTTTAGGGATCTAAGGGTTGGACCATGGAAAATAGTTTAAATTCATGATAAATTGACTGTTGGGAAACAATTGAAAGTCATTATGCTTGTGATAGGGGGTGTATTTTTATCAATTGTATTTTCTTGGTTCAAAATTTGTAGAACCTAGACATGAATAAGGGTCATACAGACTCACATAATTCATAAATACCTTAAATAAAATAACACATAGATTAATGTTGTAATATTTTGAATGAGGTGAATGTGAAAAATTTCATAATGTAATGATAATTGAAATGGGACGATTTCAGTCAGAATTATATCTATGTGGCATATAAGAGTTATAATCGAACATTAAAGGAGGTCCGACATGCCCATATACCATGAAAACACCTTGGGATGAACTGATCATAATTTAATGACAAAGTGATTGGACCATAAATGGGGCCTAGTGGATAATGGGGTGAATAATTTTTTGGTTGGGATTAAAGAAAATGGGTCTAGGAATCACAACATATCCCATAATTATAGGAATCAAAACACACATAGTTCTAGAAAATGGATTGTTGGAAGAACAAAATTTAAAGTGGATGAAATCCTCTTTGGTGAGGTAATTGAGGCATCCCATATTATTCACAGGTAAAACCATTTGTAAGACATTGGATAAGGCTTGTTTTAATCATTATGTTTTGAAGAAATTTTTTTCATCAAATATCAACTCATATGATGCATACCTATTTATATGTGGTAAAAAAATATCATCATCCAATTGTTAGAGTGTCAAGTATCCTTGTTTTATAAGGGGTAAGTATTTTTGGCCAACCAATACTAATCATATGAGGCATCCTGAGTTTTTATGGGGTGATATAACATATTAACATTATGAACTATGGATTTTGGGCTCTATAGTTTAAATTCAGGAAACAAATACTATAACAACAAATAATTTTATGTTGTAGAGTTATGTCCCTTTGAAAAACATATAAGGTCATCCTTTATATAAAAATTGAAAACAATTTATGGTCATAATTCTTGAACCCTGTACTCTAATGTGATGTACTAATTACGAAACTTTCAATTATTGGGAGGTGCTATATGCTCTCCATCCATGGTGATAATAGAGTATGCTCCATTTTAATATATCTTATAGATCATGTAAGGTCCATCACATTTTGGATCCGTTTTTGGTGAATTTTTTCCAGGTTTCATTATTTTTTTAGATCCAACACCATTTTACCCTAATGAACGAGCATAGGTGAATTTTCTAGTTAAACGCTTTTGATACCTTGTTCTAGGGCCTCTCCAAGTTTTTAAATGAATAAATTATATTGTATTTTATGTCTTCCAATCAATTTAGATGAATACGTATCATTGTATATAGAATATATAGGCCTTAAATTTATTTTCATAGTGACAAAAACTAAAATACTTGTGTAAGATTGAGTCTGTTCTATATACCATTGAGTATGGGGTCACTTCGATGGAATTATAATTCAACATATGGTAGGCCTAGAGGGAATTGGAGTGATTTTTAGGCCAAATTATTTTATTACGTCTCACCATATTCTGTAATATTTTAGAGTGGTTCTTATTGAGTTCCTCAATCTACAAATTTTCTTACATATAATAGTGAGAATGTGTGCATGTACATGATGTTGTACTTGGTGTAAAATATCTTCATCTCAAAAGCCTAAAAGTTGGTGTCATTATCAATGAGAATAGATTGAATAACTAAAAATCAATGGATGAAATGGGAGATCAGGAAATCAACCACAAAATAGTAGTTTTATTCTTGGAGGGGGATAACTTCTTCCAGTTTGGATAATAAGTGAGTTATGATCAAGATGAACCTTCACAGTTGAGAAATAACTACCATTATGGACCCACTACGTCAGCCCCCTTCTATCAAGGGAAAACATACATGGTAGTTTGGTGGTGTTTTGGTAATATATGATCACAATTGGAATGTATCTAGGATGTGTGACACATCTTTTTGAACTGAATGTAGTCGTCGTCTATGGCGGACTAGAAGTAACCCAACCCCTGAATTAAATTGGAGATCTTCAATACTACATCATGGGTTCCATGGAACCTGATATTAACCCCTTTCCAAACCTGAGGTATCTAATATATTTGTATTCAATGGAAGATAATTCTATCCTAACTATTATTTTTAGAGGTATTTCTAAATGTTGGGCTCCCTCTAGAGGGCACACTGGGTTGTACTATAGTGAATCCTATCACACATGGCTCTGTCTGGAAGAGGATTCCATTCTAGAGATACTCAAAAAGTAGTGTGGTCTAAATGGGTATTTACTTTACTCTGTGAGGAAATAAGGGTACTAGAATAGAGGTATCAAAAACCAATTATTTTACCTATTGATTTCCATCAACTAAAGTATTGAGGAAAATCACATTTGGTCTGCCAAAATAATGAATAGATAATCATAGTAAGGTTCTGTGAGGGACACATATAAACATGTAATGGAATTAGATAATCCATTATGTGATCATGTGACATAAATCATTTTCATCTATAAAGGGAAATGGGTCAGTAGCTGATATGTGTGCTCTATAAGGGTATAATCTCTTTAATTTTGATGATGTAGTCACCCTAGATCTGCTTGATGAATAAATCATAGTCTCCCTTTACATGGTGATTGGAGATATCAATATTTATGGACAACATAAGAACAATGATGAGATACTGAAAATACACCATGGTATTGGGTGCAGCCAATAGAAAACACGAACTAGTATGAAAATAAGGAATATGTTATGGTGATAAAGAAGTTCTCATTCCCCACACTATTGAGATTGGGATCATTGAACCTTCTAAGGGGTAGGCAATAGTATGCACCATCAAAATGAATCATCCTACAAGGAATGGCTTAATCCAATGATTTGATAGAATCATCTAAGAAATCAACATCCATGTGATGTTTTTCTGGGGTAATATTTCCATCCAAGGACTCTTCCAATTCATGGCATTTAAAATCCTTCTATAGAAAAATTCTAATGACAAATAATAGAGTATCACTTCCTACCACACCAATCCATACTTAATCATGGAAAATCACGTATATACTTCATAGGGTCTCCTAGAGACACCAAATGTATCTCACAATTATTCAAATACTGATTCATTTTTTTCATTGAAAAAACTAATGCGTCAAAACTCTTCTTGATAGGGGAGTATCTAGCCCTTATTTGTATGAGCATGAGACAGAGATAGTGTAAGTTGTTTTCTCTACCCTCATTATTTTTCTATGTTATATGGGTACAAAAGGACCATTCCAAGTTTGTGACGTAGAAGACCACAACTTTATTAAAATGGGTAGCATCAATACCATATTTTATATTAGTTACTAATTGATGTCCTAAAAAAATGGAACTCATCATCCCATTGATAAATGTCACCTTTCATCGAGATGACTTTACAAGGTATTCCACATTATCTCTAGTTTTTTAATAAATTTTTCTATGTAGGATAAGTGTCCATGGAGGCCTTGAAAGACCTGAAGATTGATAGGGAGAGGAATTTTTCTAATTTCCCTGATCTTATAATTAACGATCTCAATTCCTATATATCTTATGATTAAGATGGAAAAATTCCAAGAGATAACCGTAAGCATTAATTTCAAGGTTTTCATCTTTATGTGTCTAGAAAGAAATAATATGAACACTTTCTCAGGGTCCATGAGATCAGATTAACGCTTTCCAGATTTGACCACCAAATCATCCACATAGCACTCCACTAGTGTCCTAAGAACTGTTTTAATGATATGGTTCATGTATCACTTATAAGTGGATCAAGTGTTCTTTAAGATGATTGGAATCACTTGATAGAATAATGTCACTTGTGGATCCTTGGAGATAGTGTAAACCTAATCCTCATGGGGCATCAGTATCTTATTATACATGGAGTATTAGTCTGTAATGGAGGGTCATGGAACCCCACTCTAGCATCAATCAATATCTTTGTCTCTAAGAAGGAGAAAATCATCCTTTAGATGGTGTTAGTTGAGGTCTTAGTAGTCGATTCAAACTCTGATCTACCCATTCTTCTTCTTAAATGAGAAAATTATGGCTAGCCATATAGTTTACAAGACATCCCTTTAATGTTGGAATTTATAATATTTTCAAATTCATCCTCAACCATGTAATTGTGAGAGGTTTCCATCCTTATTGGATGCAATTTGAAACTTTTATGAACCCCTGTGTGATCATGATGATGAACAAAATCTTGAGGATCCAATCCTAGCATATCATCATAGCTCTAGGAGAAGATATCGTGGTGTGATTTTAAGAAGCCCACATTCATCCTATACTCGTCTAGGAATAATGTTGTACTAATCAGCATTGGACATAGATATTCTATGAAACCAAGTATTACCAGAGTTATATCATCAACGATGGTGGATAAAACCCATAAAAATGCCATAGGGGAAATGTTTACATCATCTTCATCATCTAATCTTATAGAACCTCTATTATGAGGTTGATATTCTAGGCTCATCAACTTTTAAGAAGCTTTGATGTCTACTTTGTAGGACATGGAATCCTAGAATTGGGGTTTATTCTCCACTGAAAATGTGGTGACATAATCTATCAAGTAAATTCCATCTATCCTCTAACTATGAGGACCATTATTGATGTAAAATAAATTGTAGTGAGTCATATTATATTTAGTCATATTTTCTCTACAAAACATGTGGTAATGTTGTGGATTGGTGATAATAGGGGATAATTATTAATATTTCAATGGATTATGGGATTCTAGTATCAGTTGGTCATGTCCAGTGTAGGTGTATGACATAATCTATATGTTCTCATTCTTAAAGGCAGCACCAATAAACATTTTCGTAGATAAAATGGAACAACCCATGAGGATTGGTGTTGTGTTCTTTAAATGATGAATTGGGAGAATGATGTTGTCATTCATGTCTACACATAGATTGACTATAGTGGTCCTCAGATATTTTGGATAATTGACATGCTCAATCTATTCTGAATAAACCATCATCCAATCACTTTTATAGTATCTAGAATCAAGGTAGCATTCATCAAATGATTCGAAGGGGGACAGATCACCTTGATGTAAACCTACTCGATCATTGAGGAAGAATTTGAGGCACTTCTTATATGATGTGGGGATTACTACATGGAAATGAAGCTATTGTCCAGCAAGAACCATGTTTTAGGTGGTATAATGTGATATTAATAGGAATTAGGTTTTGGCTATCAATCCATACAACATGGTATTCAGCAAAAACATTCCATGTTTTTTGGGATTTCTATTTTCAAAACACAAAATCATTAAGTTGGAAAGAGTCATATCCATTTCAGTCAGTCCCATGTAGTGGAATTTTCATGTGTTGGTGAGGTTGATTTTGGAGTTAGTATCCAAAATTCATTAGAAGATTTTCATTCCATTGAACTGACCTATGTTGTACAACATTTGTATGTTCCCTTATGTGATTATGTTGCCTTTTTCTGCAAAAAATAGATAATGACTTGACACTCCACTTTCTCGTCCTCTATTACATTATAGGAATTAGGAGAAGATACCTCATCTTAAAATTGGGTAGGTATTTTAAAATATTTATAAAATGAATCATGCATATAATTTTATAATTGGTGGGCCTTGAGGATCAATAGACTCACTAGTATGTCGGCAATGTGCTTTAGCACATCAAATTTTCACACAAGGGTAATTCCATTTCTCGTAGAGGGTCACTCATCAGAAGGGGGAATGGCATATGTTTCCTGTTAAACCACTAAGGATTGGAAATTGATTTCAATATTCTATTACAGGAAAGCTAACCTAATTTAATAATCTAATATTTGTATATCAGTTGATGGAGATCAGACAGTAGCTATAAATGGTTGGTCACATCATGGTCACAGATGATCTTACCATTCAATAAAAAATTTGGATTTCGAGGCATACTTAATATAGAAAACATGAAGGAAAGTGATTTCGTAGATATAAACAAAAACTTAAACCTGATTTCAGTATCATTAAGGGCCTATATTGAGGCACTATCCTAAGCATCATGGTGGGTGACATGTCCACTACCATTCCTTCAACGTTGTCGACTAGAGGAACCCAATGTTTAACTTTGGTATTCCTCACATCCAGGAATAATTATGCAGTCTACTAGTTTAATTATATTCATTGAGGTGTGCTCCTATTCATCCTCTATGGAATAGTCTGGTTACGGATGAACACTGGGACTATCTCTTATCTATGTGGGAATGAATTCGCTAATAGAGAGATGGATTCAGCACCAGTGAGGGTCTTTAATTTCACTTCTTATATTGGTCCCTATACATCTAAAACCAAGAAGGTGTAAACAAATATGATGATGAATTGGTCAAAGGAGAAACAAGAACCAACTGAGGTTTTTTATATCTAAAATAGGAAAAAATGATACCCTGAGTGAGAGTGACAGTTTTTATACTCAACGTGTCATCATATTTTTATGTCTCATAGCTTGGAGATTACTTCCATTCACTAGGTCCTTTGATATAACGGTCAGAGTCCATGGATATAAGTCTCAACTATGTCATTATATAACCCAACATCACTATGCTATGATCCACCTGGTTAGAGAGCTAATATTTGAACACAAAACATTCCATTATGGTGTATCTGAGGATTCTGTGGTATTAAAAATGATCAGGATAGACAATGATTCAACCATAGTTGGGTCTCCTACACCTAGGAATCTTAAGGATTTTTCCCCATTGTAAAATTGAAATATCCTGAGAATTGTGAATTCCTAAATGAGCAGGTCATATTTTTCCCAATCTAGAAATGGCTATTTGGGAGTCTATCTTGAAAAAGCACTACAACCACATAGTCTTTTCATGGATGTTGTTTATGGGGAGTTTTTTCTAGGTGAGTATACTATTGGTAATGCTGATTATTATAGGGCTGAACATAGGTAATCTCTTTTAATGAAGTAGAATGTAGGTGTACTAGCTCTGGAAGCTTTGCCTGCACTTTGGCGGTAGTCTCTAATTATTTATGTCTTATTGCACAAGCTAGATGGGCATGTGGGTGCGACTATTATCTATTACAATGTAAGGATTATCCTACACATTGGTCATTGTAATAGAATTCTTGGAATCCACCGGGGTAGTTCAGGGAGACTATGGTAGGGACCAATTCATTAATAACATTTTCCATACATATTATGAGAAGTTGTTCCTGGGAAAACGGTATCTCGAGCGATAATGTAAGGACTTACCAATGGGTGATAAAGTATATGACTCATTCATTAGTTCTCTTTTCTCATGAAAAGTGTTTTTTATAAATATCTTGTGCGTGGTGGAGTTCAATAGGTTGAGGAATTGTTTTTGATGATCCTACAAACAAATAATGGAACCTATAAGTTGTGTATTTCACATGAACGTATTTATCCCATATAGTGTCATTATAAACCATCAGATGATGGTAAAATAATTATGATATATAGTTCCCATCATTTTCTATCACCATTTGGTAATGTGGGTTACATGTTGCAATTGGTCACCCGTCCCATTGAATTTGGATAAGCTACTGTTACAAAACACAAGGAGAGCTCAGAAAATTTCCACCCATACATGCTAATATTTTCAGTCATGCGTGAGTTATAACTATTTGGACTCTAGATCATTGAGATGAGAAATTAGAGAATCTATAAAATTATATTTTTAATGGTCTCTAGCCACCAGTACATTGATAGGATCACCGACATATGTACAAGTATGTCACGGGTCCTAATGAGGGTAATCATATTGCTCACGTTACTCAGGTGTGGTTGGTGACACATTCAATGGTAGCATTCCATATGCGCTAGAAACTTCCTTGAGAATATGCACATGGCTATATAGTTAAAAATAATGTGTTTTTTAAGTAGGATTTCATACCCCAATGGAAGAGATATGAGGTCCCTTAAGGAATTTTTATTATTTAGGAACCTTTTAGTAATGAGTTTAGCAGTAATCCTTTTATACATCTCAAGCTACAACAGCATGACATACACCATGGGTTCTGTATCTAATTTATATGTGACTTTTTATGGGTATGAGTTATTTATGTATCCCTTAAAAAATTTTATACTTTTACAGTTAGGTATCACCTCTTTAGGGGGACCTTTCAGGCCGAGGTCCTACCTCTGTTGATGAGTGAGGACACCTAAAATAGGGTCGACCTAGTATTGTTCTGCCCCATTATGTGGGGTTTCCCTATCATTCAATAAATTTGTGTCCCTAATACTCCAACACTAATGTAGGTCAAGGATAACCATGTTTAACATGATGGGATTCGTAGTGGAGTCTTCATTACTGGATGATAGTTCAGATTATATTTCATGTTTCTATCACCGGATATAGATGAAATCGAGAGCAACATTCTATTCCTAGCTTATGATGTGTATGTATGAAGATGATTATACCATGAACTAGAGGAAAACTGTGAGGCTGTTGAGGTTGGTATGTAGGAGGGTATTATAGTATCCATATTAATCGATGCATTGATCAATCGGTAGCATCGTGATCTCCACATTTATGCACAACTAGTCAACATTGTCAAGGTGATGTTGGCTCATTTGGTAGGTCAATTGATGATCACAAAGTTGGTAAAATTTCTCCAAGATTATATAGTAGAAACATAACTCCCATATATTATAATGTAACTCTATGTTTTAAATTTCAGGAGTCTTAGGTGTCCAGAACACCACTAATAGATGATCAAAGTCCATGATCTCTAATATACCCTCCCGCTTTGAGGAAGGTCACTCCTCTTTTCCATCATATATCCTAATTATTATATGAAAATATACGACTTCCTTCACAAATGAATAACACTTTTTTGGATTCCCTACAAGAATAGGGAGAAATGTGCATGTCAATTGGTCACTACATGTTGGAATTTTTCTTAATGGTTGATCCAATTTCACGATTTTGTCCATGTAGGATAGGGTGATCAAAACCGAATAATGTTAGAAGACTACAGAATCCATATGTGGTTTAGTTTAATGTTCAACATATGATGGAATCAACCTCATCTATTTCATCTCTCCAACGTATAATGTGTTATTGGAGAGGATAAAACCTTGAATTCAATGAGATGATAGCACTACTATCCCCTGGAAGGGATCCAGAATGTTCCCTTAAATTACATACCTATAGAGGAATCTGGGGATCTTGTGGGACTCATTTTCTACGATCTCAAAACTCAATCATTATGATTCTAAATTAGACATTGGTAGTTTTGGTGAAAGTTACATAATTAAGCCAATTTTACCTCAAAATCCTAGATGTCAATAATGACATTGTGCTTTCTATGATTCTACCTTGGACAAAGAATGATCATCCTCTTGTACTGGCATGGTTCATTAGGGAATGTTATTTTTTAGGAATATAGAGAACCTCTGATATGGTTGGTTACATCATAGGCATGAACACTACTTTGATTCATGAGAGCACATTGATGACCATAGGGTTGGTTGGTGGTGGTGCAAGGAGGGACTCTGCAGTGGTTTTTTATAGATTAAGGATGACCTCCACCTAGGTTTTTAGGGGAATAGAGAGGACGTCTATGAAAATTGATTGGAACATTGGAATTACCTCCTTGTGGGTTGGTACATTGCTGGGAGTACCTCCACATTGGTTGATGATAGAGTGGGTAGGACCTCTACTGTGGTTGATAGTGGAGCAGGTAGAACCACGAATTTGGATGATGGTTAAGAAGGGAGGACTTCAATATAGGTTGAATGTGGGGAGAGGAGGATCTCCTCTTTCATGGATGGTGGAGTGGGGATGACCGATTCATTGGTTGCTAATGTAGTGGGTCGGACCACAAATTGTTTTTTATGGAACGTGGAGGACCACCATGCTGAGTATTGGTGGTGTGGGAGGACATTAATACTACTTTTACTCGCCAATGATTATCCCATAATTCATGCTGGTGATGTCAGTTGTTGAGTAAGTCAAAACAGCCTACCTACGAGGTTGATGGGGTCTTAGTCCCAAGCAGTTAAAGATATATACCACTTCACCTATTTTAGGGATATGGTGGGATACACCAATTGTGGTAGGGTCCACTGGATATATATGATATTACCAGTGTTGGGATGTTTCCTTGTTATGCCTACACCATCGGTATCAAGTGCCCTAAAATAAGACTCATAGAGCTTGGGTCATGTAATCCCACTCATCATCAAAGAAGATAGTATAGGTTCTGGGCACAACAGAAGCACGTTGGTGGGAGTACCCAACTTTAATTTTAGCATTAACAATGATCAATCTGAGATCCATAACGATAATAAAATGTCAGATCTTTAGAATATTATAAAGAATAAAAAATGTGGGAGTCTTGAAACCATATATAGGATCATCACATGTTGGTTATAATTAATTTAATTAATTGACAAGCATTTACTTGATTGAATTATTTTTTCATTGATGTTTCCAGTAACGATCTTATGTGATATATCATTGCTTCATAGAATCCAATTGTAGGATTCCTCTTGTGGTGATCTGCATATGCTCCACATATCTTTGGACATCGCTGATGGGATCTCTAGGTGCTAGCGTGGAAGAAACTTCGCTTATGATGTCTGCCTTCGATCGCCTTGATCTTGTGGTGGTGGATCTCTCTCTCGTAGGATGAAAGAGTTCATGGTGGAAAAGTAATTCTCTCTTGACATGAGAGATTTTACAAATATATTGTGCACTACAAAACTGTAATTTTCTAGGATAATGAGAAATATATTATTGGGATTTTTAATTACATAGAATAATAAAATGAATTTAATACCTGAAAGAAATTGTTCATTTCATTTAATTATGAGTAATACCCCTTATCTAATAATAATAGTTTCTTATTATTATTACCTGACACACACCCAATGAATTACACCATTTATTATTTAATTAAATATGTAATATTATTTCACATAAATTCCCAGAAAAAAATATAGTTCATATATATTTAATATACACAGCGTGTACTTTTATTTTTCTATTTTTCATTATTTCCTCCACCATATTTATTAGACCTTGAATAACGGCTATTTATTTCTAAAATAAATATCACTGCATTACATGATAATAAATATATTATTTCTCCCACAATAAATTCTCTCAAATTACTAGTTTTGAAATAAATGCGATAATCTATCCATAAATAATTATTAAACCACAATCAAGAATAATATTTATTTAACTTGTTAAATTAATATTTAACTAAGATAATTTAACACACATAGTGTGTGACCCTCTGGGCCTTTTTCAATGTGGCATTAGATGGCCCCTACCTAAAGTCCAATGTTAGCGTCTAGAAACACCCCAAGACACCCATATAGAAATAAGTTAATTCCACAATGATGTGTCACCTCCTACGAATGCTTACCAAGTAATCTAATCTCTTTGTCTTGATATCTCGAACCAAGCGGGTTTCATGCTAGTTCCATTAATTCATGTTATTGATTATTCTTTCTTTGAATTTCCAAAATTGAACTTTCCCACTCATCACCATGGACATGGAATTATTTTGGCTATATCAATTCCATCAAAGGGCCTAAGATATCTACATCTGTTATGGATCAGAAGAGACAAATTCTCTATTGCATCACTTATTAATGTAGTATCACTCATGACACACCCAACGTATACTACCTCACTGTGAATTGTGTGTGATCATATTTTTCATCAATACATCTAAGTGCACATGTTTTAATTCCCATTAATAATAATATTAAAGTATGGGGACCAGTACACATGTCAGTAGATAGGAACATACAATGAAACTACGAAATGTGGGCTCCCTACTAGAAGGTCTCATTCTCATAATATCCTCCAGGATATTACCAAGGTCGCACACCATGAGAAGTTTCCTCAAATTGTTATGAGTCCTCACCCCTAATGGTATATATTATTTGTTTCCTTCAAATAACATCATTCGGTCATGGAACATATATTCAAGAACATTTTTATGTCACTTTCAGGTTCTCATCATAGCAGGGATCTGCTATAACCCTTTAATGAAACAGTTATCCTTAGGACATTATCACATGAATTGTCACCCAGAAGAACATTCAATATGTGATAAGGTATTTATTAATTAGTAAAGTAAAAAGTAGTTGGATCTTGGCCACCAACTCCAATGGACTCCCACTTGAACTAGATTCAACCACTAACAACCTCTAACCCGTTAGCTAACACATGATATTCATTCTTCTGCTGAGATATGCATTTAGTCATGGGGTCTACCACATTCTCTTACATCTACACTATTCTCACTGAAACTTCACCCCTTTGATAGAAATCCCTTAACATGTGATACTTCTAGAGTATGTGATTTGTCTATTGATGTGACCTTGGTTCTTTTACAAGATCCACCACTGTAGTATTATCACAATTCAATGAGATAAGATCTTTATTTCTAGGTACCACATCAAGATCCTGGACAATGTTATGAATCTACATAGATTACTTGGATACATATGAAGCTACTATATATTTGGAACCTACTGTTGAATTGGAGACATCTGGCTTCTTTGAACTCTTCCAGCTCACATCTCCTCCATTGAGATAGAAAACATATTCATACTGAAACATCGTATCATTCTGATCTGTTTGAAAACCATCTTCTGCATACCCTCTGATGAAAGGCTCCTCGTCTCCTCCATACACAAGAAACATATCCTTAGTTCTTCTTAGATACATAAGGATAGTTTTGATTGAAGTCCAATGCGGTTCTCCTCTATCTTCTTTATAACTGCCTACCATGTTCAGTTCATAGGCAATATCAAGCCTAGTACACAACCTGGTGTACATGATGGATCATATAGCTGAAGCATATAGGATTTTACTTATTCTATCTTTCTGTTTTTGTGTCTGAGGACATATTTTCTTAGAACGATGTGGGAAATGTGAAACGGGAACCAATCCTCTCTTGGATTGTTCCATACTAAATATCTTTAGTATCTGGTTAATGTGTGTACCATGACATAGTCCAAGAAGCCTCTTTGATATTTCACAAATGATCTCCATTCCAAGAATGTAGGTTGATTCACGTATGTCCTTAATGGAGAAACACTTGTTCAACCAGTCCTTAACTGACTGTAATACAGGTACATCATTTCCAATAAGCAATATGTTGTCAACATATACTACTAGGATAATGATCACATTCCCATTAAACCACTTATAAACACATGGATCACATTCATTCTTAATTAAACATAATTCTTTTATTGCTACATAAAATCAAATGTTCTATGAACTGGATTCATTCTTTAATCCATAATTGGATTTCTAAAACTTGCAATCCCTTTTGGCTTCACCTTGTGTCACAAACCCTTCTGGTTTTGTAATATAGAAATTTTTGTGAAGGTTCATGTTAGGGAATAATGTTTTGACATACAATTTCTAAATCTCATAGTCATGGTATGATGTTATGGAAAGTATTATTCTTATGTATTTAAACATGGACACTGGAGAGAAAGATTCATCATGGTCAATTCCTTGACATTTTCTAAATCCTTTAGCCATTAGCCTTGCTTTGTAGGTGCCAACATGACCTTCCAAGTCCAGTTTTCTGTTGAATATGCATTTGCCTCCGACAAGATATACATCAACAGGCTCATCGACCAGAACCCAGACTTGGTTTGGATACAAGGAATCCATCTCATAATTCATAGCTTCTAGCCATCTTGCAACTTTTGAGCTTTCTACTACTTCCTTTTAGGAGAGAGTTTAATCATTGTCCAACAATAAAGATTCACCATCCTCGGTGACTAGGAAACCAAATATCTCTGGTTCCCATTCCTCTCTTGAGATCCAACACAATAATTTTGTTTCTTGAACCTCTTCCACGAGGACCTATGGAACTTGTTCCTATACCAACTTCTGTGTACCGTGTGCATAAATTTATCAAAGTCAATCTTGCTCCCACTAAACTTTTTGAGGATGTTATCCCTGTCAAGAAATATGGATAGTCTGGTGATAGTAACTTTCTTGTCTGAAGGGTAATATAGGTAATATCCTTTTGTTTCCTTTGGATATCCTATTAGGATACACTTCGTGCCATGGGGTGCTAGTTTGTTTCCTGAAAAGGCCTTAACAAATTCCTTGCATCCCCATACATGTGTGTTTGACAGAATGGGTATCTTTCCATTCCAAAACACTGAAGGAATTCCATTTTCCACCTTGTGTGTATACTAAATTCTGTAATGCATATCCCAAAAAAGGATAATGGAAGATCATCATGACTCATCATCGACCTCACTATGTCCAACAAGGCGTGGTTCCTCCTTTCACTAACACCATTACACTATGGTTTATAATGAGGAGTGAACTGAGATATAATCCTAGAATCCCTTAAAAATTGATGATCTCATAGTTCAGATATTCTCCACCTCGATCCGATCGAAGTTTCTTTATCTTCTTACCAAGTTGATTCCCTACTTCATTCAAGAATTTCTTAAATTTCTCTAAGGCTTCTGACTTATAACTCATTATGTAGACATAGCCATATCTACTCAACTCATCAGTAATAGTAATGAAGTAAGAATATCTACCTCTAGATTCTACTACAAATGGTCCACACACATCCATGTGCACCAATCCTAGAAGCATTGTGGCCCTTTAACCCTGTACACAAAAATGCAGCGTGGTCATTTTTCCTTGTAAACAAGAGTGAATTCGATCAAGTGTTTTTAGATCAGTAGAGTCTAAATAGCCATCTAGGCAGATATTTTTCAAGCACTGCTCATTTACATGACCTAGAGGATGATTCCACAACTGGGTGATGTATGAGAAATGTGATTTTGTTTCTTTATAGATTTCCAACACATGTTTTTCAAAATTTAATACATAAAACCCATTATTTAAATGCACCAAACCATAACATACATTGTTATTATAAAAGATACAGCCCTTATTTTTAGACATGAAAATAAATCCATTCATATCCAAACAAGGCAAAAAAATTATATTCTTGTTAACACTATGTACCTAATAACAGTTATGTAAAACCAAAATCATTTTAGTTTCAAATGAGTGGTGGTAATTTCCAAGGGCTAACGTAGCCAGCCTCGCTCCATTGGTAGCTTGAAGATCCACCTCTCCTTTGTAATTATTTCTAAAGCAACTTCGTTCCTACATCTGAATATAGATATGAGCACCAAAATCTATATCTAATACACAATGTGTATAAATGGAAGGATTACACTCAATAACTAATGCACCATTAGCATCCCCACAATTCTGGTTGAAGTTCCTCTTCTAGTGGCCTTGCTTGCCACATGCAAAACATACAGCCTCTCGTTCCTTTCCCTATCTATGGATCTTCTCCTTCTTGGAGGGATGGAGCTCAGGGGCTTCTGACCGTGTATAATTTTTTTCCCCTTTTTCCTTGTACATAATTTTCTTATTCACCATAAGGACTGTGGGATTTTCATGCCACATGACCTTGTCTACCTAGAGAATTAAGGATAGAAGTTCCCATAGACTCTTCTCATCATTTATCATGTTGTAGTTGACAATAAAGCTATAGAAGGTCTTGGGCAACGATAATAGGATGAGATCTGTATGCAACTCATCCGAGAACATAATCCCTAAGATGTCCAGGCGTTCAATGTAGCCATGATCCTGACTACATGAGGCCTAGCAGGCATAGACTCTCCAAGAATAGTTTTAAACAAAGCATTAGAGATATCATATTTCTCTTGTCTCACTTTCTCTTGATAGAGATCCTTAAGGTGATACCTCATGCTATACACATTCGTGTTTTTATGTTGCTTCCACAGCTCATTAGACATGGCCACATGAAACACTGGAAATTTGTGGAATCATCTTTGTGTTTAATATAGAGACATAGTTACTCATACCTAGCCTCTTTTCCGGGTGCAACTATAATAGGCACTTCCAACACATAAAATTTCATCTCATAGTAAAGGATGATGTGTAAATTCATCTGCCACTCTTGGAAATTGGTGCCGGTGAGAAGGTTTTCCTTCTTCATTATGGTTCACAATGATATATTTGAAATCATTTTTCATTTTGTTTCTAAAAATTAAGATGAGAAATTGTTTAGTACTTTATTATGATAAAACTGAGACAAATAAATAAATTAATACTTATTATTATCCTACTAATTTATCAAAATCCAGTAGTCATTTCAATTGACTGTAGAATATTTTTTTGCCTGAATATTCTAATGGAAATGATCCATGTTTCCCATTTCATTACCCCATCAAGGTTTGGTCATGAAATTTGAAGGGTTTTAGGTTGGAATTCTAAATTACAAATGCATTAAATCGCAGCTCCTTGATCCACTGAGTGGAATCCCCAATCTTGAAATCATTTTATATTTGGGTTTCCTCAACCTTTCCCTCTTGGTCACACTAAGTCCTGTTATGGCATTCATCCTTTTCTATGAACCAAGTCAAGTCAACCCAAAACCATGAATTAGAATTCCTCAATAATTGAAAGCACCCCAACTAGGGTTAGTCAAACACATTGAACTATGGTTCGATTCTAACCAAGATTATGGAAGGCTATACCGACATAATAATTATTTGAAGGATTTTACCCTTCTACGTAAATTTCCATTTTATTATCCCTAATTACATGCTTTTTAATATTATATGGGATATACTTAAGTGATTAACCATGTATAATATAATATTTTACTCATAAGATGGTCTTATTTTAGTTCCATCATGCATATTTGTTTAATTCATTAATTCTGTTATCGTGACAATACACCCACAATATATAAACCATGAAATTGAAAAAAATAAAATAAATAGTGTGATTGTGATCTTGTTCTATTGGTTAGTTTATCAAGAGGTTGATAAAATAACCCAAGTCCTAGGGGAGAAACACTTTGAACCTTTTGGGTTCATGTTTATAGATTTCCACCTGTCCACCTTTGTATCTACTTGGATTGGTTTCACCTTGCCTTCTAACAAGAGCCACCTCCACCATCTTGGGAGCTCCATCCATTATATATGCCTTTATCTCACATGAAGGTGAGAGGTAAATTGGGTTTTACATATAAAAAAACATCGGCATGCAGGCCCTACATATTAATGAGCAGAAGGCTCACAGGCCAAAAATTTATTTAAAATAAATTAATTAAAAGAATCCATTCACATACAATGGTCTTGGTCTATGACATGATCATCCATACATGCAATGTTATTTATGCATTAACGAAACTATCATTCAATTCTTTAGTCTTTCTTGTTTAAGATAAATCACGTTTGAATCAATTAATTATCTTTAATTAATCTGTCCTTTTATCTTAAACCCTTTTTTGAATTTCTTTGAGATTATCATCCATCATAATATTAAACAAATAAATTATTTTAAAATTATCTTTGTATGTAACTTGTACCTTGGAGGGTACCCGTGGCATTCTCATTCATAACTACACAATGAGTAGAAATAAACATTACACAGAAGTTAATTAAACACACATATATAAAAAATATATCATGTGTTGTGCCTCAGCTTTACGCCAGAACTATGGTATATGTATCAAGGGTCTATATAATATATTAATACATTTTAATAAATCTGCATAATTTGGATGAGTACATGGCATGTTGTTCTGACTACAAAGTGGGTAATTTTTTTCACCATCCTAGGCTCGAGGACATGGCATGTAGATGTAATTCATAAATTTTCTGTGTACAGAATGTGTTCAGTTGGACACATGCCATGTAGTATCCGCATTACACAGTTTCCGGTCTGGAAATCTTTCTACGGGGTAAATGGTCCAACCCTAGCCTGAAGGGACTACATGTTGTGTTCAGTAGACCACACGACATGTAATCCAGAAACCATGTGCCACAAATTCATGGTCAATACATGGTGTCATTTATGACCTTGGAATACTCTAACACATGGCCTGATTTGGTGGACTATTCTGATGCATTGAACCTATACTAGATAGTGTGTACTTCCTAATAAACACCATGTATCATGGTGTTGTACGACCAGGAATGTTAAGCACCTCTGGATGAGATCTTCTATTTTATTTTAATCAAAAATAAAATAAATTTTTTTCTATAAGGTGAATGAGAAACTTGACAAGAGGACCAAATATTGAGATTCATATTTTAAATAATGATTAACATCGATTGAAACAACTAAATTATTAACTACCTAAATCACCAAAAAACATAAATAATTCTAACCAATGATATTACCCCTATGATACCACTTGTAGGTTCTGGGCGCAGAAGAAGCACATTTTTTTTCTGAACCCAACTTTAATATTAGTATTAACACTGATCAATCTGAGATCTGTCATGATCATAAAACATAGGATCATCAAAATAGAACGAAGAAAAAAAATAAAGAGTGGAGTCCTATAACCAGAGATATGATCATCATCTGTTGGTTATAATTAATTTAATTAATTTATAGGAATTACCTTGTTGGAATTATTTTTCCATTGATGTTTCTATTCATGATCTGATGTGATCCATCTTTGTGTCGTATATTCCAATTGTAGGATTCCTCTAGTATAGATCAACATATGCTCCAAGTATCTCTAGAAGTCGCCGAAGAGAACTCCAGGTGCTATAGGGGAAGTGACTTCACTTACGATGTTCGCCTTTGATCGCATTGATCCGGTGGAGGTGGATGTCTCTCTCGTAGCTTGAGAGCATTCTTGGTGGAAAAGGAATTTGCTCTTGGCTTAAGAACTTTTCCAAATCCGTTGTGCACAACCACACCGAAAATGTATTGTCTAATGATAAATATATAATTGGGATTTTTAATTACATAGAATAATAAAATGAATTAATTACCGAAATGCATTTATTCATTTCACTTAATTCTTAGTAATACCATATGTATAATAATAATAGTTGACTATTATTATTAACTGACATGTGCCCAACTAATTACACCTAATATTATTTAATTAAATAAATAATATTATTTCTTATAAATTCCAAAATAAAATACATGGTGTGTATATTTAATATACATGGAATGTACTTTTGTTTTCCCTTTTTTCATTATTTACACCACTATATTTATTAGTCCTTAAATAATGGCTATTTATTGCTAAAGTAAATATCGCTTCATTACTCGCTAATAAATATATTATTTCTCCCAAAATATATTCTTCTGAATAACTAGTGTCAAAATAACTTCGACCATCCATCCTTTAATAATTTTTAAACAACAATCAGGAATAAAGTTTATTTAACTTGTTAAATTAATATTTAACTGAGATACATGGACACACAGAGTGTATGACCCTCTAGGCCTCTTTATCCATGGCATTAGATGGATCCTGCCAAAACTTCAAGGTTAGCATCTAGCAACATGCCAAGTCACCCATAGAGAAAAAATCTAATGTCGTAATGATGTGTCACCTCCTATGAACACTTACCGTGTCATACAATTCCATTGTCTCTATATCTCGAAACAAGTGGGTTGCATGCTAGTGCCATCAACCCATGAGCTCAATTATTCATTCTTTGAAAATCCGGAATTGTCATTTCCCATTCATCACCATGGCCATGGATTTATTCAAACTATATCAATTCCATCAATGGGCCTAGATATCTACTTTTGTTATGGAACAGAAGAGACAAATCATTTCTTGCATCATATTTTATTATAGTATCACTCATGACGCACCAAACGTATCCTACCTCGCTACGAACAGTGTGTCGTCACAGTTTTCGTCACTAAATCTATGTGCATGAGTTTTAATACTCATTAATAATAATCTTAAAGTCAATGGTCCAATACACATGTCCGCAGATAGGAACATCCACAGACACTATGAAATATGGTTTTCTACTGGTAGGTCTCATTCTCATAATATCCTCATGAATATTACCAAAGGCGGACACCAGGAGAAGGTACCTCAATATTTTATGAGTCCTCATGCCTAATGGCCTGTATTATTTGTTACCCTCAAACAACATCATCTAGACATAGAACATATATTCAAGTACAGTGTTATGGAACTCCCGGGTTCTCATCATAGTAGGGATCTGCAATGACCCTTTAATGCAATAGCTATGATTAGGACATTATCACATGAATTGTCTTCCAGAAGAACAATAAAGATATGATAATGTATTTATCAATAAATAAAGTACAATGTAGTTGGTTCTAGGCCACCAACCCCAACAGATAGATCAATGATAGAACTTGAATGACATGGTGGGATTACTCCTAGGAAAATCATGGGTAGTATCTACAATGATTGTTTCTTGGCTATCCCCAACCTCCTTGGTTTATGGGAGTGATTAATCATAGAACTCTAGGTAGAGACCCCAATGATTTTTGGTTTCATAAAGTAGGGTGGTTTCCCCCTGTGAGGCCCTTAAGGATGGTGGTGTTAGTTAGGCATCAATTTCTATAGGTACTGGAGGGTCATTGACTTTATGGGAATAAGACCTTTATACTCATAAAGACACACAATGGTGTCGATCACCCTCATATAGATGATCTGAGAGGGTGATATGGGGTTTCAAGGCCTGGTATCTGAAGAAATGGTGGATTTTGTGATAAGGGGTAATCATTAGGGATTTCAAAAAACAAAATTCTACATTCCATAGCATATATTGGTGTTAGGTATCTATCTTAAAATACCTTGAGTCGAAAAAGTAAAGTGGATTTTGCTGTCTATACAGGTTTAGGGAAAGAGACTCCCATGTACCCAACACCATCCAATATTTCAGAGACATATAAGGATCCACAATAACGATATCACTTATCATGGATGTGGAATTCTATCTGTAACAATTCATGTGTTAGTTTCATGATGGGCTCACTATTTTCTTAATGCGACCTAGCACTAAATTTATGAATTTTGTGAAACGAAAATATGTTGGTTCTCTCGATGCCACTATTCCCCATGATTGAAGAGATGATATTCACATCAAGTTCAATATTTCTATTTCTAAATTTTTTTGGCACAACACCACCTGTCTACCTAGCAGCAGACTCAATGATTTCCTATTACACCACATTTTTTCTTTCCATAAGTAGGAATCTTACACCACTTTCATCATTTATTTCTACACCTTGATCAAAACATGTTGCTTTTATGGGTGTTCCTCCTTCAATTTATTCTTCCATCGATTTTATTTGACAGTCTGAATATCCATCATAGATTAAAGTCATGTTCAATGAAGTCATTCTTGGATATATCCCAAAGTTGTCTTTGTTTGATTACACTGCTTACATATTGACAAGGCGGAAACCTTTGGTTTGGAGAGTTGTCATTTTTGGAACTTAAGAACATCTATAGATATTGGTTATATAGGTAAAATATATTCTTATTATATTTGTGCTAATATCATGTGTGAGACTTCTTATGTATGAAACACAAGTAATATCATGTCGTTTATGAGGTAATTAATGCTATGGGTGTATATTTTCTGATCCTTTTTACCTCAGTTATCCCAATTTTTTTACATGGGCTACAGGATTCTATAATAGGGTGTGAGTAAAATGTCATGTGGAGATGGATCAAAATGATCTATTTAGATGAATAAAATCATTTTTTTTTCATGTAGTGATGGATCAAAATTTCATGTTTAGATGGATCATTTCATAGGATTAACATCATATAGAGATGGATTATAATATCCTATTGAGACTAATTGATTCAAAAGTATAATATATTCTAAAGATAGATCAAAACATCATATTGAGATAGATTGAGTTAGGATTTTACTTTATTTGGAGAGTGATCAGAACATCTTATTAGAGAAGGATTTATTCATGAGTTTAAAATATTAAAAAACCTATACATAATTTTATTTGAAGACTGATCGAGCCACAAGATAAATGTCTTATAGAGACATATTATAATTTCATATTTATATAGTTCATGTCATCTATTTAA
Source organism: Viscum album (assembly GCA_963277665.1). Lineage (NCBI taxonomy): Eukaryota > Viridiplantae > Streptophyta > Magnoliopsida > Santalales > Viscaceae > Viscum > Viscum album. Next base: position 1,765,676,398 of record OY728138.1, read on the forward strand.
AATATTGTGGATAATGATTTGAAAATCCAATTTTGATAGATATAGTAATGAGTTTAACATTATTAGGGATGAATCAAAACATCCCATTGAGACAGATCAATTAATGAGTATAATGAGTTGTTGAAAGTGATCGGAATGTACTATTGAGGTTGATCAAGTCATGAGTCTAATATATTTTGGATACAGATAAAATCATCTTATTGAAATGGATCGATTCATTATTTTAACATCTTTCGGAGAATAAAATATCTTTTTGACATCGATCGGTGGGTGTGTCTCTATAAGGGAATATTTCCCACTTGTAAATGATGACTACTGGGATTTAACATTGGTTATGTGTCTCACATTCCTTGATTAAGATAAAGAGATCAAAACCAATTTTTTTATGACATAGTTTATGTTCATGTGATAATATCAACCCACGTATTTGAACATTTTATGGTAAGAAATATCATTCCATGAGTTTAGTGTCTACTTGGGATGTTGTGGGGATTATGTGTGGAAGATTCTTGGGGGTGGAGGGTTGTCTCATGGTGGGGAAAGATGGTGTAATCTAATGACAAAGTGCATGGATATTCCATTGTTTATCACATAGGGTAAGAGGTTTGGGGTCATTCCATGTGAGTCCTTCATTATGAAACCTATGCTCACAGCATAATATATGTCTATAGTTTTATGTCATGTGGTGAGAATAGTTTCTAGTAGTTTAACATTTCATGGATATTCCATATAGCTAGGCATCTATACATCATGTGGCTTTAACATAGATGGGGTCACTCTTTGAGGGGTAATGTGTCTAGGTAGGATGAAGATTATTCCTAATGAATCCCCACTGAGATAGGTGCATATTTTCCATCTAATATTCCACCTACAAGGATTACATTACCACCATCCATGCGCCCCTGAATGGGACATAGAATTTTAACTACTATGGAGGAATGAAAATCAGGAATCCCAATAATTGGGTACCTATTAAGTTCAGAAATATGAATTAGGGTACCCATTCATAGGTATAGTTGTTTGGATAGAGGCCCAAGCCACATATATAGTGATTTGAGTAGACATCAGAGTGGGTGGTACCAATTGAACATGAATATGGGGTGTGGCTAAACAAGTGTTGGTTTTCTATGGGGCCCTAGGTACTCGACCTTTGAGAAATGCGATTGGTTGAATGGAGTCCCCATATGGATTCCTAGAGGGGGTGATTTGAAAATTTTGGGGCCTCATGAAGTATGGTCTCATGATTCTAAGTGTCCTCATAGAAATTAGTGGTTTCGTGTAAGAGTATGATTCATGAAATTCCATGTTTGGCCAAAAAAATTCTTTTTCTACAATGGTATTGGACTTTCAAGAAAGCAATATAAAACAAGGGTTAGGTCCTCAACTCTCCATATGACTTTATTTCTTATAGGACATATACCTTGGTAAATCCATCTCATCTCTCATTGGAGAATATTTTTAGTATCATTACATCAAGTCATTTTTGTGGAAGTTGAAAGGTTGCATCCTCTAAAAATTTTATCATAGGGGGATATTTATTAGCCTTATGGATTCAAGTATATGAGTATCATGAAATATAGGGGATCCCATCAATGATGTTGGTCTTCACAAAGGGGTTTGAGCATTGTAGAATATCAATACACTTTATAATGGTTACCAAAAAACCTCTACACGGTCAGGGACTCTCATGAAATTGGGTTCTACATATCCAAACATATGCTACACAGAGGTTACTGTCACACTGTCATGTACCAAGTGACCTTCTATGAGCTACACTAATTCACAAAGGTATATATATTAATGAACCCCATCCATTAATTTTATTTTTTCATTTTATTAAAAATTCTATTCAAACATCCCATGCCTTCTTCAACCTATCATGTGGAATATTTATTTCGACATCACAATTAATATATATAAATAATTGAACATGAATATAAATAATTATATAATACTTAATTAAATGTTCTATAGAAACATAATGGGACACCAAAAATGAGATTTATAATGATGTTAATTGGTGTAATAAATGAGATTATATGATATGATATAAGTGACATTGATAAACGATAGCATATTAAATTTGAGTTTATGGATAATTTTGGAAGAAGAATATGTTATCAACAAGTAGTCCCACTAGAAAGTGATGTGAGAAAATATTCATGGATTCTCTAATAAGAACATAATGTAACATAGTATTTGTAATATTTGTGACGATATTACCTCAATGGTTTTATAGACACATTCCATGGGTCAACAATGATGAAATAAAAAAAATCACATTTTTGGAATAATTTCTTTCCTTTTCTGATATCCTTATGAATTTATTATATCAACACTGATAAAATTTAAATAATAGGTGGGAAGACACTCATATAGTAAATAAACAAATAAAAGGATTGTTCACATGCTTCATTCATTTTCATAATGAAATATTACACTATTAAAATATAAGAAATTAATATGAATAATATAATAATTCATATATATATATAATGATTATAAAGTATTTAAAAAATCAATTATATATAGATAAGTTTTTTTAAATTAAAAAAATGATTATTTCTATTGTAAAATTAATGTAGCATGTATAAAAATAAATTTAAAATTGATTAGTCAATATAATGTTTACATTAAAATAGAAAACCAATTAAAATTTTAAAAATTATAAAATTATGAATTCTATAAAATATTTTAATTTGATGAGTTAAAATATTACAAATCAAACATGTTTTCAAAACATTGAAGACGCAATTAAAACAAAACTTTAATAAATAATTTCAATTAATTTAATATATTAGAATTAGGTGACACACCATTAGAAAATTAGAATATATCATATGCCACCAAAAAACAAGGAATCCATAATTCTAATAAATTAATCAATCATCCAAAAATTCATAATGAAATTTCGTTTATAAATTTATTTTTTTGAATACCCTAGGGTTGGAAGCCTAGAATATTATTAGAATATAGATAATAGCACAGGTTGATAGTCATTAGATGAAGAGAAGTTCCATGAGGGTTTAGGGTGATTCCAAATATATTTATTACTATATGAGGTTCCTCTACCAGAAAATTGGTCACACTATGATCATTCTACGATGAAAAATGTTGAATAAAGAGAGAATGAGAGATGGATTCTTGGGTGTGGGGTGGATTCCATGTTTGGGGTTCTAGTTTTTAGTGGAGGGGGGTTTAAACATAAATTATGGGTACATGGGATGATAACAACTAAAAAATAATAAGTGGTGTATATACCACCATTTAGATAACATTATTTGCATCAATAGAGACCGCCAAATCGAAGCCGTGCGATTCTCCCTATTTTATAAACTAAATACTATGGTAGAAAAATATTCCTTGATTATAAAATCTAATAGTGGAGGTTATAATTTGGAATGTAGTAGTGATTTATAATGGGGGGTTGATGATAACAATATATTAAAATTAATAGTGAACAGAGTGGTCATGAATGAATAATAAACAAATGATAATATGTTAATGGAGGGGTAATGGTATAAGACTAGATCAGATGGGATACAAGTGTTGGCCAACATTTAAAGAGTGGATGGAAGAATGAGAGGGAGAATTATTTTACTCTATAAATAAATTTTTATGTCTATTGTTTTGGTTTATGAAACAAAAACCATAAGAAAGTTACCATAATGATTAAAATAATTAAGTAATAATGAATTCAATGGTATAGTTATTTTAAAATCACAATAGACTCAGAAGAGTCATGTTTTGTTTAAGGTAAGATAATAATTACTTGTAATCTTGTTTATAAAAAAAATCAATAGTATTGTTGAAATGTGTTGTAAATTTAGGGTGGTTAGTAAATCTGGTAGATCCATTGTAATGGACCAGCCTGAAAAAATCTGTAGGATTGACTCATTAGGGATGAATTCATTTTATTTAATTCAAACATATATTTTAGGTATTTAATCTTATGGAATTAGTGAGTCACCCTTATAAATTAAATAATAAGTCACATTTTGGATACTTCCACTCAGAATCTATTTAACACATAATAAAAAACATTTAAAAGTATAATGCTGTTTTTCATGATATATATTAAACTTTTTCTTCTTACCCTTACCCTTTTCCCTATTCATCTTTGAAACCCTGAAAAAAACATGAAAATCTTGGATGACAATAAAAATCATGTTATGTGGAAATTAAAAAATAAAGAAAGAAACAAGTTGTCCAATTAAGACTCAAAAAAGATTCCTTTAATCAAAATAAAATTTTAGTTCAATATGAACATTTTTTACCAAATAAAAAATTCTCTACCAAATGATTTTGATTAAAAAAATATTATAATTCTTAATGGTAAAATAATATTGATAAATTATTCTTTTAAATCATGAATTATTTTTTGAAAAAATAACAAATTTATACATTTAACTCCTAAGATTTAGCATTAACATCCCATTAATCATAAGAATAATAACATACATTTTGAAATCACATGATTTCCAAGAAAACCAAGAAAATAAAAAGATAAATCATAAATTTGACATGGAACATAATTTCCTAATCACTATCATAATCAATCCAAATATTTAAAAACATATACTATAAATTATAATACCCTCTTAATAGAAACCTAACTGGTTAACACTATCCCTTTAACCAATGCATTGGAGATAAATATAGGGCTCACCCTTCTTGATGAGGTATATTGGACTCACCCACCATCATTATTTATATTAGGATCTCCATGTAAAAACATGATTTATTATGAAAAATTATTCTATCAGAATAAATTAAATTTCTTTCATGTCTTGTGTTATACAGTACGTCAGGTTAAGATTTTTCTACACAAAACACCGGCCAAACTTGCTTGACACGAAACATTGAGTTCCTATAAAATAACATTTTATTATTATATATATTAAAAAGAATTTATTATAACATTATTTTTATATTGGATGTTATTTAAATGATTAAATAAATTATGAAATTGTGGCTTATACATAATTCATTGACCAATAATTTATAAATAATGGAAAAAAATTTCAATAAAAAAAGGAAATGTTTTTCTAAAAAAAATATTTAAATGTACACATGTATGTTTTACACTAATAAATAAACAAATAACTCTTGTTGGAATATATTAATGAAACATATATATATATATATATATATTTAATATTTAATCTAATAATTAATATTAAACATATGTGTTTTCTAGACCTGATTTAATAATGAATCAAATTTTAATCATATAAGGAGTATTTTTCTAAAAAGGCAGTTTCAACGCCTTTTAATAGTGAAATTTTATGAAATATAGTTTTTGACACATTTATAACATATATTTGACAAAAAAACTTTCTATTTCATATTAGTATATAAAAATTTACCTATAGTGAAGTTTTTTTATTTTTCTGAAAAGTTTCATGTTATTGTTAATAGTGAAAAATACATAATTTTAATTCAAAAATACTATTTCATCGAAAATATTTATATAGATAAATTATGTTTTGAATTTATTTTTAAGTATACTAAATAAATTTTCTATAATTTAATCAAATTTATCTCACTGGATTCCATTTTACATTAAATTAGAATATAAAAATATTATAATCTTTTGATCATTTTCAATTCAAAAACCCATTTTCTTGTTCCGTCGATGATATTAATTTTAATATAATTTAAAAAAATTATTTGTTTCGAATTGTGAAATATTAATTCCATATTTAGAATTAAGAGGTTTAGATTTATTTTTTAGGTTAATTTTATTTTTGGACAACATGGATAGTAACTTTAGTATTTTTTATTACCACGATTAATGTTAAATCTGGTAATTAAGGCCAAAAATAAAATAATAAATATTATACAAAGACCCTAACAATTTACCAACTAATATTGGATGGTTTTAAATTGAACCTTAAGCCCTATGAACTAATATATAATTTTACAATGGCCATATGTCTGTAAAAATAACATTGATATTATTAAAAGCAAGGAGAGTGAATAAATGTCACACTCTAACAATTAATAAGTATAGTATTCTTAATATGGGATTTACTAGATTATTTAATAGACAATATATATTCTTATGAAATATAACTATTTTTTCTACAACATCAAATTTTATTTTTGATTTTTAGTGGAAAAATAATTAACATAAATAATTATACAATGATGATGATGTAATTATTAAATTAATGAAACAATCAGTAAAATGATATTAGAAATATTAAAATAAATATAATTTTACTTATTAAAGGAGATCAACAGTTTTTTATTTTAATAATGAATTTTTTGTTTGTATTAAATTAATTTTTATGAAGATATATAACTTTATGGATATTCTTAAATTCAATGTTATTAATAGTGTCAAAATTGACATTTAGGATATTTTATTAAAATAATATTTTATTAAATTAGTTAAACAAATAAAAATATTAAATAAGAACAAGGGGATGATATATGGTTGAAAATATCTTAAATTTTTCAATTATGGTCAAATTTAAACTTTATATGTAATAATTAATTCCTAAAATATTAAAAACATTGTTACAATAGTTAAACATAGAATAGATTAACTAACGGTTAATCAAAATGATAAGGTTTTAAATGACCCCAAACCATGTATAAAATCTATTGGATGGTTCCATTAATAAATTATCAAATAATATATTATAATAATAGTCATTTTTGATGAATTTGGATTAAGACTGAATTTATTATAAATTAATCTTTTAAGAAATTCCAAAAGTGCCCATTAACTCTACTATAAGTGGAAACCTATCCTTCCCTTCACTTCAAACTTCAAGAAATATTTTCTTCTAGAAAAATCTATCGACAACTCCTCTAAAAACCATACATTCATCATATGTAATTTGGGAATAAATCCAACCAATGGAGTACTTTTGTGAATAACAATAAGAGATACCCAAATAATAGGTAACGTTCATCAACAAAACATGTCATATTATTTTCTCATAAACCCATTAAATTATTTTTATTTAAAAGTGTTATAATAACATAAGTATCATAAATATATGTAGATGCTATTATATTAAGGATTAAACAAAAATTAACACACACTTTCATCAAATGGGTAATGGACTTACTGTTCTTGTGTATGGTGAACTATCATCTCACAAAATTATGTTGTTCATTATTCCTTTACCCCCTCTCTTGGATTAGAATTATGATGATAAATATACTTTTTTATAATATATGTTGAATTTTTTATTTCATTATATTTTGTTAAATGTTATTTAAACACGCCTACATTCATTCCATTTTATGTAAATATGATAACGTCGTTTGTGAAAGTGATGTGACACATTAGCACTTTACATGAGATGTATTCAGGATTCTATTAGTGAAATAATTATATATATATGAAAATAATTCTAATATAATGAAATTATATATATATACATACATTTAATTATCATTCATTCTTTCAATATGACATGAAATGGATGCATCATTCATGCATATGTATGACCTTTCTTCTCCTTGACCAATGTATTTTATTTTATATTTTTATATTTTATAAATAACTATAAATACATATATAAGTAATATATATGATATTTTTATCTTTTATCATAATTTATATAATTATATCATAATATATTTATTAGGACGAATAATTACAAGTCAAAATATCTATGAGAATAAAAGCAGTTATTACCCCAAACATAATGAAAAAATGGAATTGTTAATTAATAAGAGGTTAATATGTTGTCATAAGTAAGTAATATATGTAATTATACATCTTAATATGGTTATTTAATAGAAATATAATAAACTTATATTTATTATACATAATATCTTCCTGAGTATGATGAGATTCATTACATAAGGTAATATATTTTTGCCCAACTTATTTTTGTGAGACACATGCCTTATACACTTCTTGTGTATTCTACATGGTGTATATATTTCCCATAAATTTTTTTATGAGTATTATCCAAAAAATTATTGTATTTTTATATCCATATAATTTTATTTCATTAATTGGTAATATCATTTTTCTTATTATGAAGTGATGAGTAATTTTTTACAATATCATCAATTTTTAGGATTGTATCATTTTAAAGTCTCTATTGGGGAATATTAATTTTTCAGGACCTTTTTTTCAATAAATTTTTTTAATTTTATCATATAAATGTTTAAAGTCATTTTACCCTTTTTTACTTTTTAATACATGGTTTTAATGGAATATTTTTTCATTTTATAAACGAGGAACATGGTAAATTCAACAAATAAAGTACGAAAATAATGTTTTTTAAATTTCAGGGTATGAATGGAATTTTCCACTATCATGATGACTTATGGATTTGAAGATTAATTTACAACCAATCATTTTTTACTTTCAAAGAAACTTCTTTATTTTAAAATTTCATGGTATATTATAAATAGATAATGTTTTCAAATTTGAATGGATGTTTTCCTCAATAAATATTTTAATGTGGTCACTCATAATTATTTTCCTTCTAAGATAATTTTATTTAATGTTATATATGTTTTTCTAAGGATATGATTTAATTTTCTCATTATTATTCTTTCTAATAGTGGTTTATGTTTATGACATAATGATATTTAAGAAACCTATTTGTTTTCATGAGTTATATTTTGATTGAATGATGTTTATGAAATGCATTTTATTCTATCGGTTATGATATAATGAATGATTTATGTTTTTATGGAACACATATTTATGTTTTTCATTATGAAATGGGCGGGACGTATATTTAACTTTAATTCATTGGGTAAATATGGATATCTTATTAGGTATATATTTTATAAATGAATGTGATTTCATGTTCATGATTCTTTGTGTGGACATGGTTTTCATATCAATAATATTATGTGTGGACCAAGTTTTAATTTACATATGTTTATACAGGGTCCTTATTTCATGTACTTAGTTTAATGAGTGAACCGATTAAAATTTATACATGTTCACAAACTTAAAATTTTATGTTTTTTCAATAATTTTATATCTTCTTTCAATGTTATGCTCTCATGGATTGTGTTTTTTGATCCCCTTATGATTCATGTCTATTGAACAACCAATATTTGTGAAATGATTCGTGCTTATGACCTTTGATATGTAGGGTATGATATTATAACATTATTATCACGTACTTATACCATTTATTCTCATGTTTATGATTTCATATACGCAACACTTATTTAACTTTCATTACACAAAACATTGAGTTTCTATGAAACATCATTTTATTATTATAATTATTTGAATGAGATAATTCTATCATCACCGTTAGATTGGACGATATGAAAATTAATAAATTAAATATGAAATTATGTTTTACAAATAATTATTTGAATGATTAATTATAAATAATGGTAAAATCTTTTTTTTTAAAATTAATTGAAATGTTTTTCTAAAAAATTATTTAAATGTAGAAAACTATTTTTTATTCAAATAGATAAACGACTAAATTTTTATACTGCATTAATTAAATATATGTTTGTTTATAATATTAAGTAATTTTTTAACATTCATATTATTTGTTTTATAGATATGATATTATAAAAAAATCTAATTTTATACATAAAAAAAGTGTTTTTCTTAAAAAGTATTTTTTCCGCATTTTGAAAGTGAACTTGTTTAAATTTTTTTTTTTTTGAAATTTTTATAAATTATGTTTTAAAAAATAAACTTATTATTCTAAATATGGATATTAAAATTTATTTTGGCTGATCTTTTGGTATTTTTATGATCTATTTCATGTTTTGATTAATTTTGAAAAATAACAAATTTTAATTACAAACTAATTTATCATATAACATATTTATATACATAAATTTTTATTTGAATTTGATTATGAAGTATTATTAAATAAATTTTTTATCATTTAAAAAAAATTTGGTCATTTTTATCAATTTCAAAATTAATTTGAATATAAAAACACATCAATATTTTCAACGTTTTCACATTAAAAACTCATTTTCTCGTTCTGTCAATGAGATTAATTTTAAATTAATTTCTTTTAATAATTTTATTAGAATTGTAACAAATGGTTTTTATTATTGGAATTATAAGTTAAATTTTTTTTATTTATACCCATTTTATTTTTGGAAAGTATGAACATTAAATTTAGTAATTTTTATTACCATGGTTTTGGGTAAATCATGTAATTAATGGAAAAATAATATAATAAATATTATAAAAATACTATAAAACATTACCAAATGTTAATGGATGAGTTTAGTTAGACCCATGACACCTAATTATCAAAATTAAATTTTTAATGGACACTTTTACATAAAAAGGACTTATATATTATTAAAATCAAAGAGAGTGGAAAAATGTCACACTCTTAATTTTAATAAGTATCATATTCTTAATAATAGATTAAATAAAATATTTGACTGAAAATATATAATATTAAGAGTTACAAAAATATTATATATCCTTTAATTTTATTTCAAATTTTTAATGGAGAAATAATTATCATTAATAATTACAGGATGATGATGCCATAATTTTTCAATTAAGAAAACAATCAATTAAATGTTTTTATAAATATTAAATTCAATATAATGTAACTTTATTTGGGTATCAGATAATTTAATAAATGAATATTAAATTTTATGGTGTATTTACTAAATTGTGTTAATGTTGTATTATTGAATGTATTTTCTTAATGTTATTGTTATGAATAGTGTCAAAATTCAAAATTGTGATATTTTATGAAAATAATATTTTATTAATTTATTTAAATGTCATAAAAAATAAAATAAGGAAAATTGGATGATATATGGTATAAAATATCATAAATGTTTCATGTATTTTCCGATTGACACTTTATATATAGAAATTTTATCCTCCTGATATAAAAATCGTTGTTACCATTATCAAATTTAATGTGGCTTAACTAAGTGTAAATCAAAATGATAAGGTTTAAAATGACTCTGAAAACATGTCTAAAAATATATTATTTCATTTTATTAAAATATTATCATATCTATTATTATAATAAATGTTATTTTAAATATTTTTATTGATATTTAATATATTATAAATTAATCTTTTGAGAAATTCCAAAAGTTCTCATCCCCTCTCTTATAAAAGCACACCTCCTTTTATCTTATATTCACACTTAAAAACATATTTGGTTTGGCTAAAATATATATAAATATCCACATAACATTCCTCCCTTTATCCTATTATCCATAATTTAGTCATAAAGGCAACCAAATGAGTCATTTTCAAAAATTAAATGGAGATACACAAAGAAGTGCTAATATTCACTAACAAATGTAGTTTTTTTCTTACTTCATCCCTTAAATTATATTTATTAGATAATTATATTATAAAATAAATTTTCTATATATTATTATATATTTTTATTATTATTATTTATACCTACACTCACACACACTTCCATAAAATGGGTAATGAACATACCGTTCTTATATATGGTAATGTACTACCATATTAAACGATGTTATTCGTTTTTCCATTACCGACTCTCATCGTTTGGAATTATGATGGAAATTAGGTTTTTATATGATGAATATATTATTTATTATTTCATTTACTTCATTAAATATTATATAAAACATACTTTTATTATTTTAATTTTTTGGAAATAAGAAAACTTTGTTTATGGACAAGTGTACTACCGCCCCCTCTAAGCGATGTTACTCGTTCAAAATTTACATAGAAAGTATTAAGTAAGCTTTTAGTGAAATTATATTATAGATATGAGATAATAATTTTAATTTAATGATATTATATATATATATATACATATATTCAATATTATTTTTTCATTCAATGCGGCATTAAATGGAATCAACATTCATGTGTCCATATGATCTACCGTCTCCCTGAATGATGTATTTAATTTATTATTTATATCATTTATAGGTAATAAAAAATACATATTTAATGAATATATATGATATTTTTGTCATGGTTATCGTTATAGAGAAAATTAAATCATAATCTATGTATGAGGATCAGGAATATAAAGTGAATACATGTACGATAAATAAAGCAGTTATTACCCGAAACAAAACATAATAAAGAATTGTTAATAAGAAGGTAATATAAATTAATAAGTAAGTCTTATATGGTATTAGATATATCAATAAAGTTCTTTAAATACATATATAATAAAATTATCTTTAATATACATGATTTTTTTCTTGATTATGGTGAGAGTCAAGGCTTAAGGTTAGGTAATTTTGTCCCATTGTTATATCTATATGGCACATGCCTTGTACACTAGTAGTTTATTATACATGTTATATATACTTACTAGGAATGTATTTTATGTGTTATATCCAGAATATTTTGGTATTTTCAAATCCATATAATTTTTTTCATTCATGGGTATATGATTCTTCTGATTATAATGTTATGAGTATTTATTTCACAACCTCTTCAATATTTAGGATTGTTTGGTTTTAAGTCTCTATTGGGGGATATTTATCTTCCATTTCAATTATTTCTAAAAATGCTTTAAATTTTTTTACTATTATTATATGGAACAATAATGTTATTTTTACCCATTTTTGACATCTTACTACACGTTTTGGAAGGAATCATTTTTAAATTTTCCAAAAGAGATATTTAAAGTCTTTTCCCTAAAAAGTATAAAAGTAATGTTTTTTTAAATAATAAGGATTAAATATAATTCTATTATATAATTATGCCTTAATTAAATGATTATTATTTTAAAATCATATAAGTTTATTTTAAAAGAAAATATTTTTTAAATTGTGGCTCATTTTATGAAATATTAATGTTTTCAAAGAAGAAAGTATATTTTCCACAATAATTATTTTCATGTGATAAATAAAAATTACTTTTCATTTAAGATAAAAAAAAATTGGGCTTATGTTTTACTATGGATATAATACAATGCTACCATTGTTATTCATTCTAATAATGGTTAATATTTATAATGGAATGATATTTATAAAACCCATTTATTTTCTTGGGTTATATTAGGATTGAATGATAATTGTGATATCCATTTTCTTACATGGGATCTGATATTATGATTGATTTATATTCTTTTAGAACACATAAGTATGATATTAATTATGTGAAAGGTGGTACCTATATCTCTATCTAATTTATTTGTTAATATTGATAACTCATGAGGTATATATGTTATGCATGAACCTTGTATCATGTTAAGTATTCTATTCCTAGACATAGTTTTCATGTCTATAATTTTATGTATGGACCCAGTTTTCATTTACATATGTTTATGAAAGGACCTTATTTTTTGTCCTTAATTTAATGAGTGAACCGTTTACTATTTGTACATGTTCTCCAATTTACAATATTATATGTTTCCCAAAATTTCATGTTTGATGTCATTATTATGATCTCATGAATAATGTTATATAATCCCCTTTTGATTAATGTCTTATGTACTATCAATATTTATGCCATGATTTATGTTTACGTTCTTTTATATGAAGGTTGTGATCATATTACATTATGATCATGTACTTGTAACCTTTATTCTCATGTTTAGGCTTGCATATCTCCCTTTTTTACACTTATTGAGCACTTGAGCTCACCCTTTCTTATGATTCAATTCCTCCGGTTATAATTAAAATTTTTAATTAAGAGTACTAACGGGGGACATATTTATGGGATAAAATGCTTACCTCAAGTATGACTCACCACGTATATTTATATTATTCAACAAAAATTAAAATATGTTAGTTATTTACATGATAAATATATTTTTAAATTTTATATTCCTTTTATTTTATTTCATTCCATTTTATATACAATTATATAGTCAATTATATTCGTGTCTTGTACTTTGATGATATTCAGATCATATGTCCCAAATTTATTTGGTAAGATGATTATGGTACATGAGATAACAATTTGATCATATAAATAATAATAATTAAAAAATAATTATCATTTTAACCATAAATATAATTTAAATTCCAACCATGAAATATGGAAATGAAAAATTAATTATGTTATAAACATGGAGATAGTAAGCCATGCGTTCACATGAGTAAATTTTTTATTTTCATAAAGAATGTGGGAAAGAATTTGATTTTCATTTAATCATATAAAAATTGTTATTATATCATAAATATAATATTAATAATTTAAACATACATATTTTTAGCCATGATGAGATGTAGTGATGGAAAACAAATCATATCGCTTCATTGAGGTTGTTATACACACGTAAACACAAATGAGGTTATCATTTTTTAAAAGAGAGAATATTATGAAAATATATGATATATTATATTTAAATAAATATAAATATTTAATTAATATCATATATATGACTTAAATATATAAATATAACCATTATAGAGTGGATGTATGGAAAATGAATTCATCGGTCGGCGTGGTGTAGTCCACCGTAGAAACGAATTATGGTTTCAGTTCCAATTTGATTGAAGATGATATTGATATAGCCTATTACATTAACATAATAAAATAAAATTATATATGATATATATATATATATAATTATTATTTCATTATTGTTAATGAATATTTTATGGAGTTATAAAATGAAATAAATAAATAAAGCATGTTTAACAACTACACCTCTTCTTAAGACAACTTCTCTGTGTTTATACCTAAATACTTCATAGGATTGTTTTATAATCAATAATGGAGATCTAGAATGTAATTATTCAAGATATGAATGAATTTTTTGAGGTACTAGATGAAATGAAAGGTCGTTGGTGTGTGATTGTGATAGGATAGGGGTGTTCTTTTACATGTGGGGGAGAGGACATGGTTAATTTTTTTTTGAAAGATAAATATATAATAATGTATTACTCATGAAAATTTCACCAAAATGGGAGATTTAAATTTATTTAAATGATATAAGATAGGAATATTTATAAAAAATAAAATTTACTCAAGTGAGAAGGACATTTTAACCCTTAACACATATTTTTAACCCCTATTAATATTATTTTAACCTTAATCATAGTAACAAGGTGTTACTATTTTTAATATTTTTCCTATTAATTGTGATGAAAATATTACTTGAACATATTACTGAATAATAATTATTATTATTCCAATGAAGGAATCCATTATATCAAATTAAATTCACAGAATTTGTTAAATTCAATTTAAATTTAAATTTGTAAAAATCTATAAAAATGGGGTTTTAAGAAAAATGATTTCTTATTATAATTGTTTTTATACAAATCTCAAGTAAAATTTTGATTAAAATAAAATTTATTGTATTATTTTAAATCAAATTATAAAAAAAATTATAACTAACAATAAGTATAAGGTAACATTATAAATACTTGAAAATAAAATATTGTTTTCTATTAAACTTGGTATTTTAACTATTTATTGAAAAATAAAATATTTTAGAAAATTACCAATAATTAATCATAATATAATTTTGACATGAAGAATTAAAAAATGAAATTATCTTTCTCAAGTGAAAAATATATAATTTGGAATTGAATATTTTAAATAAAATCATAGAATTCATGAAAACCAAATTTGATTAGAAAAACATTATTTTATTTTTGACTAAAAAATGAAAATATTCTTATAATCATTAAAACTATATAAAATATAACTAATGAGTATTTATAAATTATGAGAATGATTTAACTTAATAATATCTAGGTTATTACATTCTTTCCCCTTTTCTAAATTTCATCCTTATGAATTTTATCATTACTTAAACAAGTGGAGATATTTTTTCTACATTTCATTTTCTGATTCCAATGTTTCTTCTAAAACCATATTATTTTTTCACAAAAACATCACTTGGTAAATCACAACATTCAACAAAAATTTATATCTACATTCAATAATATGTACTATATTTTCATTATAATAATGGGTTTCTTACAACTAAAATACTTTGTAGTCTCAAACCATGATATGCATCTGACATATATTTCCATAAGAACGAATCATGAAATATATCATGATCTTAGGAGAAACATAGAATAAATTCCATTTGACTGTAAAATGATACAGATTTATCCATAATTTCATATTTCCTAATGAACCATGGACATAAATTACTCTTTTAACCAAAATTTAGAACACTTTTACTTTGAGAAACATTTAGAAAAAATAATCTCATACATTGAAAGAAATATCTTTCCTCCAATTAATTTTACAACCTTTTTATGTACTATGAGTCATAATCATGTTCTTCTAAATCAAATTCAACAATTTTTCCATTTAATATAATGATTTTGGTCAAAAAAACGTCCTTTAACTATTTCATTCATACAAGAATTAGCCGGACACCACATTCCATATAATGTCTCAAAAGGTTCCATACGTATACTTGAAAGAAAAATATTATAATAATATAACTAGAACTAATTCAATTATTGACCCAAAATTATATAATAATCCATTTAAAAATATCTAAAACTATCATCTGGTGTGTAAATCATTCAATTTGATTGTCTATCAGATTGATGATAGAAATATGTACTAAAATTTAATCTTCCACGTAATGATATCTATAGATATTTCAAAAAAATAGAGGTAAACCAGGGATCACAATTGGATATATTGGTTAGAGGGAATCCATTTAATTTAATTATCCAATTAAAATAAATTTTTGAAAGTTGATCCAAAGGCATATTAAATTGAATAATATTTAATTGCGCACAGTTAGTTAAACGATCAAAAATTACCCATATCGTATTATTACATTGTGATGTCTTTAATAATCAAATGATTGAATCCATCTGTATATTGTACCATTTATATTCTATCACTATGAGAGGATGTAGAAATATCTTCAGTAAAAAACATTCTTCTTTAACATGCTAATAATATAAAAAATTCAAAGTAAAATTAGTAATATCTTTCTTTATTCTTTATAACCAAGAATGATCCAAACGGTCACTATACATTTTTATGCTACCAGTATGAATAGAAAATATAGGGCTATATACCCCACTAAAAATATTATTCATTAGTTGGGGGTCACAAGGAACATGAAATTTTTTTCTAAATCTCAAATCCACTTATTTGTCATTATTTATCTCTAGAAACATAAACTTTATGATTGATTCAATATTTTCTTTTAAAAAATTTTATTCCATAAAATATTTCTTAATCTTTTATGATAATCATGAATACAATAACACCAAAAAAGTGGGGGTTCTTTCATTTTTTGTTTATAAGAAATAATTCATCAAATCAATAACAAAAAAAAATTATATTCCAGATATAGCATAGTTTATATTCCATTACATTTCTGACTCAAATCATAGACTACTATTTTTAGGTTACCAAGATGGTAATGAATTGTAAAGTTGTAATCATTTATCAATTTCATCCATCACCATTTTATCATATTAAAATAACGTTATTTGAATATATACATAAATCATTTAATATAAATATATATTTCACACTTTACCCCATATAAATTATATATTTATATTATTTTGTAAAACAATATAGCCTCTAGTTCAAGGTTATGTATAGAATAAAAATCATCATGTTTTAATTAATGTGATAAATATGAAATTATTTGATCATTCTATATTAAAACACAATATACCCACTAAAACTACACGTCAGTGAAGATAAAAAATTTATCATATTTTGATAGTACAGCCAAAAATAGAGTATTCACTCATCATATTCTCAATTCCTGTAAATATTCATTCATTCCATATCAAGATGAACCTATATCATTTTTTTACATAGTTAGTGGGATAGATAATTGTGAGACAAATTCAACATCCCATTGATAATATAATTCTAATCGAAGAAAAATATGAATCTCATCTATATTTTTAGGTATTGAACATTCATCAACAACTTTATTTTTAGTGGGATTAACAGTTATTGCATTGTTATTTAGGATATATTTAATTAATGAAACATTTTGTAAAAAATATCAGAATAAATAAAATTTTCATATAAATTCATATTTTGGGTTTTTAGAATAATCCATAGATGTTTTATATATTCATCATAAATTTTTAAATAATAAATAATATCATTAACAAACAGAACCACAAACATTTCAAAAATATTTGGGGAAAACATTATTTCTTGAATTAATAAATATTACTATATCTTTATTTTACCAAATTGAATGGCCAAAAACTCATAATTAAAATACCATGTAAGAAACTCTATCTTAGGGATTCCATCCTCTTTCACCTTCAGTTGATTTTACATAGTCCTTACATTGACCCTTGAAAATTAATGAACTCGTTGGAGCTGACCATTCAAGTCAATCGGTATAATGGAAAAATACTTATTCCAAAAAATAATGTATTTTAATTCTCTATAGTCAATTAAATGCCTCATAGAACCTTGTATCTTTATTAAAAAAATTGAATAACACCATAGTGTTGTTCTTGGAAAAATTAATCATATACCATGAAATTCTTGTAACTTCTTTATCAATTCATGAAGTTCTACTTAAGCCATTCGATTAATGGTTTTTGAAATTGGATTATAATAATGAACTAATTCAATGGTAAACTTAATAAACTAATTAGGTAAAATAATAATAAACTCATTATAAAATTAATCCATATATTTTACCACTCCCATCGCTTCATCAATCTAAACAGTTCAATTATATTCAATAATATAAGCAAGAAAACATTCAATTCCATCATTAATAGTTTCTCAGATTCATAGTATATTATCAAAGGTATGATTTTGTTTATTTAAAATAAGAATATAATTTTATAGAATCACTTCATTGTTTCCTAAATCGATCGTCCAAAGATAAACTAAATAAAAATAAA